>LPNX010511749.1:81717-104901 GCA_001517045.1 Pseudotsuga menziesii | reverse complement strand
TGAGATATAATTGTTTTTATTTTTAATTTTTAATTTTTTTTCTTTTTATAACCAACTTAATGTCGGCAACTTAAACTTTCATGGCTAAGTTGGAGATTTGATCCCTCTCAGCGTTACATCACGTTACAAGATCTCTCCCATAATATTCACTATCACTATTATTTTTTGCCAACATGTTACAAATGTTACTAATGTTACAGCATGTTACAAGATCTCTCCCATAATATTCACTATCACTATTATTTTTTTCCGACATGTTACAAACGTTACTAATGTTACATCACGTTACAAGATCTCCCCCATACTGGGCTGTAGAGCGCCTCTCGGCACAACAACATCGTTGATGCCCTTCATGAACAAGGAAGATAACATCTAGATTATGACACATATATATCTCAATGAATACCAGGATGCCACATGACATGTGTGCTAACAAAGTAACCCTAAGAAGAATCATATATATATATTTGCAAGGAAATTTGTTGAGGTGGTTTCTCTCACAAAATTTAGGGCATCTGGAAGAGAAGATGTAGAGGAAATGAAAATAAATTATTGGGGACACCATAGAATTTTTAGGGAAATGGAATCATAATAAGAAAGTGATAAAGAGGCCGATTTTTGGGGGTGGTAAATGCAAGGGGGGTAATACTTAATCTTGATGGAAAATAAGTAATGAACTATGAATGGGACCTTGGAGTGGCTAGAAGAAATAAAGTGAAATTGGAAGCTATTTATCAAGGTCTTATACAAGCTCACTCACTCCAAATCTATTCCCTCATTGCAATAGGACAATCAAGTAAAATTGGAAGCTAGTTATCAAGATCTTATACAAGCTCACTCACTCCAAATCTATTCCCGCATTGCAATAGGAAAATCTACTTTATTAATTAGACTTGAATCAAACATCGAGTCCATCCACATCTAGAACAAGAATATTCAACAACTATAAATAGGCAAGAAAGAGTATTAGAAAGAGATTATGACCCAAAGCAAAAAATAAATGAATTTTTTATTTAAAGGAGTATGGAGATGGTAGCAATAGTAGAGAGTTATTCCATGAACAAAGAGGAAAAAATATACAAATTTAGAAATATAATCTCTAATGCTATGAAGAAATAGAGCCTTGATGCTAAGAAGAAACACATGATGTAGATCTAGCTACAATATAATTCTCACAAGCATTTACAAGGAAAAAAGAGAGAAGAATAAAGAGACTAAATCACATGAAGAAGTGAAGAGTGAATAATTGATTGATTATTACAATAGTAATACATCCTTATAAAGGAAAATTGAGTTGGTGGAAGACAACTCATGCTAGCTCATAAATCAAGCTTATTAAATATGATAAACCCCCGTAGGTAGCTAAATCACTTTCCAACTCTGTCAAGGACCTCATGAATTAGCTAAATCATGAGTGAGTTGACATGAGTGATGGAAACATGCTAATCCTGAAATCTGGAGAGAAACTCATGGAGGATGGGTTGGCAACAAAAGATAGAAGTTTCCTAGTTGACTAGCTCTACCTTATCCATAGAAAAGCTGGAATAAAGCAGTATAAAGACAGAATTTGCGGGAAGGCGTGGTTACTAATTCTAGCAGTCAATAAAGTGGGAAGGATGTAACTAGAATCAGGATAAAGGCACTCCTGGGGTATATATTCCAAGTGTTTACCAAGTGGTGCAAGTGGATGCCAACTATCCAGGCTAGTAGGTAGGAAATTAATAAAAAATGATTAAATATTGTTATTCTAAGTATGGAGTGGATTTATAATATCCCAACACCCCCCTTTAAGTCAAAATTTATGATGATATTCCTAAAATAATCAGATGCATATAGGTGAATATAGGGCCCAACAACAAGGTTATGGTCACCCTTTACAATTATTCATGTCCAAAAAGCTGAGAAAAGAGGCAAAACCACATGGGAAAAATCCTCCCTCAAGAAAGTACAAGACAAAAAAATTGAAATATGTCTTCAATCATGTCTTTATATCCACTTGAATGAGCTGAATGAACTACTTCTGGTGAAATACTTTGATGAAGAAATCATGAACTCCATGATCATGCGCTAGAGTGTAGAATCTGCAAGAAGGAAGAGGAGAGACTCCTTGTATCTCATCATCTGATGAATTAGGAGCATTATCTGAATGATTATTGATGCAAAAAAACTATGATGTGCAAACACAATCTGAAAAGGAAAATATATATGTGCATACGCTTTCCCAAAGAGTACAAAAATTAAGACAATCAATTACATGATCAGTTCCTTGTATAGCTACTAAATGGTGATGTGGATCACATATCTTTCTTCTAATCCGATGTAGCACCTTCCTAGATTTGATATGAGGCTGAAAAAACTCTGATATATCATAAATATTATCATATGGAACAACAAAGACCAAATTTTCAGCGTCTCCATGAGGACATGGCACTGGACTAGGAAAAGGACGAGCAACTGGGAAAACTGATGAGTGTAAAAATATGAATGATGGATGGAATTGAGATATAAACCATAAATGTTTAGAACAGATACAAACATGTGTAAGATAATTCCAATGATGGCTAAGTTCATGGATAACCAACCAATGAAAAATAGACAATACTTGAAACCATTAGATATAAGTAACACTATATAAGAAACCAATGAGGAATCAACTAGTGAACTTGGTGTTTGTATAGTCTTAGGAGTATTCAAAGGTATGGTAAATGATATGGATGATTTCATAACATGCATATAATCCTGCAAACATGCTTTAAATCATAAATATAGTCACTTGAATGAAGTGAGGAAGAGTTGCTTAAAGACAAGTCAAGATCTAGTGAAAAACACAATCATTGGGAGATGGATCTAGTAGACTGATAGGTGAATGATTCAAGAAGGAAACTATGATTTCTGATTCTTATATATCATAACAAGAATCTATATCAAATACATGAGTAAATTATTTTACTCTGGCACTCAAGGCATAGTTTATATCACCTTGGAACTACGCACTATGACAGTGTTCTGAGGAATTAGCATACTTCTCTAGCTCATCTGGAAATTCGATGTTGTGCTTCTAAAGAAGTTGAGACATGATGTCCATCTTCTTCTTGAAACATTTATTCTTGAGATGAAATACCTTGCTACAATAAGAACACTTGGATGTACTTCCTTTCTTCTTGACTATATTCATTGAACCTTCATCAATAGGCTTCGAACTTTCATCTTCATTATCTCACTTTGGCTTCTTCTCTTTCACAATTTGCTTCTCTTTGGATTTGGTATTCTTGATTCCTTGAACTATGAGACAAATATCCTTTCCCTTGGAATATCTAAGAGAACCCATCTATATCAATTTATCTTTCTCCTTTGTCAGTGAATCAAAGAATGTACTTAAAGAAGGCATTTTCCAATTTGAAATAACAACCCTAACAACATGAAAAGTAGACACAAAAACTGAGCATTCATGACTCAATTTTGATAGAATGGAAAGAATCAATTGATCTTCCTTCTTCTCAATCCCACATTTCTTGAGAAATATAACAAGTGACTTGAATTTGTTGAAAAATCTTTCAATGGAATCGAAATTGCTTGGACTTAATGAGAATAGCTCACTCTCCAACTGATGTGCTCTTATCTCATCTTCTACTCGAAAGAACGAGTCAAGTTTGTCCATACTTGGTTTGGAGTGTTCAAACCATCTAGATGAAAGAGTAGATCATGATAAATAGAGAGGCAAAGCAATCTATATGCTTCATCCAACCTATTATTCCACTTAGCTTTCTCAACAACAGAATTGGTTCATTTTCTAAAGCCATATAAACTCTATAGAGTCCCTTACTGCACAACGTAATGGCAATTTTGGATTTATATTCGTGATAGTTGAAGGGATTCATGATAATAGTTGAAGAAGAATCCATATTGAGATGTTGATGCGCTCAAGAAGATACTCTATGCAACCTGCACAAATAAAACTAGGAGAAAATCTTGTAAGCTTAATAACAAGCTCTTCTTCAGAGAGGAATAGGAGACGGGATGCGTTCTGATAGATAGAACAGATAGCTCCTCAACTAGTTTGAACTTAAACAACCTTGTCATCTGATACCATGTAGAAATAGCATATCTAATTCTATGAATAAATATATCCTTGATGCTAAGAAGAAACACAAGATGTAGATCTAGCTACAAGATAATTCTCACAAGCATGCACAAGGAAAATAGAGAAAAAAATAAAGAGAGTGAATCATATGAAGAAGTGAAGAATGAATAATTGATTGATTATTACAATAGTAATACATACTTATAAAGGAAAAATTATTTGGTGGAACACAACTCATGCTATCTCATAAATTAGGCTTACTAAATATGATCAACCCCCATAGGTGGCTAAAGCACTTTCCAACTCTGTCAGGGACCTCACGAATTAGCTAAAGAATGAGTGAATTTTCATGAGTGATGGAAAAACATGCTAATCCTGGAATCTAGAGAGAAAATCATGGAGGATGGGTTGACAACAAAATATAGTAGTTTCCTAGTTGACTAGCTTTACCTTATCCACTGAAAAGTTGGAATAAAGCAGTATAAAGATAGGATCTACATGAAGGCGCAATTACTAATTTTGGAAGTCAATAAAGTGGGAAGGATCTAACCAAAATCGGGATAAATACTCTCCTAAGATATATATGGCAAGTGTTGACCAAGTGGTGCAAGTGGATGCCAACTATCTAGGCTATTAGGTAGGAAATTAATAAAAATTGATTAAATATTGTTATCCTAAGTATGGAGTGGGTTTATAATATCCCCACAACAACACAATATTATCTCAGGTGGAACAAATACTATCCCACAGTGTAATAGAATCACCTCTAAGAATGAAGTAAGAGTGTGACCCCTTCCATGTAATTCCTCAAACAATGAAGAGACGACAAAGGTAATTATTTGTTGGTATTCCCATTTGGGTTTCCTAGGTAATCTATGTGTTATTAATATGCTTATGATTTATTTATATATCATAATACAAAGTAACACTAAGAAGAATCATAATAAGAAAAACATATATATGGATGTTTTTTAATGTAGCAACGCTTAGGATCTCCAGGTCTAAATGAGTTCACTTGTGAAAGAAGGTTGAAGGAAAAAGAAAGAATTCAGTATACACTGATCAAACATTCATGGAAAAATTCCACAACCAATAGACAAAAGTGGTTAGCATAACATTACATCAAATATTATTAACTTGTGTGTAATATAATGATCACACAATAGGAAGAATTCAAATACTCTTGGTAGGATTCGAATTCACCAACTTGGACTAACTCCAGTGCTTAATCAATGTGAGAAAATCACCACTGAGAGCTCACTTATCTAACTCATGACAACTAAATCAGTTCACAGTCAGTTAACTGCACAAGGTAGGTAGGAAAAGGTTCCTAACCTCCTTGAATGAGGGAAAAGTGGCACTAGATTAATTGGAGATGAACTAATTGATGCCCATATAAGGATAAGTCAACACAGACTAGCGTGAACTAATGGTCAGACTCCCATGACTCAGTGTGGGTTCTTAAATGATAGGGATTGGCCTCTGGAGATCCTAAACTCATGCAAATTAGCACATCAAGTGTTAGTTGGTCCCTAGATGAGTTCCCTGTGGCACCAATTAGACTATGGTGGTCAAAGGGAGGATTATTAATTAATCTACACCCTCCCTTAATCATAACTTGGACAACTTGATCCCTGGAAACTAAGACCAAAGNCCCCCCCCCCCCCCCCCCCCCCCCCCTCAAAGTTAAAAGGAAAAATAGGAACATTAATTGAATCAAACCTTTACATCATGAAGAGATATTAGATAGACAAATCTCTTTTCAGTGAAAGACTTTGTGAATATTTATGCAATCTGCTCCTCTATAGAGCAGTAATGTATAATCATGGACTTACTATGCATTAGTTCTCGGATGTAGTGCAAGTGGAATTCAATGTGCTTCGTCCACTGCTTCTATGCGGGATCACTAGATATCTTGATTACACTTTTATTATCACAAAATAGGCCTATTGAAGGAGAAGTGTAAATTCCAAACTCTGTCAGAATCCCATGTAGCCAAACTGCCTGAATAAATGCATTCACAACCCCTTGATACTCTACTTCAATTGAAGAGAGAGAAAGAGCTACTTTCTTCTTTCTTGACGAGCAGATTCGTCTAGATCCTAACATGAACACGAATCTTGATGTAGATTTCTTGTCAGTACTATCACCAGCCCAATTTGAATTAGTAGAACTAATCAGATCTAGCTGTGCACCAATAGAATAGTGGATCCCAAACTCCCTCGTACCTTGCACATAATGCAAGATGCGCTTTGTTGCTTTCAATTGTAGCTAATGTGGCAATATTTCAAGTCTTCTTGTATTGTAGTGAGTTAAACTCATCATCCATGGATGTGTGCCATCTTGGATCATGGCAATCCTCCTTGTAGGACTGTGGATTTGACCCCATCATCATGAAGCACCTCTCTGGGAGAAGTGGATATGTATGGTAGAGTGCAAGGTTTTCATCCTGATACCGAGATCTTGTTCTTCTTATGTCATCTAGATCCCCAACACTATTCCTAGCTTTTTAATGAGATTTTGGGACCATTTAGACCTTTAATTGGGAGCAGATATTGGATCTAGATCTGGATCTACTTGAGGTTCATTCTCAATATGAAGATCTTGATAATATTCATCTTCATCTTCAAACACTGAATCTGAAATATTAGTTAAGACATCATCATTTGCAAATGTAATTGGTTGAGTAATTATACCTTCTTCAATTGGTTGTGTATCATGCACCTGATCTTCTTCAAATTGAACACTACACTCTGTGAAACACTTTTTGGTTTCAATCTCCATAAATTTGTATGCCTTTGCATCATCTGCATCTCCCAACAGTATGCATTCTCTACTCTGATCTTGGAAGGATTTCCTCTTGTCAGTGGGAGGCCCATGCTTTCGAGCCAAATACTCTCAGATGTGACCCCAATGCTTTGAAAGGAGTGACCCCAATCACTGACTTGTGAGGAACTCTATTTTGGATGTACGAAGCACAGTTTGCTGCTTCAACCCACACATATGGAGGAATATTTCTTGCCTCAAGAAGGCATGTGGCCATCTCTTTCAAAGATATGTTTTTCCTCTCAGCTACACCATTTTGTTGTGGTCTGTATGGGACTGGGTGTTGCAATTGAATACCCGTTGAAGCACACATGTGCTGGAATTATATTTTGGCATATTCTCCTCCATTATTAGATCTGAGTGCTTTGATCTTCTTCCTGAGAGTGTTCTCAACTAAGGATTTGAAAATTTTAAAGGTTTCAAACACCTCAGACTTCTTCTTCAGAAAGTATATCCAACAATACCTTGAACAGTCATCAATGAAGGTCAAAAAGTATTTGGACCCATTCATATATGTTGTAGGAATTGGTACAGATACATCATTGTGAATTAAATCAAGTGTGGAGGAAACTCTTATTTCCTTCCCAACCTCATACCTTCGCTCTGGATTCTTAATTACCAAGAAACCATTGCATACACCTTCAAAGGATTTGAGGAGAAGCAATCCCTCAACCATCTTTTCATTGCGCACTTGATGGAGATACTTGAAGTTCATGTGGACAAATATTTCATGCCACAACCTTCTTGTGTCATTGGCATGAGTCAATAAAGAACTAGAATATGAATTAGGAAGAAATCGATTAAACTCATATGCCTTGAAGGCATGATTATCAACTCCTTTCGCTATCAAATCCCCAATAGATATTTCTGAGATCTCCACTATGTTAGGATCAAATGTGACTCACTTGGGTGAGCCAGTATGATTCATCTGGTATATAGACAACAAGTTTACTTCTATGGAAGGGATGTAGAGCATATTATTGAACAATCCATGCTCAAATTTGATGGAAACCTTCCCGACAGCTGGGATTTGTGAGTAATCTCCCATGTGGATGCTTGGTCCTCCAGAGAGATCCAAAGAAGAGAATGATTCTTTGGAGGAAACCGTGTGGTTAGAGGCGCTAGAATCAATGAGAAATCTTGTGTCTGAGAAAATACTGCCATCAGAGAATGGAATCTCTCATGATCTTTAGTCTTTCCTCCAACATCAGGCTTATTGCTCCTTTAAGAAGGTCAATATTGTTATGTTCAAGGAGTCTATACATCTGGTCTATGGTTTTCTTCATGCATAGATTCTCTAGATGATTCCCTCTCTTACAGTAAGAGCACTTGGCCTTATAAATATTCTTGTGCTTGTCCTTCTCGGAACTTGAGTCTCTTTCAGAAGGATTATGCTTATCCTTATGCTTGAAATTAGTGTTCTTCTTCTCTTTTCCTTTATGCTTCCCCTTTTCTTACACATTCTTAGTCTCCCCAGCTAAGAGAGCCTGATTCTTGGAGGCTTTGAGAGAACCCATCTGTATCAACTTATCTTGTTCATGAATAACATATTCTGTGAAGGCATCAAGGGATGGAATTCACCAATTAGGAGTTGGCAGTCTCCCGGAGTAAAAGTAGATACGAATGCTAAAACTTATGGGCCAAGTTTGCTCAAAATTGAGAGCACCAATTACTCATGCTTCTTGTCAATCCCACAATGCTTGCACGGCATGACAAGGGATTTGAATTTTGAGAAGAATTGCTGGATAGTTTCTAAGTTTCTAGGTTGAAGAGCAATCAACTCATTCTCCAAAATATGACCACTTAGCTCATCCTGCTTTCCAAACAGAGATTCGAGCTTTTGCCATACTTCTCTTGGAGTTTTTAATCCATCAATATGGAAGAGTAACTCCCTGGATATATGAATGCACATGAAGCCAAAGGCTTCATCCAGCTTGTTCAAATAATTTGAATTCTCAAGAGGTTGCTGGGGTTTGACCTTTTTTCCCATGGTAACCCAGCACAGAACTTTGTTGCATAACACTATCTGCATATCATCCCTCCAATCAAGATAGTTGAAGGGTGTGAGGATCATGGGTGTCAAGGCTGTTGATTCTCCATCTTGCAGCTTTAAGGAGCATCACAAATCTTCAAAATTCTTCAATTTACCTGCAAAAACACTTCAATTTGAAGTCAAGCTGATTCAATCACTCTCAACTTTGACATATGCACATTCTCTTGGTGCATCACACTTGACTAGAATTCTCTGGACAAAATCCAAAGGGAGCAAGGCACAAATATCAGGAATTATGTGGAACCCAGTTGTTTCTGGTGCATCAATGGAAATTTTTGAGGATTGAAGTCAGTGTGATTTCCTGCTCTGATACCATGTTTAATTTAGCAAAGCTTAGGATCTTCAGGCATGAATGAATTCACTTGTGAAAAAAGGTTGAAGGAGAAATAAAGAATTCAGTATACACTGATCAAACATTCATGGAAAAAACCCATAACCAAGAGACGAAATTGGTCAACATAACATTACATCCAATATTATTAACCTGTGTGTGATACAATGATCATACAATAAAAAAATTTCGAATACACTAGGTAGGATTCAAATTCACCAACTTGGACTTACTCCAATGCTAACTCAATGTGATAAAATCACCACTGAGAGATCACTAATCTAACTCAAGACAACTAAATCAGTTTATAGTGAGTTAATTGAACAAGGTAGGTAGAAAAAGGTTCCTAACCTCCTTGAATCAAAGAAAAGTGGCATTAGACTAACTAGAGATGAACTAACAGATGGCCATCTGAGGATAACTCAACACAGAATAGGGTGAATTGTTGATCAAACTCCCATGATTCAGTGTGGGTTCCTAAATCATAGGGATTGGCCTCTAGAGCTCCTAAACTCATGCAAACTAGCCCATCAAGTGTTAGGTGTGCCCCAGATGACTTCCATGGCACTACTGAGGTGGAAATAGACTCCTAAGCTAGGAAATAACAATTAGACTATAATGGTCAAAGGGAGGATTATTAATTAATCCTAACACAAGCAATTAATTATGTTGAGGTGGATTTTCTCACAAAATTCAGGGCATCTACAAAGGAAAATGGAGAGGAAACATGAACAAGTTATTGGGGACACCATAGATTTTTTAGGGTAATGGAATCATGATAAGAAAGTAATAAAGAGGTCATTTTTTGCTAAATGCAAGGGAGATGATTGAAATCGAACCTTAGAGGTGATTGGCAAATATTTTGAATGAAAGTATAATTTATAAAAAATTAAGCCAACCAAAAAACAATGAATTAGCAAATTAATTTAAAAAAATAATAATTATAATCAATTGATGATCATTCGCAACTAAAAGATATCCTATAATTTGGGGATGAACTTGTCAACAACTTATGGCTAGTGTTGAAAATTGAACTTCTCATTGGCTATGTCATAACATTTTATGCAATATCGTAAGGGCAATTTAAAATCATGCTTTCTATTGTTTTAGATGCTTTTGTTCATTTTCCTTTTGGAATATGGATTTAAGAGTGGATGGGTGGTTATGGTCATTCACTATGAGATAGAAATGTGATGGAAACCTTGAAACAAGTATCTTTGGTTTTGCAGTTGTCATTGATTGTTTTAAAGTTCGCTAAACTTTTGTAGAAATAGTTTACCAATCTCATTTATTTTGGAAAATTAGAAAGAAATGTTCTAATATTTTTACATTTCACTGTTTAGGAGTTTGATTGGCCCAAAAGTATGGGGATATTTGTCAAACCAAACTCATTTTTAAAAATGAAATAGTTTTCATGCATCTTGATAGGTTAAAATTAAGAAGACTCTAAAAACTTTGTGTGAATTTAGTATACTTAAAATAAGATAATTTTAAAATTTTTAAGGATTCAAATATTATACCTATGTATAGTATTCTAGGCAACTAGTTTGATAGAAAAAATTGTGCATATGGATATGTAGGAAAAATATTGAATAAACACATGTAGTATAATTTAAAACTGATAATTTTTTTGTGAAATCTATCAATTTAATAATATCTTATGTAAAAAATAGGCTAATTTTTAAGCTAATTGACAATTTTTTTAAATGGTCAAAAGATAGCCAATTAGTGAAAATTTTCCCTTAAAAATACTTTACTTGATATGTTTCTGAATACATCAAACTTATCAAACACAATGCATATAACCTAACCCCGCCAACGTATAATCTAATTAGTGACACATGTTGATAATATCTCTAAAACCACACCAACAATAATTTGAATTTTTTTTTTAAATCAGAATTATATTACATCACTATATAAAAGGATTACATATTATTGTTTTGCATATCCATACCAAAACCTTTCCATCACTCTGAGAAGCTATCACTGAGTACCTATTGCAACAATGATAACCAAAACAAGACCACCCCTCCCCCATGGGGAAAACATGGATATAATTATTTCTAACACACTGAAATCACCAGACCCAATATGCTCCATCTATCATAACAAAACAAAAACAACTAAATCAAATGCACCTCCACATACCTCATCCTTCTCCTCACTTGTCTCCTCTTCCAACTATTATCACCCTCATCCGGGGAATTTGAAAGTTGAATATTAAGAAATAGAATATATGACATTAAAAAATAATTGCAATGATACCTATAAATCATTGTCACACTCTAATAGTATATAGTATGCCCGACCACTACAAGGATTTTAAGGTGACGAAACTCGCACAGAATTATAAAACAATTTCATTTGTGTTTACCATCTCGACCTTCTTCATGTTTTTAATTAATGTCATCTTTTGACTCTCTAGCTTTGGTGTTGAATAATTTTACATGAGATAGTCATGTTGTTCATTTAATTTAATGCAGTTGCTTGAGTAATTTTCTTATATGCATATGCAAGTTGTTCATTTAATTTAATGTGGTCATTTAAGCAGTGCTCTTATATGCATATGCATGTAAACGTGAAAGGTATTGTGATGTAAAAAATTTGCAGCTATGCCTAGGTAGTGATGTAGAAAATATGCATTTTTATTGAAAAAATTATAAAAAAAAACAAACTCAAATGGTAAGTGATATATTTAAATGTTTTATTCATTTTTTTTAATTTATCTCTTTTAGGTTTTTTTTGTCGTTTTTAGATTTTTATCATTCTGGATGTACATAAAATAACTACAAACACCTTGATACTTATAAAATATCTATACATTGTTATGTCCCCGTTTGAGGGGATATATATGAATCGCTCAAGGCGATTATTTGAAGTAATTTGTTGCAACTTTAACAAAATCATATAATTTTTCTTATAGTTTGTATTAATTTTTTTTTGGGAATTATTTAAATATTGATTTATCTTGCTTTTTATTGGTTTATATAGGTGACGTAGGCGTGGGAATTTGTGCCCCAAGACCCGCCAGTCAGCAACATTAACTTAGTTTTTTCATAATCATGCATAGTGTCTATGCTTGCAACATAACGCACAGTTAACAACTTTTCCTTTTTCGCATTGTTCTGTCCAATGTTCTGATTGTTCTGCCATCACACCTGCACGACCCTGCATTTGCCACCTCCAGGGTACATCTCTATAATATAGTAACCATCTTAATCTCTGGATAGGACTTTTGGGATACAAGAAATTCTTTGCAGTTCTCTTTTAATTTTCACATTGCATCCAGGTCTATATTTGGGCCCTGTATTTGTACTTTAATGACATTCTGCACAAGTACATTTATGGATATAAATGCTCCTTCCTGACAAATTTGAGTTAAATGCTTGGTAATGGCTATATTTTGTATACAGGTAGAGAAGAGAATAAGCAGACCAATGTCTTTGAGTAGATTGTATATTTGCTTTGCTTCAGCCGGATCTGGCTTTGATAATGCAACCGCCCAGGGTGTTGTATGTGCTCCCTGCATGATTGCAATTGATCGCTGGCTCTTTTCCAAGAGCATATATAAATTACAATTTTTCTTATGTTCAGTTCAATTCTGCCTAAAATTCATGCCGATGGAAGGCTGAGAACTCATTGATTGGCTCCTAATTTCAGCGTTCCTTTCTTCACATACAGAGCTTGCAGTGTTGTGCAAGCTTCACCTTCGGTTGTAGCTAAAGAGTTAATGGAAGAACCCGTCATTATTTGTTCCTGCTTCACGGTTGTGTAGCACCTGTTGTGCTGGCTTCAAACTCGAGTCAGTGGGCGAGCCCCTCGTTATCTAAGAGGCTGGTTTATTTTTTAGCTTTTAGTTGTTTTGATTGTTATTCATTGCATTCACCTGTGTTACATTATTCTCCTTCAAATTTAGATTTTCCTTTTATAACAATGGCCCTTAAATGTCTTTTCATAATTCAGCACTTTAATTTTGTTTCTATGTTATGAGGTGTGGCTTTGCTAAAACCGACATGGCATGGTACTACTCCGCACCTCCTCCTTTCCTGGGTATTTTTCCTCTTCATGCCATGTCATCCGCACCTCCTCCTTTCCTGGGTATTTTTCCTCTTCATGCCATGTCATCTCGTGGATAGTGTTCCTCTTCGGTCCTTCTGGTTTCCTCATTTGCATCACTACGCCAATTCGATGCCCACAAATAATGGAAGTCCGGTATCAATGAATGAATAGTGGCTTTAGTCCTTGTTTAAACTACTCAACCTTCCCATACCCAACCCATTTCTATTAATGGAGCATGACCACCGAATTTTTTCTGAGGGATTAAATGGCGCTTATCACTTCTCCCACCCATTCATTCATTCTTCGGCCATTATCTCTGGTGGGGAAGGCTTTTTGTTGGATCTACAATCTAAAATTAAAATTAAAATTTGGTTAGCTGATGTTGAATTTTCGGATTCAGAACATCCTGTAAATGTAAATTTCGTTTTCCTGCGGATTTTACATTTCATAGGAATCTCTAGAAGCCCTCGGGGAAGAAAGAGGAAATGATAAAACTCTCTAGATGGATAGAACAAGTTTTTTCTTCAGTGTCTTTTGAATTCGATAGCTTTGTTGTTTCTTTCTTTTTGGTTTGAGAATTTGGTTATATTTCATTTGAGATGAGTCCAGCTGACTCTAAAACTGGTTTGAAGGTTGTGTTTTTCCTTGGAAACTGCTGATTTTGGCATTTGGTAGCTTTGGAGCTTATTTTATAGTTTTAGCTAGAAAATTTGGTGATATTTCATGTGTGTTAGCTAAAGCCAACTATCTTTTGAAGGTGTTTCTTTTAAATCTTTTTTTTCTGATATTTGCCCTACAATTTCTATTTATTTTAACGTTTTAGCTAAAAAAATTGTTGATATTTACCATGAATAGCCAAAGCCCCAAATACCCCTGATAAAATTCCCTGAAGCTGTCTGTTTCTATGTCTTGATTTGTGTATTTGTTTTATGTATCTCAGCATGGCAATCAGTTTGATGATTTCCTGCACAAGAAGGGCAGTGTGGAGCTATTTGAATTTCATCTGAATATAACTAGTATTTAGTTTTCATCAATACTATGGGTGGAATATTTGACTTTTGTCAGTAATGTATTCCCAATATCCAAGCGACTTCAATACCGTTTGGGTGAACAGATGCTGCAATTTCCTTCATTGAGGCCAATAGTTATATATGTAGGTTTTTCGCTCGATTGTTGTTCTCTTTATTCAAATGTCAGTAGCGCTGGGTCTTCTCCCAGCTACACAACCTCCATTTTACTTTCAGATAAATAATTTGTTTTGGAATGTGTTTCTCATTTCTTAATTTTTATATGGTTTTAAGTAAATTAATTATTTATTTGTTTGATTTTGATATTATGTAAGGTTTATACTCATACCAAAATTTATAAATGTTAAATAAATATTTAAAACCAAGGTTTTATTATTAAATATAATTTTTAATCCATTTTTTTATATTCCCAAACATCTATACAGTTACAGCAATACTCCAAATTATACCAATAAGTCTGCAACATTGAAATGAGAATGAAACAATAAATTCTTCATCATTTTCTCTAACTTTCATATAAATTCTAAGAATATTAACTTTTATATAAATTCTAAGTATAGTAATAAATTTTTTGAATGTTTACTTTGAAATCCAAATATTATGAATGAAGAATTTCTCACTTCTTTGGATGGCTAGGATTCGTTTAATCGTTTTCCATACAGTCCTGGTCTTCGAGCAGTGTTCAGTTAATTCAACCGACCACACCGTGTGCAAACTAGTGGTGTGCAGACACGACATCAATGGCTGGATAAATTTCCGTGGTGGCGGCCGAGGATCCAACAGAAAAGGTTGAGAGTTATATCTAATTATAGGAGCTGTCTCACTAGGGGACTTTTTGAATTTTAGGGTTGATTTTCTGTCCGAATCCAGTAAATTTAATTTACAAAATTTGTAATTGCTGCTGTTTGTTGAGCGATTTTAAGCTCAGAAATGAAATCAAATGATAGGAAAACCCCCAAATACCTAGACTTTGTAAGATCTAACAATGTTTTTGAACGTTTTGAAAATCCTGTAAAAATTCATGGCAAAAAACTGATAAAAACCAGCGAAAAACAAAGATCAAAAGTCCCTCTTTAAACAACTCGTATAATTATAACATGATAACTCTGAAATTTTGTTCCACACTGTCAGAATTGAACGACAGATGGAATCATTTCACCAATGTTCACAAAATACAACGAAGATCTGTCTTAAATCTCTTCCCATCCACAGAGGATATTTGTAAGAATATCTTTTAAACTTAAAAGCATGTATGTGTATGAATAGGGATTACATGCTCCTATATGGAAAACAAAGTGGGTACATCCAGACACTCAGGAATTCCATCCAATATTAAGATGTATATGATCAATCCCTACAGTGTCGGTAGCCAAGTTAAAAAATTAAGTAGTCAAGTTAAAAAATTAGGACTTAATGAGTGCTCTAAAATCTTCCAAAAATACTGGATAGATGAATTATGTTATAGTGTTTAGTCTTTATTTTTATGTAATATTTACTTGTATGATTTTTTTTTCAACAAACCAAAATAATGATAGAATATTAAATTTGCGCGCTAAGATTTTGGATCTCGCGTATTTAGGCATGCAACCCAGGTAAGGAAAATGGTTTAATTTTTTGTTTATTATATATATACCGAGCCTTAGATATTCACATTGGAATTAAGCCTTGATTTTCATATTGAAATTAAGTGATGGTTATTATTCCATGGAGACATTTTTATTATGTTCCTCACAAGAGGATATATATATGATTAGATATATATATAATTAGATGAGGTGTAAGAAATTAATTTAACAAAACTTTAGTTAGTTAGTATATATATATAGCATAGCATAGCAATTA
The DNA here is from genome assembly GCA_001517045.1 of Pseudotsuga menziesii. Classification (NCBI taxonomy): domain Eukaryota; kingdom Viridiplantae; phylum Streptophyta; class Pinopsida; order Pinales; family Pinaceae; genus Pseudotsuga; species Pseudotsuga menziesii. The sequence continues at coordinate 88,678 of LPNX010511749.1, read as the reverse complement.
ATCTATTTATTTGATATAAAGTGACATACACGATGAAGGACTAGTTTTTATATTTGGGAAAATCAATGTACAATTTTGGGTATTTTTTTTCTTACCTTTTCTAGAGTTGTTATGTTGATATTAAAACGTATTTAACTTTATTATTAAAAATAAGGGTTAAATACAACACAAATCAAAATGGGCTCATAAGGATACATACACATGTGAAGAACCCTGTTCATAAGTCCATCTTTAACCTCCCATGGCAATGCCCTCATATTAAGGTAACATATTGTTTGATAATACATTATTTTGTTTTAAAATTTGTTTTTTCTTATACACCACTTTGTGTTTTTTTAATGATACAAATTAGAATTATCTTTATGTTCTTTGACATACAAATTAGATTATTTGGGTTAGCATTTTTATTATGGTTATTTTTTTATTATTTAAAAAAATTAGATTTATTTGGGTTAGCATTTTTATTATGGCTATTTTTTTATTATTTAAAAAAGAAAATCATATAGTCAAAGTTTAAAGAAGAGTGGACAACTCTATAATTAAAATTTAAAGAAGAAAACAAATTTTAATTGTGAAATTACTATATAACAAAACAAAATTGTGAAATTAACTAAATTTTGAGAGACATAAATCTAGGTAAGATGTAACACTAAATTAGCTAAAATTTGACAAACATGTAAGAAGAAGGGCATAAAAAACACAAAACCGTTATCAAATTTTCATTTATATTTATGGATTAATTTTGCTTTGTTGGAATTTAAAAAAAAAACAAATACGTAACTATTTAGATAGTTTTAGAATTTTATTTTTGTGCTTAAAAATTTTTAAAAGAGTGATTTTTTTTAAGAGAAATACATATAGTCTCCAACCTATGGAGTTTTAGGGATTGCCCAACTCCTTATTTTACAATTTAGCTCATAAGAATTCACTATATAACTTATAAGAATTTATTTCATTGTGCAATGATGATCACAATTTTTTTTTATAAAATGCATAATTTTATATGATTGGATTTTGACGTAATTATAGTATATTTTAGATCTTTGAAGTCTTTATTTTTTAATTACAAACTTATATAAAAATTAAATTCTAACTCCATTTTTTTTACTAAAATATTCATCTCTTTATCTAATTTTAAATTCTTGAACAATTTTCTATGGAAAATAGACTTGACCACATAAAAACAAACTTTAATGTTTCTAGTAACTAGTTGGATATCACATTAGTCATAACTAGTAGTACTTGAAATTTATTAGATAATTCTAAGAAAATTAAAAATTTGGATATATCATCCAATTTTAAAAATAACAAACTTCTTCAATCGTTCCTTTGTATGTTAATATTAATCTACATAGTTAATATGGTTTGTCATTTTAGGTCGATGTAGTTATTATTGTATGCCATTAAGTGGATGCTATATTAGTTTGAATATAGAGTATAGATTACTAAGGAACTATTATAGGATCACTAAAGTGTAATGAGATGTATTTTCTTTATACACTTTTAAATATTTTTTTTGCTTATAAATTTGTATTTCTCTTTAATGTTTTTTTACTAAATTAGCAATTCCTTATACCTTATGCAATTAGCTTAGTCGGGGACATTGCCACTTTGTGGCTCTTATCTATAATTACAAACCTATATGATGGTTTTTATTAATTGGACATTTAACATTACTAACTCTAGCATGTTATGGGGTGTTGCACCATCTCAAATACATTACCATGTTGACATGCAAGAAGAATCTTCATAAGTGGCAATCTCAACGTTAATATCTCGAATTGAAGAGAGAGTGAAATTGGCCCTGTTATCGTGCTTGGTCTCCTTACCACCTCTTCTAATCTAACATCTCACTTTACATCTCTAAATATATTAATGAAGATAGAATAAAATCATACTATGAAAATGTGTAATTAACTACGTTTTTTTTTACTTTAATTGAAAAATATTATGCTCTCATCATTGTTAGTTTTTTTTAATAAGCTAGTTGAGGTTCTATTAATATTATAAAAGAAGAAGTTTACATATAGTTGAAAAAAAAATCAAAGTTTAAGTTAGTTCAAAGGAAACCCAAACCAAATATTATACATTTTTTAATAAGCTATTTGAGGTTTTATTAATATTATAAAAGAAGAAGTTTACATATAGTAAAAAAAAATCGAAGTTTAGGATGGTTCGAAGGAAACCCATACCAAATATTATACATGAGTATAGTATTTGTAGTTTTTAACATCTAACTGGTGTTATAGAAAATACTTAGAAAAGGTCTATGAACAACATTAAAGTTCTTAGTACTACTATTATCATAGTTATAAAAAAAACTCAGAATTAGGAGACTTAAGGAACCTAGATTTAATCTTCCGTGTTAGCTTCTAAAGTATGGATTTTAGTAACCTAGTTTTCTTGTCTATCTAGATGGTCTTCAGCTGGGTGGAATTTAGTTGGAAATTCCATGTCGATGATAGATTTAAGATGATAATTAGCTTTCTGTCCAATCTCTTATTTTGAGCTTAAGTTTGATTGTTATGGTCTGTGATTTCTTCCATCATCATGACCAATTCATTCCTTTCGTCATGAGTGTCCAGGAGGGATTTGTTCATTAGAGTTTGTATCTGCCATTGCAACACTATAGTCTTCAGATGTTTGGTATCCCTAGCTCCGGTGTTCCCAGGATCTTGAACACATCCCTCCGTATTTTCATGAATTTCTCTTTTTGGAGTATAGTCTTGTTGTATTTGAATCTCTTCCTCCTTATTAGCAATTCTTTGTTGAATTCAAGTTGGGGTAAGACAAAAATACATGGATGTGTTTGTCATTCTCTCTCTCTCTCTCTCTCTCTCTCTCTCTCTCTCTCTCTCTCTCTCTCTCTCTCTCTCGATGGTTGTCACTTATTGGAGATTTGCCTTTTCGAGGGTCTTGGGGAAAGGAATTTTCGATCATGGTGAAAGGTGAATGTGGGTTGAATTCAAGCAAGGGTTTTAAAATCAAAGGGTACACTAGAGAGGAAGATGAGAGGGTTGAGTATTCAAAGCTAGAGAGTGGTGGAACTGTGATATTAATGACCTTAGAGACGAAAATAAAGGTGGGAATAGGAATTCTTATCATAGATGGACCAAAATGAACAGTTACAGGAGCTAGATTGCATATGCAAAGTTTTGGCGATGAGAGGGATCAAGAAAATAGAGTGGAAACTATTAATCCATAAAAGAATACCTTAACATTAAGAATCCCCTCAGTGTCAATTGTGGCTATCATAGTTTCTAGAAGCCCATATATTAGATATCCCATGGTTGCAAAATTGCCCCAGATATTCTCATTATGTTGGATTATAGAGTTTGAATGATTGTCTTTGGAATGATGTTCACTTCATGTCCTTGTGTCGACCCCTGGACTGAAATTGTGATTGAATTTAAGCTTTTCGAAACTAAAATTGGTGATCACAACATAATTACCTCCATCAATTTCTCTGTATGGCCAAGATCGCATCATTATTTTCTTGTCCACTTGCTTGCATATTTGATTGTTCCCACACTCTAACATAGGTTGGTACATAAGGATGATAGGTTTATGATGCATGTAGAGCTAAGGTGGTAGTACGTACCCCATGCGAGTTCATAGGTGGAGTTGGCCCTGTCCTTTCATGGGCATGTGCCCCTGTATTAACCCTCTCTTGTCTAAAATCCTTCCAATCCAATCCAGGGTGTTGCCATCATTGTTATGAAACCATAAGCTCATCATAATGTTTATCATTGTTTTGTCTAGTTGGTTAGATAATTTTTTAATTGAGTAAACATTCCAACTCGTCAAGCCTTTGTCGTTGAATTTCTTTAACTTGCTTATCCAACTATGACCCTTTTTCAAATACATTTTACAACCAATGGAACTTTTATTTATTATTTATCCCATGTTATACAATTCTTAAACCCTAAACTTCAAAAGAGGATAGGATGATCTAGTAACCTATTCTATATACATATCAAGTTACCTCAGAGTGTCTTACTACACCCTAGATCACAAAATCAATGACTAGTTATCTATGAACTAGCTAAATCCAACATCCACCCTAACCAAAGAAGATATTTAAATTAAAGAGTGATTGGATACAAAGGCCACAAATTATCCTTCAATTACGATTGATGGAGAGATATGGATAAAAATTTAACAATTGATGGATTATTTTCATGCCGCAGTTGGTAGAGCGCAAGGATCTTAACCTTGTGGTTGTGGGTTCGAGCCCCACGGTGGGCGATCTGGTCAGCGTGTAATGCTTATTTCGTTATTGATTTTGTATTTTTCTTGAAGCTTATTAACCACATGCATTTTTTTGTTGCGCCTCTTGTTTTTACCACATATATTTTTCAAAATTTTTTACTTAATTTACAATGAAATGAATAATTGTTCAACCCTAATAACACTTGTAAAGCATTTATTATGTATTTTAATTTAAGTACCTCCAATGAGGGAGCATAAGTTTTCTTATATTTGAGGTAGATTGTCATTCTTCTAAGGAACTAAAGAGAAATTTACTATTAGTTTTACATTAAATTTTAAAATTTTAGTAACCCATACAATAAATGATTGTTCTTAGTTTCACATTGAATTCATATAATAAATGAATGTTGTAGTTAAACCAACTAAGTAGGTAGATATCATGTTATTAATTAACAAATCAATTTTTGTACTAGAGAAAAGACATCACTGTCATCTCAAGCTATTAAACATGTCAAAAAAAAATAATTTAATAAAAATTGGAGAATCTTTTCCATATATACTTAGCGGTTAAGGTGATTACAATTCATACCAATGCTAGAAGTTATTGGTTATGTATATGATTGTGACTATAAACCCAAATGTGTTGTGACTAATAAACAATCTAAACACAAAAAAACATAAGAAAAACATAGAAGCCTTAATAGAGCTCATAAATGACTAATAAGTAAATGTGCTAGAGATAAAAGGAACAAAACTTTTAACACTACCCATATATGGTGGATAAATTTAAGCTACTAATAAATCCTAAATAATACTAAACTAGTATATATAAACGAAGTTATAGCATGATATGTAAACAATGGGATTATAACCTATCTATTTTTCCAACAAATATACTCGATAAAAATTATAAAAAAAAAACGTCTTCACTTAGTAAAAGTTCTTTGAGATTGAGAAACTACGTTATATGTCAACTACCCACTAGTTTGTGTTCAAATTCTCTATCCTTCTCGTGTATCTAACTCTATTTGGGATTATAACCATTTCATGCTCACTCTCTGTAAGTGTCACATAAAAACCTTATTCGATTTTCTCTCTCTTTTAGGAACAAAAAGCTTGGATAACAAAACTTGTTAGAACTTGGGCTAGGGATAAAATATGTACTTCATGTTGGTTATCCAACACCATTTTATGGCATATCTCGAGAGAAATTAAAAATAAAACATGGTATATTGTTTCAGTTTATTTTGTTCATTTTCCTTTTGGAATACAAGTTTAAGAGTGCATAGTTAGTTGTGATTATTCATTATGAGATGAAATATGATAGCTATCTTAAAATCAAAGATGTGTTTATATAGTTTTTAATGATAATGATGAATATTTTTAAATTATGTATTCAATGAAAATGATAATGTTAGAACCCAAAGAATATAGTTTTCCTAGATGAATCAAATAGATTTGATTTTGTAATAATTTATTTTTAAAAAGTTTGTCAATGTTTTGTAAAAATGATTTATTAATTTAATTTATTTAAAAATAAAAATGTTTCTAAGTTTTAATTTCATTCTCTATTTTCTTTATTTGCCGAAAGGTAATTATGTGACTAAATTTCCATATTTAAATGTAGAATCACAAAATCTTTTTTAAATACAAATATTTATATAAAAGTAAATAAAAAAACATTTTTAAAATACAAATATTTGTAAAAATTATATAGGCTGCCCATCATAATCTTTATGTAATATTTTGATGGGTGCGATTAAGAAACCTTCAAAACATTTGAAATGGCATTGAAAAATGTTTTCGTCGTTGCCCGGGTATGTAAAATATATATGTAAAATCAAATTCTGCTCCTCTTATCTGAGGATTGTGCATCAAATATGTCAGATTTTCTGATAAAAGAATTAGAATTGTAGGCTCAGTAGCAATTAGTATCTTGCTGAATTTGGAGGGAACTTGGGCCCCCTTTGTTTTGCTCGGTCTCATCACAAGCTCGAATCGCCATTCTGCGATCTCTATTGAATTGAATTTCTCGCAATTTCATTTTCCTCGCAATATATCTATTCATTTATTTAAATCATTTCACTAATTTTATTTATTTATTTTAATTTATCTACTCATTTCACTTATTTTATTTATCTACCTATTAAAAAAAAATTAGTTATTTTAATTTAATTTAATTTAGTTATTATACCTGCCTCCAGTTGGTATATTGTAATTGTTTGATTTCAAACCGCGTTGACTTTGGGTATTAGCTGGTGTTTTTTGACGCGGCTTTATCAAACCTGTTTTCCAAAGTTTGACTTAGGCGTTTGCAAAATATTTGTTTTAATTTTGTTAAAAATCTATTTTTCTAAACAGCTGTGGTTGATAGGGGATGATGTCAACATTGGGGTTTGGTATCTGGATTTGAGTCGACATGTGGCAAGATGACATCATAATATAAAATTAAAAAAATAAAATTTATATCCCATCGCCATTGCCACGCGTTCATTCTCAAGGTCCACGTGTTGGATCTCCATTTGCGTCTGCTTGATCTCCATTTCCGCTTCAACTGCATTGCAATGCGTTCATTCTCAAGTTTCAGGCGTTGGATCTCCGTTTCCTGGTGCTTGGATCTCCATTTCCTGGGGCTCATGCCTCCTGCCGCTGGCGCTGCCGTGTGGACCGTGGCGCCTACCAGCACTCAAAGACTGCCCTTCATTCGCTTAGTCAAGCTGCCGCTGGAGAGAGGAAACCATAATTTAAC
>LPNX010511749.1:25064-81205 GCA_001517045.1 Pseudotsuga menziesii | reverse complement strand
TCCAATGCACAAAACTTGGATTGACCCATGAATTCTAGAGCTAACATAATGTTTGTAAGAGAATCCAGCATGACTTAGCTTCCTACCATCCTTATAATTACCTACTGTTCCATTATCTTTCGGGCCGAGAACTACACTACACGAAGCTCAAAAAACTTAGAAGTATATGCAGAAAAAACTGCCACAGAAGCTTGCAATGCATTCGAGTCTCCAATTTGATGACGAACATTGGCAAATTGCAAACCATGAAAAATGAAAAACTAAGAAACTATCAAGTTGGGTGGTACCTTTGTGAGGGGTAATATTCGTTCCTTGAACGTTGTTGGATTCCTTTGGCTAGAGTATAATGATCAGAGCTCCTGCAAAGCCATTCAAAATGCATATAAATAATAACGCTAATGCTCCACAGAGCACAACGTGACATATCAGATTACTCAAAAGACACGAGGCCACTTATTCTCTGAACACTCGTCCTCGTGGAGAATCTGTCTGCTCTGTTTTCCTTTTAATTTTCACTTTCGCTTTGGATTTGTTTTCCTTAGCCACACTATCCCAGAAACCCTCTCCACTTCAACTTCCACTTCCACTTCCATAGAACAAGGAATTGCTTCCAACTCTGAAAACACACCGCGCACACAAGCAGCAAAGTAGTGAAGCGGAAGGCCTATCCGTGACAACAACACTGACGCAAGGTATTTCCCCTATTAATCCCTCATGCACAACAACTGTCGCTGCCTGCTTATCGACCTTCTCTGCAGAGCGCTGTCACAACAAATAAAAATAAGATGGTCGAGACTCGAGATATTTGTGTAGAGTTTCTAATATAAACGAGTTCCCATTCCTTGACATGAAGAGTCTTTCATCTATATATCCATACAAGTGCAGGAAATACATCAATTCCATGTTGCATGACCAATAGGACCAAACCATCTTGCACTATCCATGCAAATGTAATGACGAGTCAAAAACATTTGACAACTCGGTCTGACATCTATTGCCTCATACTATGGTTTACCATAAGGTTGTTGGGATGCACATATTGAGCTGCAATAGCGTCAACGCTCAAATATATTATCATATCATGTGAACGTATGCCTCCTAAGTTCAATAGACCAACTCAAGGCATTATCTACAATGAAGTCTAGTACATCACGGTGATGAAGCTTCCTATGGCCATGCTAGTAATATGTTTGGTTGGAATTTAATCTCTAATTGTAGGGCTTATAGTTCACATAATTCATAACATGGATCCTTGCCAAATGAAAAATGTGTTCTTTGCAAATAATGATTACATCATCAAAGTTTTTGTTTGTAAAGAATTTTTCATAAAAAAAAAGGTAATGTGCAATGCTTTGGTTTGATGTGTATTCACTTCCAACTATGAACACCACATCGCAAGATTCCAAGGGATATATATATGGAGTTTCCAAATTAATGGAGGCTTCGCCATTTGATTAATATAATAATAAACAACCTTGACTATAATAATATGTATTTGATTGGAAATATGAAACACTTGATTATTGATTTTCAGTTATGAGTTAAAAGGTAAATCTCATTTTTCTCAAGTCGGCAAAGTGGTCTATAAACTATCAAGATTCACTATCTTATTCTATTTTTTGTGTTCATAATAAATACATTGTATTTTATTTATTTCACAATCAAGGTTCAATGTCTCGTTTCGTTTATGTTGAATAATTTAAGATTGTGAGAGTTTGAAAACTTCGTTTATGTTGAATAATTTAAGATTTTGAGACTGTGAATTTGGGTTATTGATGTTATAAGGCTTTTTATGGGTGAGATTTTGATTTTGGATTATTAATATATATGAATATTTAATAAATTATTATATTATAAAAATTATATTTATGGTTTGCAAAATTATTTAAGGGTATATAAGTTGTTAAAATTATTTGAGAATCATATTTGGTGTAAGTTACACTAACCCTTAACATGGCTAGAGTTTAAGTTTTTTTTTGCCACAATAGCTAAGAAAATTAAATCAGTTTCAAATCCATAGCTCTAAGCTAAATTTGTTTTTCGAATTTATTATTTAAATAAAATTTAAAATATAAAAAGACGGGGAGATAGCGCAAACGAACAATCGGGCTGGGAAGCAATTTAGCATGAAAGAAAATTGAAGATGTAGTATGTAAATTCGGAGCATACAGTTATGGCCTCCCGCCTATTCCACAATTTCAAATTAATACTTACAGGAATAAACAAATCCTGCATTTTTCTCCATCAACAGTAAAGATTTTTCTCTATGATCAACAGTAAAGATTCAATTATATGCAATTTGAAATTAAAACTTACAGGAATAAACAAATGTTGCATTTTTCTCTATCAACAGTAAAGATTTTTCTTTATCAACAGTAAAGATTCAATAATATGCCTTGGCCGCCATTAAATTGATTCCAGGTCTACTTAAACGTAAAGTCACTGGGCGAAACGAATCTTAGGCTCCCCATGCCAAAAGACACGAGTTGTTCCCTCGGATATTTATCCTATAACTATTCTGTACATCCTTCCAATTCAAACATCCACACTTACAGTAATAAGTAACCTCAAAAAACCCTAAGAACACGACTACAAAGCAAAGAAACAAACAGGGTTTGAATTTAGACAAAGAAATCTAGTAAATAAACTCCATATTACTTACAGGTGCACACAGCTTGGCACGGTGGAACTGTGTATTTACATCAGATTGTACCAAGCTACAGGATCTGAAGGAAATAGAGTATGAAATCCAGTATATAAAATCCATATTTCTTACAGGTGCACGCAGCTTGGCACCGTGCAACTGTGTATATATACATCAAATTGTACCAAACTACAAGATCCGAAGGAAATGGCGAGTTTTTTTCTTGTCGTCATGCTAAACCCCCCACTCTTTACTTTCCGGGGCTGACACAGCCATCGCTCCTGCTTTGACCGCATGCTATGTCAAATACAGATCAGTACCAGCCATTATCATCAGTACCCACAAGAGAAGAAGGGAGATAATTGCAATTTATTGTATGGATATACAACTGTTTGTTTGAACCCTAAAAATGAATACCGACCTTGAAAGCTGCATCAGCATCACGATAGGGGAAGCAGAGCTCAACGTTGTGCTTGGATTGGTCCTTTTCAGCAATCTGCACTCCGCCTGTTATTTCGGACTCGTGCTGCTCTACAGGCGTTAACGCAATCGTCGTTGAACCGCTTTCCAGCTCCCCCCACCTGCAACGCCTCCATTATAATTCAAACTCACTTATTCACTCATTCATTCAGAACGACATGCAAATTTTCCATACCTGCGGCTGTGATCGAGACGGCGAATATTGAAGCCAAATGCCTTGGAATAGAATTCAACAGATTTGCCCACATCCTTCACGTACACTACTGTATATGCAAAGTGGGGATCCAGACCTGCAGCAACGGCAGCCATGGATGCAACTCAAATTTAAAACCCTCAAAAAAAAAAAAAGTAACCAGTGAACAATATTCAACCTGAAATGACCAGCCAGACTCTCCATGCGGATCACTCGAGTTCAAATCAAAGCAAGAACTGTTCCCAGTGTAGTTATAATAAAACGTTTACTGCACCGTATAATCGACTAAGGAGGTCTGTACCGCCAGAGGGATTATCTATTGCCTTGCACATATGTTATTATAGGGGCAACAAAACAATTTAAAGAGATTATAAAAAGCTATATAAATTTTCTTAAATCTGCTCATGCAAATTAAGAAGGCTACTGCAATTACTTGCTTCACAGGAAACGCTGGCAAAGGCTGAACAAAGTTGGCCGCAACTGGATAATCTGTCATGGCAGCGTTGTAATAAGCATCATACAACCACCCATCCAAATTCCCAGCAATATGACTATCGCTAGTTGATCTGAAACAAGAACGGTTTCTTATGTTAAAATATACATGATTCAAACTACATGTAATTTCATGCCCCTGTCAGCTGTATGTTTGATCCATAGAACGAAGGCATGCATTTCCTACTCAGAATGCATTGTTTTCATGATTAGGAAATCGGCATTATCCCCATAAGAAACTTTCATGAGTTGCAAATCCGATTCTAGTAATAGAAAAACTAAAATGTCAAAATCAACATCATCAAATTAGAAATCTCAGCTATTGGTAGTGACAAAAGCTCTCCTATTGACAAAGACAAGTAAACTCATTTTGGATTTTAAATTTCAAGGACGGACTTAATAACTAATTAATTCATATACACATAGAAATATAAACAGTGACACTTACAAGAAGTAACGAGTAATGCAACAACCTATAAACAACAAGTAATCTCACATAGACATATAAGTACGATGGCAACAAGTAATACATTGTTGCAAGTTTGAATGTTTCATAATTTCATCAACTTTTAGCTTTAAACTATATACAATATTACAATAAAATATTCCTAAGAGGCAGGTATAAGCAGCCTTGCTGCTATTTCCCTTGTTTTAATTTAATTTAATTTTTTTATTTTTTTATTTTTTAATTTCACTTAATTTATTTATTTTAATTTATCAATATCTTTGGTAGCTTAAAGATGCCATGACCTAGTTAAATTATGGGAGGATTAATGAAACCACTACTCTGCAAAATATAGATAGCATTAAAAACATTATTACTTTTAAGTTGGAAGAGAAAATGTGGTGCAAGGAAGATTTAAAGGTTAAAAGAAAACTCCCATATTGTAAAGAGATCATTAACCCTAATCTTGAGGATCAAAACTATATTTTTATCTTAATGAGCTCAAAGAAAAAAATTAGTATTGCCAAGAGCAAAACAAACTCTCATGAGCTGAGTAGTGAGACTAGGCATTGAGTAGTGAGACTAGGCATTGGACAATCCCTAAAATGCCTTGGGCTAAAATGGTTTGTCATCTATGAGAGTATGTGAGTGTTGAAGATGAAATCATTTTCTCTTAGAATGCCCTCCTTTCACCCACATTAGATCTTAGTTCCAAAATATTTGCTCCAAGAGTGATTTCTCTAACATTCTAGCTCCTTAAAACTATAGCAAGTGAGGGAGAGTCCTCTACAAGCTTTCTAAGCTTAGGAATGGTATTTTAAAGCAAATCAATTAATCTATATCTTTTTTTTCCCTTAAGGTCCCATAAACCAAAGTTGCTTTCAGTGAACCTTAAATACCATCATCATTATCACTAAGCTTCTTTAATCAAATCACTTATGTTTATTTAATTTTAATTTATCTATTGTTCTTTCATTTCACCTTACTAACTTAAATAATTTCCCCTTTCCCCTACTTGTACACAATTTTGTATATCCAATCCAACCAACCACATACTTATCATTACATTCAATCATTCTTCTTCATCTTCTTTGGTTATATCTTTTTCAATAGTTATCTTTTACACATCTACATATATAATATAATAATCAATATTATCATGCAAAACCTAACACCTATAGCCTAGGATGATGCCATATGGTATCCACACTATCAAAGTAAATCTAAAAATAATTGTAACATCTAAAATCTATAACATGGGGTGGTTACGTTGATATGGTTTCGCTAGCAAAATTGGGATGTGTATAGGAGAAGATGGAGAAGCGATGGTAACTACTTCTTAGTAGTCTCTTGGTTCTCTAAGGGGAGTGGAACTATGAGAGAGCCGCAATAAAAGTTGGTTGGTGTTGATTATGAGGGAGGCAATTGGAATGTGCACAAGGAGAAGAAGAGTTGGAGATAACTTGGAGATAATGGTGAAGGTTGCATGGTTAATTGGTTGGTCTCTTAACATTCATAGTAGAAGGTAAGGATGGGAAAAAGGTAGAGAACTCCAAAACTTAATAAATAGTCTCAAAATAAAGAAAATTTTAAAGATGGTGAGAAGAAGACTCAAATATTGAGTCCAACCACATTTGGAATAAAAATGTCCAAGAACAAATGATAACTCTAAATTTTGTGAGAAAAAGACTCAGACATCGAGTCCATCCACATCTAGAGCAATAATGTCTATCAACTCTAAATAGGCATTAAACAATCTTAGAAAGAGAGTATGACCTAGAGTACAAAGTTATTATTTTTTATTAAGAGGGATATGGGGATAGAAGATATAGTAGAGGACTATTTCATGAATGAGGAGGACAGAATTCACAACACCTGCTTATCCTAGGTGGAACAAAGACTATCCCACATTGCAAGAAAAACACCTTTAAGAATGCATAAAGAGTATGGCCCATTGCATGCAATTCCTAAAACAATGAAGAGTTGGTTTTCCTAAGTAATCTCTATGTTGTTACTATGCTTATGATTTATTTCTTCAACACTATTTGATGCATTGAGTTACAATTTGCAAGTATTCTACAAATCAATGTTAATGACAATGAATAGAAAAAAAAATATAAACAAATTAATTTTGGTCTTAATTAAGGTCTATGTGAGTGCGTTTACATGGTCATAGGTTGGGAAATTAGGATCATATTAGTATCAAACCCATGAGCATATTGGGAAGACCTTTGATATTAGGGAGCTCAAGTTTGAGAACACTTGGAGAAGGACCTCTTCACGTCAAATCTTTTGTGGGACTCAAAAGCCTTAAAATAGATAGGTGTAATGTGAAATGGGTCTAGGTATTGGTTCTAGTTTCATTTCAAACAATGGGTTGAGTGCAACACATTACAGTGTATGTGGCACTATGGGCACACTATGCTATAGGTACGAGACATACATATGAACAACGTGGCATGGAGCTTGTTGCTCCACACACCAATCTCCACACAAAGACTTAAGAAAGAAGAGGCTAAGGCTATGAAATGCTAGACTCTGTGGAGCTTCAATGGGAAGTGTTACCTCCACACTCTGCACAAAAGGATAGATTTGGCCCCACACACCATGCAGGCTTTTGGTCATGTGACAATAAAGACATGCATGTAGTAGGAACTTGGTGCTCCATGTTGCACATGTCACACAAAAGGCTTAGGCATAAAGAAAAGACAAAAGAACTTTGTTGTATAATGTGCATGTATAACAACATGGTTGATGCCCTCCATGGACAAGGAAGATAACATCTAGATTATGGCACATGCATATCTCAATGAATACCAGGATACCACATGACATATGTGCTAACAAAGTAACCCTAAAAAGAATCATAATACGAAAAAAAAATATTTGCAAGGAATTATGTTGAGGTGGCTTCTCTCACAAAATTTAGGGCATCTGGAAGAGAAGATGGAGAGGAAATGAAAATAACTTCTCGGGGACACCATAGAATTTTTAGGGCAATGGAATCATAATAAGAAAGTGATAAAGAGTCCAAATGTTGGGGGTGGTAAGTGCAAGGGCGGTAATACTTGACCTTGATGGAAAAGAACTAATGAACTATGAATGGGACTTGGAATGACCACAAACAATCAAGTGAAATTGGAAACTATTTATCAAGGTCTTATACAAGCTTACTCTAAATCTATTCTCTCATTGCAATAATCAAGTAAAGTTGGAAGCTAGTTATCAAGGTCTTATACAAACTCATTCACTCCAAATCTATTCCCTCCTTCACTGCAATAAGAGACTCTACTGTCTTAGTCACGCCAGCTCGTAGCTCCACAACTCCAAAAGACAACATTCTCTCCATTACTTAAATCTAACAAGATGCTAGTCAATTCACAAATATAACATTTATGCATATTTCGTGAGCCAATAATCAGTCCGTAGACCTTTGAGAAAACTTTGCTACAAATATTAGAGAGGGAGGGAGGGAGGGAGTGTTAAACGAAGTTTTTTCAACAAAATTCATCCCCTAATGTGTGCTTAAATGATGATCGCTTACGGTGGTGTAATAATCCCAATAAATCCTTTAGTATCGACTCGCATCATATGGTTATTACGAAATAATCCATGACCTTTTAATTTGATCCTTCTTTATGAACTGGTTTTTGATAACCAATGCAAGCGATATGGGATCATTTCTTTTCATTCAACATTCATCTTAGGTTTACGGGCTCAGTTTCGGTGTAGAGGTTTTTTGATTGCAGGCAATCTCACCATTGGACTCCTTAGAAACATTGTTGTTTTGTTTGTTTTAGCTTGGCCTTTTCTCGATTCTCGGGTTTAGTTTGGTGCTTGAGGTTTCTTTGTTTAGAGCCAACTTCAGGCTATTGGTATTGATATTTTTTCAATGCCAAGTTGATCATTTATTTTCTTGGGTGTCTGTTATGTGTTGATACTTTACCTCGATAAGGGGTTTTCATCTTGCCTTCATTGTAACTAGGGTAGTTTGCAAATTTTAGTCCCCAGGTTTCTCTTTTAAGCATAAAAAATATGAATTGCCACAACTGCAACAACAACCTTTGTAGGGACATTTAGGAAATCAAAATAGTTCTCATGCACTACAAGGAATTAATTAGTAGAAAAAACACTTGTATTCTTATTGTCACCACCATATTGCATAGCATGGGGATCCTTCCATTCAAAATGTATCCATAGTGGAGTTAATAGCAACTCTTCAACACCAAATATAAGATCTCAAGGAAGAGGTAACAATGCTCCATAACCTTGTTTATAATATAATAAAAAGCTCTCCTATAGAGGCCTCCAACCCCCATCCCTCAACAAAAGTAGCCCCAAGTCATCTAATAGAGGAAGAAATAGATACAGTACACCATTTTCAAGACAATATGAATGTAGACACCACTCTAATCATGTAGAATCCACTAGAAAGCAAGTGAATCACAATCCTAATTAGAGATGTTTTATAAATGTGTTTTTCTTTTTTCTTTCAAGAACATATTGTCGAACTTACAGTAGTAGATCATTAAAAATACCCTAGGAAAAGGATGATAATATCAATTTGTTTAGCTTTTTGAAACTCTAGTTTGAGGCCCTTTTCCAAAACACATTTTCCACTTTTGTGTTTACATGCTGACTAATTCGGTTGCAGCTTTCGTTAATGGAGATCATAACAATTCTTGTGATAAAAAATAAAATAAAGAGGCTAGTTGTTGTTGAATGTCGGGGAGATGATTGAAGTCAAACTTTAAAGTTGATTAATGATTATTTTGAATCTAAACATGATTTATGGAAAATTAGGAAAAAATTAAAAAAAATAATGAATTGGCAATTTTATTTAAAAAAAACTAAAAGCATTCCATTGATGAAAAATCAACATCGAAAGATACCTTATACTTTGGGATAAACTTGTAAACAACTTATGTCTAGGGTTGAAACTTATACTTTGGGATAAATAGGGTTGAAATTTGAACTTCTAGTTCGCTATGTCATAATCTTATGGCATATTTTGAGGTGGAGATTTTAAATCATGCTTGTTATTGTTTTAGAATGTTTTGTCCATTTTTCTTTTGGAATATGGATTTAAGGGTGGATACGTGGTTGATACAAATGTGATAGGCAACCTTGAAAATGCAAAAAGGTGTGCTACATGGTTTTTTAGTGGTAATGGTAACTATTTTGGTAACTATTTTTAAATTAAAATAGTGAGTTGAGTTTATTTAATGAGGATGATAAATTTATTACCATATAGAGAATATAATTTTCCTCTATGAATCAATGAGCTTTGATTATGTAATAGTTATTAATTATTTTTTAAATTTACTATTTCTTTATTTGAAAAGAAAAAAATGTTTCATAATTTTAAATTCCATCCTTTGATTTCTTTTTGATGTTCCAAAGGTATGAAGATATTTGTCTAATCAAAATCACTTATAAAATAGAAATATTTTTAAAAAAGAAATAAGTTTTATGTACTATAATTGAAATTAAAAAAATTTCAAATACTATAATTAAAATTAAAAAGATTTTAAAAAACTTCCAAAACTTTATGTGAATGAATATATTTTTAAGGATTCAAAGATTACATGTATGTATCGTAGTGTAAGAAATTATTCAAATTAAAAAATCATATATATATAAACATTTATTCAATAAAAATATATGATATTTTTAGATTTTTTTTCTTGAAATTGATTAAATTAATCATATTTTATGTAAAAAAACTAATTGTAAAGCTAAATGACTAAAATACTTTTAAAAAAAATAACAAAAAATAGCTAATTGACAAAATTTTACCCTTAAAAATACTTTACTCGATAAGATTCTAGGTGCATGAAACTTTTCAAACGCAATGCATATAACCTAACCTCACCATCATATAATCTAATCATCCATACATGTTGATAAATTCTTGCAAACCATACCAACATTAATTTGAAAGTTAGATATTAAGAAATGGAATATATGAGGCATTAAAAAATAATTGCAATGATACTTTCTATAGAATAAATCATTGTCTCATTCTAATACTGTATATAGTATGCCCAAACACTACAAGGATTTTAAGGTGACGAGACTTGAAGTAGATTATAGAATAATTTCCTTTGTGTTTACTATCGAGACCTCCCCCTCATGTTTTTTTGTTAATGCCAACTTTCGACACTCTAGCCTTTGTGTTAAATACTTCACATATGGTTTTTGAGAATTTTATGCATGAGATAGCCAACTTGTTCATTTAATTTAATGCAGTTTCTTAAGGAGTTTTCTTATATGCATATGTATGTGAAGGGTATTGTGCGTAGTATTGAGATGTAAAAAGTTTGTAGCTATTGTTAAATTTTTTTATTCCAATTCTATATAATATTGGGAGTGAAGATTGCAATGAAGAGTGGGTTTAATGGTCAGATGTGAAGGGTGTAATGCAAGTTGAGCATAGTGAAGGGTGTAATGCAAGTTGAGCATAGTTCACAAAGCTAGTATTATTTATTTTACATGACTTTTTGTTTTGGATATAAAATAAGTAATATTACCTTTATGGGCCATGCTCAACTTGCACTGCAGCCTTCATTTTTTACCAACAATCCCACCCTTCACTGCACTCTTTATTCGCAAATAGCAAGCCCACCCTTCATAGCACTCTTCACTCCCAACTAGCATGCCCATTTGCACTACACCCACAAAGCCACCTACACGATATGCACCAAGGTGGCCCCATTTGCAACCTTAGAGGCGTAGATCAACAAGAGCATCAGGGCATAATAGAAGGCCATGATGTTTGAAAAAGATGCTCCCTAAATCAATAAGTCAATTAATATTATTGGTGAATTGGTGAAATTTATTTTATATGAATCGTTCCTTAAGAAGAAAAAGAGAAAACAAACAAAGTCAAAATATGGTCATAACCTTAACCAAGGGGTTGTAAATTTAATTCATTTTCCATCTTTATATCTAGTGGATGCCTTAGAAAGACCCTTATGTTATGGTAGTCAAGTTATAGGTGTGTTGGAGATGCTCTCAAGTTCTGATAGTCCACGAAATGAATCATTCTACCATGTTTTAATGGTTAATTTTCTCTAGGGTTAAGCATTGAGATTAAATGGTTGATTTGAACCCACCTCAATTCTCTATTTGGCAAATTGCTAATGTGAATAGTTCGAGGCAAGCCCATTTTGCATGAGCACCATGTATAATATTTTTCCTCGGCATCCTTTTCTTAAAACACAATATGCTATCCCTATGGAAAGGAGTGATTGATGTTTCCCTATCCAATATATTTTTTATTAGAGAATTCATATTGTGATCTCGATTTCGAGTAGATACCTGATATTACTGGGCCATTACTATGTGAATCAATCACGTTCCCCATCACCACTAGTCACCTCACCTATGTTTCCCCCCTTTCTTAGAAGTTAAGTCACATGCTTCAAGGAGTAGCATTTAATGGGCTATGTGGTTGTGAGAAGTCTCTCCCTCCATGTCAATCTAATGTGTGTAATTTACGCTTTTACCATTGGTTAGACTAGTTCTATTTAATTGCATTCTATGGTTTTGTCATGTGAATAAATTGAAGGATCTCAATCCCACACCTATACATTTGATCATTTCATGCTGTTAACTTTAAGTGTTCGTCCTCAAGGATGAAAAGATCATAATGAGCTTTGATCCACTTATGTGTGTGTGGAGAGGGAAATGCAAGCCTCACTTGTTCGATTACTACTTCTAGGTGCACCCATAGAAATTTCAAGGGTTGTATTCCTTTGTGGGAATCGAGCCATGGTCACCAGTGAAAAAAATTTCATTTCTAATTAGTGGATCCAACCCCTTTGCTAGTAAAGTAAGGCCATGGGCGTAATAATTAGTGTACAGTTTTAAGGATCATAATATGGTGGGATCTTATCCACTTGTACTTGAACTTGGATCGTAACGCAGGCTTCACTCGTTCAACTACTACCTCTAGGTGCCCCTATGGAAACCTCAAGGGCCAAACCCCCCACACAAATTGAAAACTTCGGCACCAATGAAAAACTCATCATTCCTCACTAAATTAAATTAAATAGCTTTCATGTACGGATTTTGTTTTAGGCACATGATACAGATGAACCGTCTATAGTGATATGATTTTATTTTTTATTTCACTGAGAAAAATGTTGATATATTGATGTTATTAATCTCAAAATTGCATTGTTAAACAATACAATCTTTGAAAAAATTGTTTTTTTAATCACATTTATAAAAAAAAAAAACATTTATATCTAGTGGAATTAACAATATGGAAATTTGATGTTAAATCGATGTTTGTAATAACACATTATTTTCCAAAATCAAGATTCTGAAAAAAAGGCTGATTTTATTTTGGTGCTTAATTTAGATTTAACTTTTTCAAATTGAAGGCAAGCATTTTTTAACATTTTTTTGGAGTATTTAATTTTTCAGTTTTGCATGTTAATTTATTTTTCTTAATTTTGAAAGCATCTTTAACAATCTTATAAACTACTTTTTCCCTAATCATTTTTTTTAGCAAACTCTTTATGATTTTCTATATCAAAAAAAGAGTTTTGAGTTGAAAGAGTGTTATAAGGTTAGGTTTTCTTGCCTAAGGCGCATGTAATTTTAGTTTGGTTTTTCTCTTACCATCTTCATTACTTGTTATATAAATTGAGTTTCCATGTAATGCCCTTTGTTGGGCCACCACCACCTACCATAGAGATCATTTTCCTACATTAGACTTTCTTGAGTCATCATCACACATGACAAGGCCTTGGAGTAACATCTATGGGTTCTTCAGGGCATAGGGCCTGTTGGATTGTGCTAAACTCTAGTAATTCATAGTTTCCTTGTCACTGGTAGTGACCATAATGGTGTTTTTGAAGGCACATCAAATTTGTAACAAAGAGTTACCATGAGGTAATCATTGCTCTATTGAGCACCCCCAGGTGAAATATCTATTTTTCATACAGTGATACCACTATATTGTATATAAGGCATGCACTGCTCTAGTACTTCATTAGCCACATCCCCTTAGAGGTCATCATTAAGACATGATAAAATAAGTATAGGGACTATACGATAACATTATCATAGCATCGATAACCTACTCAAGGGTTTATGGACTATGTGTTGCCATCATTGTTAGGAAACTATAAGATGGTGATAATATTTATCATTGGATTTTCTAATTGGTTAGATGACCTTTTCAACTCATCTACCCTTCTTCGTTGAAACTCCTTGGCTTGACGATTGAAGGATGACCCCTTTTCAAATGTAGTTTGCACTCACCTTTATCTATCACATGCTAGACAAATTCTTCAACCCCAAACCCCAAAAGGCGATAGGATGATCTAGTAACCTACTCTCTCTCTCTCTCTAGGATGATCTAGCCCTAATGGGTAGCTTAGCTGGTTGGGACCTAGTTGACAAACCATTACTAGGCCAGAGGTCAGGGGTTTAATCCCTAAGTCTGTTGAGGTAAGGGGTTCAATCCCTAAGCTTGTTGAGGTCAAGGTCTTCCGCTAGGGTTAGACAATATTCCTAAAAAATAGAGCCAACTACTGGATGGCTCCTTCAGGTAAGCCCCAAGTTTCTTTGGAAAAGAAAAAAACTACGATCTATAACTCTATATATAAAAACTTACTTCATATTCTCTTACTACACACCCTAGATCACAAAATCAACGACTATCCGACACACCCTAGATCACAAAATGAATGACTATTTATTTATGAAGTAGCGATAACCAACGTCTACCCTAGGCAACGAAGCGATAGGGAAATGATGATTTGAAAAATAGCGCGGTTGCTTAGCTATTCGAGATGGATTAATAATGAAACTTACAAGGTATTGTTGCCCGTCTAGCTCAGTTGGTAGAGCGCAAGGCTCTTAACCTTGTGGTCGTGGGTTCGAGCCCCACGGTGGGCGGTTTGATAATGCTTAATTTTGATAATTCGACCAAAATCACAATAAAAATTGTTTCGCCGTTGCCGGGGATCGAACCCGGGTCACCCGCGTGACAGGCGGGAATACTTACCACTATACTACAACGACTGCTGTAATACTGTAGGAATTGTGCACAAAATCTGTGAAACTCAAAGAATTTACGCAAGAATTGTGCTTCGGAATGCAAACAAAAACAAAAATTCAAAGAATTTACACAACAATTATATCAGTGGAACTCTTCTAAGCATAATAGAAATTGAATTTTCACATTTCAAATGAGATATGACCACCTGTTTGTCTTTTTTCACTCTAAGAAGACGAGTGAGGGTCACAGGGTTTGGGGAGCATAACTATTTGCCGAGTCTCAAAGTGTCTCTCGTAGCTGATTCCTTTCCTCTCTCATTCAAAGCATTTGGAGATCGAATGGAATGCATTGACAGATACTGAATTGATGGCAAAATATTTTAGGTCAAATTGTTCAGAGTATGATTTATGAAAGCAATAACGTCTGGAAAAAGATTCATTCTCAGCACACCCTGAGGACCTGAGCGAGGCCACATTTACTGTAAACTGTCATAATGATTCATACTTGACAAACCCTTTTAGCTTCAGATATAGTGTATTCTGTTACGATTCCATAGCTTTGTAGTGTAGTCTGTTACGATTCCACAGCTTTTTTGCGTCAGCCGGATTCAATCTCAGATTTGCATGTCTTCTCTTTTTTTCCGTTAGCATGAGACGTTTAATATCAAAATCCAATAAAATCAAAATTCTACCAAATTACAATAAAAATGGTTTCGCCGTTGCCCGGGATCAAACCCGGGTCACCCGCGTGACAGGCGTGAATGCTTACCACTATACTACAACGACTACGGTATTAATGTAAGTATTGTGCACAGAATCTCTGAAATTCGAAGAATTTAGACAAGAATTGTGCTTTGGAATGCAAACATAAAACAAAAATTCAAATAAATAATCAACTAAATATTACAAAATAGAAATTGTTTCGCCGTTGCCGGGGATCGAACCCGGGTCACCCGCGTGACAGGCGGGAATACTTACCACTATACTACAACGACTGCTGTGCTACTGTAAGAATTATGCACAATATCTGTAAAATTCGAAGAATTTACACAAGCATTGTGCTTCAGAATGCAAACATAAAAACTAAAATTCAAAGAAATAATTCCGCCAAATTACAAAAATAATAGTTTCGCCGTTGCCGGGGATCGAACCCAGGTCACCTGCGTTACAGGCGGGAATACTTACCACTATACTGCAACGACTGCGGTGTTAGTGTGAGTATTGTGCACATAATGTCTGAAATTCAAAGAATTTACACAAATTGTGCTTCCGAATGCAAACATAAAACAAAAATTCAATGAAATAATTCGACTAAATTACAATGAAAGTTATTTCGCCGCTGCAAGGATCAAACCCGGGTCACCGGCGTGACAGGCGGGAATACTTACCACTATACTACAACGTCTGCTGTATTAGCGTAAGATTTGTGGAAACAATCTGTGAAACTCAAAGAATTTACACAAGAATTGTGCTTCGGAATGCAAACATAAAAAAAAAATTCAAAGAAATAATTCCACTAAATTACAATAAAAGTTATTTCGCCGTTGCCGGGGATCGAACCCGGGTCACCCGCGTGACAGGCGGGAATACTTACCACTATACTACAACGACTACTGTATTAGCGTAAGATTTGTGGAAACAATCTGTGAAACTCAAAGAATTTACACAAGAATTGTGCTTCGGAATGCAAACATAAAAAAAAATTTCAAAGAATCAAATCCACTAAATTACAATAAAATTATTTCGCCGTTGCCGGGGATCGAACCCGTGTCACCCGCGTGACAGGCGGGAATACTTACCACTATACTACAACGACTGCTGTATTAAAGTAAGAATTGTGCACATAATCTGTGAAACTCAAAGAATTTACACAAGAATTGTGCTTCCGAATGCAAACAAAAACAAAAATTCAAAGAATTTACACAACAATCATATCAGTGGAACTCTTCTAAGTATAATAGAAATTGAATTTTAACATTTCAAATGAGATATGACCGCCTGTTTGTCTTTTTAACACAAAGAAGACGAGTGAGGGTCACAGGGTTTGGGGAGCATAACCACTTGCAGAGTCTCAAAGTGTCTCTCACAGCTTATTGCTTTCCTCTCTCATTCAAAGCATTTGGAAATCGAATGGAATGCATTGACAGATACTGAAGTGATGGCAAAATATTTCTCGTCAAATGAAAGCGATAACGTCTGGAAAAAGATTCATTCTCAGCACACTCTGGGGACCTGAGCGAGGCCACATTTACAGTAAACTGTCATAATGATTCATACTTGACAAACCCCTTTAGCTTCAGATGTAGTGTATTCTGTTACGATTCCACAGCTTTTTTGCGTCAGCCGGATTCAATCTCAGATTTGCATGTTTTCTCTTTTTCCGTTAGCATAAGAGGTTTAATATCAAAATCAAATGTAGAAACCCTAAAAATCAGCAGCGGGACTACCGTAAGTTCTTTAGCAAGACTTGATTTTCCTATACACCCCATTCCCGTAATCCCAATCCCGACCAGTCCACAATCATTCTTGCATTTGGATGCCTTTGTTTCATAATTTCATTTTCAAAACAATGAAATTCAATTCACGTGAAATTTAGAATATGATAGATTTTTTTTCAATAATATTAATATTTATAGTCGTTTTGATTTATGTATTTTTAGTTTTTATTTTATTTATTTATTTTCAATTTTTTATTAATACTACGTTTATATTTAAAATTCACAAACCATATTATAATAATTTTTATTTATAATAATTAAATTACTTAATTTTTATTGAATTAAAAATGATTTAGTTTTATCAAATACCAATGTAATTTTAATTTTTAGTTTTAATATTTCACATGCAAATTTTATCATAATTATATATATCTTTTATTTATTTTATAAATAATATTACTTTTATGAATAATATTAATTTTTTTTATTTACAAATAATATACAAATTTTATTGAAATAAAAAATAAATATTAAAAATAATTTAATTTTATAAAATGTAAATGTAATTTTAAAATTTTGTTTTAATATTTAAAATATAAATTTTATCATATTTTGTTTTAAACTTTTGATTTTTTTTTAAAATGTGGTTCACCATTTGTTAGAGGGCTCCACAAGAGCATCATGTCACTTACAAGAGTTGAACCTGGGTGGGGAGGGTAACATTCATTCCTCCCAACCACCCAAACTACATCCATTTGACTTAAACTTTAGATCTAATAAACCAAAGGTATCAAGGGACATTAACCATCACTATTATCATATATCTTTTATTTATTTTTATAAATAATATTAACTCTCTTCTTTTCTTACAAATAATATAAACTTGACTTTGAAATATTTTTTTTATATTTTTCTTTTACAATTTTTTTTATTAACATGATTTTCCAAATTTAATATAATTAATTTAGTGTATAATTTTTTCAACATACTATTTGAATTAATAATATTTTTAGATTTCTTTTAAGTAAACTTTACTCCAAGCCCGCAAGGGTGTGGCTCATTGGAGGTTCAGAATGGATCTCTGGACCCAAAAAAAAGTAAACCTTATTCCAAAGATTAAAGAGGTATTGTTTTCTCATTAGAAAAAAAATAAAATCAATAATATTAATTAAAATGTATATTTAATTTAATTTAATATTAATATTGAAAAATGTTATTAAGTTTTCAAATTTTATAAAATGTGTTAATATTTATTATTTTTATAAAATGGCCTATTTTTTTTCCAAAAAAAAACAATTGCTTGATATTGAGAAGTTTCCAATCAAAGCTACTAGTAAAAAAGAAAAGAATTGTCATAATTACTAAAATTGCAAAAATATCATTCATTGATAGGTCAAATATAAAATATATCTATTTAGGCTTACATATGGCTTTAGTTTCTATAATGGATTATCTAATATTCTTAACTTGGTAAGGCCTTATTATCACATTGGTAAGCTTTTTGGTTAACCTTAATATTAACTTAATCATCAAAGCCAAGTAATTAAAATCTTAAAAACCTCAACTCAATTAAACCTCTTAGGAGCATGGTTATTCCATGGTCATGCTAACATATAACTAAATTAGAGTGACAATCTCTTAACTCAAATAATCTCATAATAAATAGCAAAGCCCAAATATATTCCACATTTTACAATCCCAAAAGGGAATATGCATCATTGCTGTTATCCCTTGTTTTCTTTAAAAAAAAAAATTATTTCTCACATTTTTCTTTAAAATTACATAAATATAATCTAATTATAAAAATAAACCTAAACCAATTATAAAATAAAAAATTATATTAAAAAAAATAAAATATATTTTTTAATTTTTCAAATATTAAAATTAATATATAAAATTTATAAAACTTAGATAAACTTTAGGATAAATAAATAAATTAATAGAAATCAAAATTGTTTGACTAGAAAACCCAAATATATTCCACATTTTACAACTATGTTTTAGGATAAATAGATAAAGCCCAAATATTTTAAATTCTAAGGAATTTAGCTAGAAGATGTTAAATATTTTAAATTCTAAGGAATTTAGCTAAAAGATGTTAAATATTTTAAATTCTAAGGAATTTAGTAATATTAGTGAATGAATTTGTGGAAACTTTTTCTGACATTAACTTAAGAAGTGCGAACACTTTTATTCAATGTGGATGCAACTATGAAAATCAATACCATAAAGTAAGCATAAAGTAAGTTTAAAACCATGAAATATAAATAAATAAATAAATTGTTAATATGTTTACCTAATTCACTAAAATAACATAAAACTTCAATTTTCTTAAAACTATAAAAGATTTAAAATTTAAACAAGTTGAGAACCACAATTTAAAACATGAAATAAATAATAATAGAAAGGAATCGTGCATGATCTTACACAATAAGATAAAAATTCAATTTTTTCTAAAGAATTACTCACCTTTACTTATTTTATGCCCGCAAACTTTGCATGGCTAATAATGTTTGGTAACATAAAAAATGCTTGATATACAATGTTGAAACTCTAGTATAGGCGTGTGCCTTCCATCAAATATTATTATATTTAAAGCACAAAGCATGTCTGGAAAACCTGTGACCATATGAAACCTGCAAAAAATCTAAAAAAACTACTACTGAATGAAATGTCTACGCTTCTGGGAGAGGGACGAACATCTCACGAGGGTGCAAGGAGCAGGAGCAAACTAGGCATGGCCTGGAGGAAACCGAGATTGGCAAGTTAAGGGGAAAAACCTAGCCGTCATGTATCCATTCAAATCAATGCAAGCTAACAGCTAGTCTGTTTTATTTTTTTTAAATAAAATTCAATCTTTTAAATGCATTTGCACGATCAAAACATCCATATTCTATAATAAAAAAATTAATGTAGATCCAGAGAAGTAGGTTTAAGTCCATATCAAACATCCATATTCTATGACACTCTTGGCCGCGCTGATTTCAGAAACTTCAATGAGTGAGGAGATTAACCGTTCCTCTAACTTGATATTTTTAAAAACTTTAAACTAAATGAATAGAACTGTCTATGAAACTCAAGCTCATACCTTGAACTGAAGTCGGCTGCAATTATAGATGAGATTCCTAGAACTAGAGTAATGGTAATGCTAGAAGCATGCAGTATTATTATCAACTTATTCTTTATCTTGTTAATTGATGTAATGCGTGATGCCGCAAAAGAAGAGTGTCAAGTTTCTTTGAGCAATTTTATTGTGTATTGTGATGTTATGCTTGACTAACGAACACTCCTCTATGGCTCAACTTTGGATTTACAACAAGCTGATAGAAATATTTTGTCTACAATTGATAACAAAGATCTCCTTCCATAGGATCTGCTTATAAGTACGAGGTCTCATGTTATGACGTTCCTGTGGAAGCCAGGACTAAAAAGTTTTCAACCTTAACCTTGCAACTGACATGAACACAATTGTAATTAGTACAAGGAGTAAAAGTTATGAAAACTCTAATCCAATATATTAAACAAAGCCATAGATATGCTGACCACATGCCGTAAGCCTGTAATTTAAGGTGACTGATGTCTTCATGAAGATACCCGAGTTTGTTCAAATGGACATCCAGTAGACAGAGAGATCTCATGAAGGAGATCGATGGTGAAATAGAAGTTATCTTATTCAAATGTGTAAATAGTTTCCCCAGATTTATCAATTTCAAACCCAGCGAATCTGGTCCATCCATACTGAATCTGCTCGTCGGTCTCGTCTGAGTGAGCTGACAATCCATACTGAATCTGCTCGTACGTCTCGTTTGAGTGAGCTGACGATGTGACCGCCACCTTCTTACGGTTTACGGGTTCACCCTGATCTTTCTCATTTTTCATTCATGCGAGGGTTCGTCCAGGAGGAGGTTACCTGGGCCTATCGCTTTTGCATCCTTATGCATTCGCATGTAACTGCATTATTAACTTGACCATCATACACTTCAGGCTGTATCATGGGTTTAATTAAAAGGATTGAATGCTGGGTGGATGGACTTTATCACCCAGTTTCATGGGCATAGCAAGGGATTAACTGTCGCTTTTGCAAATTCACTCGATGGTCAACAGGTAGCTGCGGGGGACCTCGAGTTCGTGGTGAATGAGGGGTTTATTGCTGAAGCAACCAGATTACCGATGGAGAGAGGTGGTTTAAGCACTCCCTGCTCAAGAACATGCCATGGAAGAAGCTGCTTTCAAAGACTGTGCAAGTGGGAAAATTCCAGAAAGGTATGCGATCGCTCCATCTTTCCAGGTACATGGCATACAAATTCGCCACAAGACTATGTAAACAACCATTTTTCTTCTTCTAACCAACTTGGTTTCACATCTACAACGTTGTGGCAATACAGATAGTTGAATGTTTTCAGTGTACAAAGTTATTGAATGAATGACAAAATAATGGTGTTTCAAACTATTTGGGTTTCCAGAATCTCAAAATATGAAAAGTTTTTAACAAATCTACTAAATCAGAAGCTCGCACGCTCGCACGGGAGAAGAGCGTGGAGCACTCATGGATTTATGTATATAGGGTTGCTTCTGGTACGATTTAAGGCATATTGGTCGACTCAAGTCTTCCTACATATTTGGGCATATGTTTCTCTTAAGTTATTTGGATTTGTAAATGTGTCTATTTTACTTCAACTTACTCACAGGTGAAAAGTATTTGTAATTTATTAAGTCTTTAGACTAAGAAATATATTCTGCAGCGAGTGAAGGACCGACTAAAATTTGTAAACTTGTCTAGTCGAACATAGACAAGTTTCACCCAACTGGTGAAAAATGAAAGTGGTCGGCGTGAAAAGTAAAAGTGAAAATTTGAATATCGACTGAGCCCTAAACCCAAGTTTAGTTGGCTAGGTTTTGGCTATCTGGTATCAGAGCTTGGTATTATATCACAGCAAGGTTATATCAGAGCAAGGTTATATCAGAGCAAAGTTCATATCAGCCCAAGATTTTAGGAAAGAAATCTTGTCTTAAAAAGGTGGAAATTAATTTTCTAAGGAAAGTTAATTAAAAAAATTAAAAATGGCTTCCACTTCTGGTTCATTGCAACCTCCAAGTTTTACAGGAAAGAATTATGAATATTGGTCTTTAACAATGAAGGCTTTATTTAGAGGACAAGATGTCTGGGAGATAGTCCAGCATGGTTATGCAAAACCAGCAGACATGGCAACATATAACAATCTCACACAGGCTGAGAAAGATGTCTTGAGAGAACAGAGGAAGAAACATGGAAAGCTCTGTTTTTCATATATCAAGCTATGCATGAGAGCATACTCCCAAGAATAGCAGCATCGACTAATGCCAAGGAAGCATGGGATACATTGGAGACTGCCTATCAAGGTTTGGATAAGGTAAAGACATCCAAGCTGCAGATTCTGAGAAAAGATTTTGAATCTCTGTGCATGAAAGATTCAGAGAATGTAGACACATTCTACACCAGAGTTGTTGGGTTGATAAACCAACTGAAATCTCATGGAGAACCCGTATCAGACCAAAGGGTTGTTGAAAAAATTCTCAGAAGTCTTCCCCCAAGATTTGAAAACTTGGTTGTGACTTTAGAGGAACACACAAACATGTCGACATTTACCATTGATGAACTGCAAGCTTCACTCATCAATCATGAACACAGAATCAACAGATCACAGACATCATTGGAAGGTGCATTTGCAGAACAGTCATCCATAAGCCATGGTAGAGGCAGGGGGAGAAACAACTTCAGAGGCAGAGGAAGAAGTTTTTCAAGAGGAGGACGAGGCAAAAGTCCTGCAAATGTCGGTGGCAGAGGAGATAACCAGAACCCAAGTCAACCAAGTGGCGAGAGGTTTGATAAATCAAAAATTCAATGTCATTACTGTAAGAAGTTTGGTCATTATGCATATGAATACAGGAAGAAGCAATATGACCAAGGAAGACAAAGCCCAAGTCAGTCGACCAGCACCAACACTTCGACAAGTGCAATGTTAATGGCATCGACATCTCCACTTGAATGCAATGATGTTCAAGAAATTCCACATGACATATGGTACCTAGACTTAGGATGCAGCAACCATATGACTGGTAATTTAAATCTATTTTCTAGTCTAGACACTTCAGTTAAAACTGATGTTACACTTGGAAACAATGTCCAAGTTACTGTCTTAGGAAAAGGCACTGTTGATATTCTAACCAAACAAGGGGAAAGTAAGTATATCCCTGATATATATCATGTCGAAGGTCTGAAACATAATCTGTTAAGAATTGGACAGTTGTTACAAAAAGGCTACAGAGTCTACATGGAAGATGAACACTGTGTGATCAAAGACAAGCGTCCAAGCGACCAGCTGATAGCAAAAGTGCCAATGACAAGCAACCGCTTGTTTCCATTGAGGATAGTTCCCGACATAAAAGGGAAGACAAAGACAAGAGCTGCATTCAAGGCAGAAAGTGAAGAAACAGTCGAGATCCTCGACAAGAAAGAAAATTGCAGCATTAATTTGCAAGCTGCATTTCAGACAGAAGTTCAGGATGAATCCTGGTTGTGGCATTTTAGATTTGGACATCTGAATTTTGGTGGGCTGAAGCTACTGCACACAAAGAATATGGTGAAGGGATTACCATTGATCGACAGACTAGAGAGGGTTTGTGAAGGCTGCATTTTTGGCAAGCAGCACAAAGAGACATTTCCAGTCGGAAAGTCCTATAGAGCACGCACACCACTTGAAATTGTGCACTCTGACATTTGTGGTCCAATGCAGACATCATCCATTGGTGGCTGCAAGTATTTTCTAACCTTTATTGATGATTACTCAAGAAAGACATGGGTATATTTCTTGAAACATAAATCTGATGCATTTGGTTATTTTCAGAAGTTCAAGGCACTCGTGGAGAACCAGAGTGGTCACCGCATCAAGATCTTAAGGACCGACAGATGAGGTGAATATGTTTCAAATGAATTTCTGAATTTTTGCAAGACCCATGGCATACAGAATCAATTCACAGCACGATATACACCTCAGCAGAACGGTATTGCTGAAAGAAAGAACAGAACCATCATGGAGATGGCACGCAGCATGTTGGCAGCCAAGCATTTGCCAAATGAGTATTGGGGTGAAGCAGTCGCAACTGTCGTTTACATTATGAACTGATGTCCGACAAAGAGTGTGAAGAACAAAGTTCCCCAAGAAGCATGGACATGTATGAAACATAGTGTTTCACATTTAAAATTTTTTGGTTGTGTTGCATATGCTCATATTTCAGATGAGCTGAGAAAGAAGCTAGACAAGAAGGGACATAAATTTATTTTTGTCGGCTATTCAGAAGACACAAAAGCATACAAGTTGTATGACCCTGTCACAAGGAAAGTGATAATCAGTCGGGATGTTCAATTCGTCGAGAATGAATCATGGGATGGAACCGTCGACATAAATGTCAAGATTATGTCGAACGTCGACAATGATGATATGGAAGAGGAAGTGGTTCAAATATTACATGTAAGTCAACCGGTCGGAGCACCGACGAATCCCATGACACCAAGACATGGTTCAGCACAAGGACCATCGACACAAGTAGCAGCTCAAGCTACACCGACAAGTACACCAAGGGGACAGCAGACTCCATCAAGCATTTCCTCGAGGTCGACACCGATAGAACCGGTGAAGACAAGAAGTCTACGAGAGATATATGAAGCTGGTACACCTAATTCATTCTCTCTGTTTGCATTATTTTCCCCTATATATGATCCACTAACATTTGAAGAAGCTGTCGAAGAAGAAGTATGGGCACAAGCCATGGATGAAGAAATAGAATGCATTGAGAAAAACCAGACATGGGAACTGGTCGATGTACCAACAGACAAGGATGTAATCAGTGTCAAATGGATTTATAAGACAAAACAAGATGCCGATGGGAATGTGCAAAAACACAAAGCAAGAATGGTAGCAAGAGGGTTCACACAGCAACCCGGCATCGACTTCAATGAAACGTTTGCACCTGTTGCACGCATGGATACAGTCAGAACAGTCTTGGCTATTGCTGCACAAAACAAATGGCCAGTTCATCAAATGGATGTCAAGTCGGCATTCTTAAATGGCTATCTAGAAGAGGAAGTATATGTGGCACAGCCACAAGGGTATGAAGTTCCAGGTCAAGAGCACAAAGTGTACAGGCTGAAAAAGGCATTATATGGTTTGAAGCAAGCTCCTAGAGCTTGGTACAGTCGGATTGATTCCTATCTCATTGAAAATGGATTTCACAGAAGTGAAAGTGAACAGACTTTGTACACCAAAGTCGATGAGAAGGGTAAGATGTTAATTGTCTGCCTGTATGTAGATGATTTAATATTTACTGGTGATTATGGCATAGCAGATTTTTAAACAGTCATGGAAAGTGAATTTGAAATGACTAATCTGGGGCTTATGAAGTTTTTTCTGGGCATTGAAGTTCAGCAGTCTGAAAGTGGTACCTTTATATCACAGTCTAAGTATGCAAGTGAAGTTTTAAAAAGGTTTAACATGTCTAACTGTAAGATAGCCCCAACACCAGTGATAACATGTTTAAAATTGAGCAAGGATGATGAAGGATCCATTGTAGATCCTACGCTGTTCAAAAGGCTTGTTGGCAGCCTTATGTATTTGACAACAACAAGACCATACATTATGTATGGTGTAAGTCTGATCTCAAGGTTCATGGAGTCACCAAAAGACTCACATTGGCAAGCAGGTAAAAGAATTTTGAGGTATGTAAGTGGCACAAAAGACCTTGGTATTATGTATTCAACCTCATAAAATTTTAAACTCATTGGTTACACTGACAGTGACAATGGAGGCAGCATAGATGACAGGAAAAGCACATCTGGGTACACATTTCATTTTGGTAAAGGTGTTGTTTCATGGGCTTCAAAGAAACAACCCATAGTAACTCTATCTTCAGCTGAAGCAGAGTATGTTGCAGCAACAAGTGCTGCATGTCAAGCTGTCTGGATGAGGAGAGTCTTAAAAGACTTGTCACAGAACCATCAAGAACCGACAACAATCTTCTGTGACAACAATTCAGCCACAGCATTATCAAAGAATCATGTGTTTCATAAGAGAACCAAGCACATCGACACAAGGTTTCATTTTATAAGAGAGTTGGTGAACGACAAGGAAATTTGTTTGGAATTTTGTAGGTCTGAAGACCAACTGGCCGACATCTTCACAAAGCCATTGGCAAATGACACATTCCAGTATCTGCGTAGCTATCTTGGAATGACAAGTTCTGCACAGTGAACTCTGTCATAAATAGAGCATGTCTAAGCTCTGAGACATTTTGTAAATTTTTGTTTTAAAAACCCCATCTGCTCATAATTAAGGGGGAGTGTTGGAAAAACATAATTACTCGCAGATCTGTACTTGACTTCCAGCCGAATCTATCAAAGTTTGTACGAGTCAAGATCTTGTCTGTCAGTCTGACAAGAAGGAAAAGTCCACAATTCGGCTCTGTAAACCAGTCGAATTTATTTCAGAAGCTAAGTTGTTAGGTAGATAGTTATTACAGTATTTAATGGCAAGTCAGCCGTCCCATGCTGTAGCAATCTTCAGGTTGCATATAAATAGAAGAAGCAATTTGTAAATCAGTTTACACAGGAACACAGACACAAGAGAAACAATATACACTGAAGGAACTCCGGGTGAGAAAGAGAAGTCGAAGCTCAAGCTTCTGTGCATGTGATTTAGTCGGAGAGCTGAAGCTTTGTGGACCGACCAGTCTGGACCGACCATTTTGTAACCGACAAGTTTGTAATACTTTGTATTTCTGCCTAGTTAATATATAAAATAGTTTGTGGTTGAATGCATGATTATTTGGCCGCATATATTTCCAGATTTACTTCTGTAAAAGTCTTTTACAATTACTGATAAGTAAAAGAACAAGAACCCATAAAAATCTCACCTCGTGAAAGTTCCAAGTTTTACGGCACATTGGTCGACTCAAGTCTTCTTACATATTTGGGCATATGTTTCTCTTAAGTTATTTGGATTTGTAAATGTGTCTATTTTACTTCATCTTACTCACAGGTGAAAAGTATTTGTAATTTATTAAGTCTTTAGACTAAGAAACATATTCTGCAGATTTCGACCAAAGTGAGCCGACTAGAGTGGTCGAAGAGCCGACTTGGTCGAAGCAACCGACTTGGTCGGAGAGCCGACTTGGTCGAAGCAACCGACTTGGTTGGAGTAAAAAGTGGTTGAGGTAAAAACCAGTCGGACAAGTAAGTCGAAGTAATTTTGGTCGAGTGAAGGGAGACAAATAATGCGAAAGCAAAAGGGAAGCAGAAGGAGAAGGACAAGAAAAACATTGAAACCAAACCAAAGGAGAATCATAATCCATCAGATGGAACCTAGGGTTCCAAGAAGGATAAGAAGAAGAGCTTTGAAAAGGCCAAGTGTATGTATTGCAAAAGAGGAAACCATCTAGAAAATCTATGTATGAAGAAAACTATAGATCAAATGACTAGACTCCTTGAACAAATTAATATGAAAAAATATTTATTAATAATAAATACTAATTAAAAATTAAAAATAAATATTTAATAATTTGAGATAAAAATGTCCATTAAACATTGGACTAATTAAATAACTTTGCTACGACATGTTTAAGTTTAAATCCCTCGTAAGCTTGTGAGAATCTTCCCCTAAAGGTAAGGTATTAATAGTCTTAATATTTTTTACAAAACTAGAAATAAGCTCATTAAATAACTTTATGTACTCTTTAATTTTTCATGTATTTGCAAGTTGTCTAAATTGTAGTGAGGAAACATATGAGTTGTAAAATGTTAGTTTATGTATTGCTTTATTTATGATAGAAATTTTATATTTCAAATTTTGAAAAATATTGTTATGATTTATCTATAATGAAGTTTTAAATTTTCAAATTTGTGAAATATTGGTAATTGGATTATTTTCTTTTTCCTTTTTTTATTTGAGGATTAAGTTCAGTCTATTTCACTATTAAATTGTTAGGTTGTATTTAATGGTTTGATTAAGGTTTAATTAATTGAAACGATTTTTTTTTGTTAATTTGTTATTTTGATTCAATTAGGTATATATTTATTCATTAGTATTAGTATTTTAATTAATTGTTTTATTATTTATTTATGAATTTGACATAAACATAAATATGCAAACATTAATAATACTAATGATGGTTGGGTTTCTATCTTGGTTTCATTATAATATATTTATGTTGCACTCTAGATACTTTCCTCTTTTTTTAGGAGCTTATGTTCCATTCTATACCTTACTATTGGGTGGTTTTATCATATTTAATAGTTTGAAAATGGTCAAATAATCGAAAACTCACTCACATTATAGAAATCAATAACACACTAATGTTTATAACAACTGGGTTTGGGCAACCTCTAACTTGACAACCTACCTCACACCCATGTCAAGAGAAAGCATCATGCACACCTTCCTCGTTATCCAAATTGTGCATGTGTTTTATAATTCATTGCTTGCAAGTAATGTGCATGATTGTTACTCATGGACTACGAATCATGCACATGTGTTGTAAGTCAAGAGTTAAAAATCATGGATATGCTTTGTAATTCATGGCTTATATATAGCACACTCCCATGCAAAATTCATTTCATGTGAATTGTACATGCAATTTGTAATTCTTGGAAATAAATTCTGCATAGAAATGGAAAATTTAAAATTTTAAATAAAGTGTGCATGTTACTTAACACCTACACTAATCCTTGTCATAACTTTATGTTTCACCTCTAATCTTAGGTATCTCCTTTGGCTTTATCTTGAGAGTAAACCAATTTGTAATATGGAACTAGCCAAACCATGGCTAATTTAACATTTTTCCTTTTCTCAATATGTTTGTGTTTCATAGCTTGCTACAGTATGTTAAACACAATCGTGGATGATGAAATTGCAAACATAAATATAATTCTTTCTGCATAGTACAGATATGTAATTAAAAAAAAACATTTTTCTTGCGACATAACTCATTAACTCTAAAAGCACATTGACATTGTTAGTGTTTCTTCCATAAAATTTTCATTTCTCAACTATTTCATAAAAATATTATTTGTTGCACTACTAGACGTTGAACTCTATACGCTATACAAAATTCAATCCATCATCATTACAGTAAGACCTTCAAAATGTTTGACTAATACATGGATTGTTAAGAATATCAAACACCTTGAGAAATCACACGCACAAATAGATCATATATCGACACACCGATGTTTACATGGTTAAAACACTAAAAGAGGGAAAAAAATACACTACCCAGTCTAACTATTTGCTTGAGGCAATATATTAAGCAAAAGAAAAATATTTTGCATGAGTTTCTCACAATAGATCATTAAGGAAATGACCCTCCATTCTCTTTAAATAGAGATCATGGATCAATCGAATGCTAAGCCACACATAAATAGTCTTTAAGATCAGAGTGAGATGAACTATCGGATCACTCTATATCTAGAACATATTGTGAGCATTGGACTTCATAAGTACTAATATATACTAATTAATGCATACTAAAGAAATACACTTTACCTAAAGACACAAATTACTAAGTTGATTTTAACTAACTCCTAAATGTCTAAATATCCTAACATCCCCCCATAAGAACAACTTGGAATAGGATTCAAGGATTTACAAATCTATCACAATAGGAGAAGGAAGGAGGCTCTATCATAAATCAAGAGTTAATATGGGTCTCATGACTAAAATATAATTACATACAGCCTTTAGGATTCTAGTGATGTTCATATTTATTCCACATTAATGTTACACCTCAAGTGGTATTGGTCATTAACACATCCATGATGGTGATGCATGTGATACAAAACTTGAAAAAATATGTTTAGGTGTTTGTTTCTAAAATACCCCCTACATTGAATCATATTAGATAAAGATGATCATTGACATTATATGGAAAATTTGTAAAATTGAAAAATGGTGTTATATATCATTTTAATGTTTTGTGACAGGTAACTTATTATCTTTCTATTACACAACTTATTCACTTTGATTGCATGTTGTGTTAGAAAATAGGGACATCCATGCTACGAAGATGCTAATGTCATTTTGGATGCAATGTGACCATCAATTAAAGTTTGTTAGGGCATTGAGGTAGAGATTGTCAAGCATTCTATCTCAAGTAGTGCTTCAAACAAATAATGTTATTGTAGCTATATTTTAGATTGAGGGATATGGTTAGGTCCCACATAAATTGTGAAAATCAATTACATTGAGTTTAGTAAGATTAAAGTTTCACACTGTGATCAAGTTCTCAATTGTATATTGCAAACATTTATGAAATCGTCTCTACATTTTATCTCTAAGGAGGTTTGAACTTAGTAGCCTACAAGTAGTTATGATGAGTAAATTCAACAAATTAGCTTGGATTTTGTTTACAAGTTGTTCTTTTAAGAGGACATGGAAAACCTAAAGTGAATACAAAATCATCTAGTGAAAACCTAAAGTGAATATTTTAAGTCAACTTTCAGCTAAACTGCCACGACTTTGCATGTTTTATAGTTCAATAAAATATTTGTCATCATTTTACAAGATTATTTTAATTCTGTGAAATATTTGCCAAGACTTTTACAAGGTTTATAATTTTGTGAAATATTCACCATGATTTTATAAGATTTTTGAATTTTGGGAAAGTTTCACCTAAATGTTACAATATTTTATAATTATGTGAAATATTCACCAAAAAGTTATATATGGAATTTATATTATTGAAAAATTAGCTTTCACACTTTCCCACGTATCATGGACATTCACCCATTTATTATACATATAAATTTAGGCCGGGGGGGGGGGGGGGGGGGATTCTTAAAATTTTCCCTGTCTAAATGCCTCTAAAAATCAAGCTCTTTTGGCCAGGGAGACAAATAATGTGAAATCAAAAGGGAAGCATAAGGAGAAGGACAAGAAAAACATTGAAACCAAACCAAAGGAGAATCCTAATCCATTAGATGGAACCTAGGGTTCCAAGAAGGATAAGAAGAAGAGCTTTGAAAAGGCCAAGTGTATGTATTGAAAAAGAGGAAACCATCTAGAGAATCTATGTATGAAGAAAAATATAGATCAAATGGCCAGACTCCTTGAGCAGATTAATATTTCCCTCCCAGAAGGCATAAGGAAGACTGATTATGGAAGCAAGACTGACGATCATGAGAGATGTCATGCACTAAAGGTTGGATTTTTACAATCACAATATTTCCTCATTGATTTTAGTGCCTCCAACCACATTCTTGACTCCAACGAATCATTTTCTTCTCTATATTTCACTAATGGTCTTAGAATTCACATGGGATATGATTCTCGAATCCCATATGTTAGAAAGGGCTTAGTTCAATTAGATCACGGAGTGTTCAACAATGTCCTGTATGTTCCCTCCTTAGCAGAAAAATTGTTGTATGTTTATTAGATGACCCACACTGGTTCACCAAAGTGAGTTGCTTTTTAACTTGACGTAGTTGAGATCTCATATATATGTACCAGAAAGTTGATAGAAAAAGGTGCTGCAAACCATGACTCCAAGTCATATGTGTTCTCACACTTTTTTCCATACTCACATCAAAGTGACCTATTGATCCATGCCAATGAGACAAGAAGAATCCGTCATGATATATTCGACCATCTGAACTTCAAATACCTCCAGCAGTTGCACAATGAAGAAATGGTTGAAGGATTTCCCCTCATCAAGTACTCTCAAGGTGTCTACAAAGGTTGCTTGGTAGGGAAACATCTAGAGCGTAATTATGATGTTGGGAAGGCAATAAGAGCTTCCTCCACACTTCATTTGATACATAGTGATGTCTCAAGACCAATTCCTACAACATCTATGAATGGATCCAAATACTTTCTGACCTTCATAGATGGGTAGTCCAAGTATCGTTGGATCTACTTTCTTTAGCATAAATATGATTTCTTTGAGAATTTCAAGGCCTTAGT
The DNA here is from genome assembly GCA_001517045.1 of Pseudotsuga menziesii. Classification (NCBI taxonomy): domain Eukaryota; kingdom Viridiplantae; phylum Streptophyta; class Pinopsida; order Pinales; family Pinaceae; genus Pseudotsuga; species Pseudotsuga menziesii. Next base: position 49,506 of record LPNX010511749.1, on the reverse strand, counting down.
TGAGAACACTCTTAGGAAGAAGATCAAAGCACTCAGATCAGATAATGGAGGGGATTACATCAAAATATAGTTTCAACAAGTCTTCCATGCTTCATAAGGAATTAATATACAACATTCATTCCCATACACACCACAACAAAATGGTGTAGCTGAGAGGAAGAACTGGTCATTGAAAGAGATGGCCACCTTCCTGCTTGAAGTAAGGGATCTTCCACCATATATATGGGTTGAAGAAGTGAATTGTGCTTCATACATCTAGAACAAGGTACCTCACAAGTCATTGGTTGGGGTCACTCCATTCGAAGCACTGATGAGACATAAGCCTGATGTCTCACATATGTGGGTTTTTAGCTCCAAAGCATGGGCCATAATCCCATCTGAAAAGAGAAAATCCTTTCAACCCCAGAGTATCGAATTCATTCTGTTGGGATATGCATATGATGAAAAATATTACAAGTTGATGGAGATTGCAAACTAGAGATGCTTCATAGAGCGGAGTATCCAATTCAATGTAGATCCATTGCAAGATCCATTACCAAATGAATAGAAATGTATAATTTCTCTACCTACACCATTTGCATATGATAATGTTTCTTCTCATGATTCAGGTTCAGAATATGAAGATGAGGATCAAGAGGAACCAAATCTTGATATTGATTATGGTGATCAAGCATATCCAGATCCAGATCCGGCTCTTGGTTCCAATCCAAGGCCTTAATGGGCTCAAAAACTCATTGAATCTATTGGGAACGATGATGGGGATCCATCTAGCCGAAGGACAACTAGATCTCAATTTGAATATGAGAACCTTGTGCCATGTCATATAGATCCACTTCTCCCAGAGAGGTGCTACATGATGTTGGGGTCTAATCCACAGTCCTACAAAGAGGCTTTCCATGATCCAAGGTGGAAGGAAGCCATGGATGAGAAATATGAATCACTACAGAACAACAAGACATGGGATCTTATCTCCCTACCTCCAGGGAGAAAGCATGTCAAGTGAAAATGGACCTACGAAACCAAACTAGCATATGATGGATCTACTACTAAGTACAAGGCTCAGTTAGTTGCAAAGGGATATTCACATGTTCATGGGTTGGATTGCAATGAAACATTTTCCCATGTTTCAAGAATGGATTCCATAAGGTTGGTTTTGGCCATTGTAGCTTCAAAGAAATGGGAGGTACATCACATGGATGTGAATATTTCCTTCCTCCATGGTGACTTGGAAGAAGAGATATACATGAGACAACCTGAGGGGTAGATTGAATATTATTCCTTGGTATGTATACTAAGGAAATCATTGTATGGGCTCAAGCAAGCCCCAAGGGCATGGTATTCCAAAATGGATGCCTTCTTATTGTCATAGAGGTTTGAAACGTGCAAGTGTGATTGCAATGTATACATGCAACATAAGCGAGGTTGCTCATTGTTGATTCTATTATATGTGGATGGATTTCTCATCACCGGTGGTTCAACTGTTGGATTGAGGGACATCAAGTCATCCTTGAGAAAGGATTTCTCCAGTACAAATATACGGCTACTGAGGTTGTTTATTGTCCTTGAAGTGAGTCAAAAATATTTGGGTATCATGATTTCACATCCTAGATATGTAGGTGATTTTCTCAAGAGGTTCCACATGATCGATTGGAAAGAAGCAACTTTCCCATTCCTATTTGGAATCATATTGGAAGAAGGTGGTTCCACACCCTTGGTTGATAGAACTCTCTACAGATAGTTGGTTGGCATCTTATTGTACCTGACTCATTCGAGACCAGACTTGTCATATGCTATTAGTGTTGTTTATAGGTTCCTGCAGGAACCACATGAGTTGCATTGGAGGGAAACAAAGCACATCTTGGACTATGTGTAGGGTACTAGAGAGTTTGGGATTCACTATTCTACTATTTCCCAGATAGATATGGTTGGTTTTAATGACTTAGACTGGGATGGAGATAGTAATGACAAAAAATCTACTTTGTGGTTTGTGTTCATGTTGAGAGTAGGACCAATTTGTTGGTCAAGAAAGAAGTAAGTAGCTCTTGCACTCTCTTCAGCTAAAGCAGAGTATAGGGGAGTTATAAATGAAACTATTCAAGAAGTTTGGTTGCATGGGATTATGACAGATTTTAGCATTCACACTTCTCCTTTAGTAGACATTTTCTATGATAGTCAAAGTGCAATTAAAATTTACATTGATCTAGTACATAAGCAAAAGACCAAACACATAGAAGTCCACATGCACTATATCATGGAACTAGTGCACACCAGTACCATCACACTACATTACTACCCTACATAGGATCAAGTTGCAGACATTTTTACTAAGTCTTTCACTGAAAAGATATTTTTCTATCTCATATCTCTAATTGGTGTGAAGGCTTGATTCAGTTTCTTTCCTACTCATTTTTTTGGGGGGGTTCCTATGAGGTTTTCCTCGTTTCCTTAGTTTATTGAGCTGTTACTTTTTTATTTTTTTATTTTATGGGTGACCTTTGATCTTAGTTGACAGGTCCCAAGTTGATCAAATTTGTATTAAGGGGAGCAAGGTGTTAGGATTATTATAGTCCTCTATTGTCCACCTTAGTTTATTTTACCAGTTTCCTAACTTATGATGATATTATCATCTTCATTAGTGCATAGAGAAGTTATATTGGGCCCAAAGCCACTTGATGTGCCCACGTGCATCAGATTAGGATATCCAGAGGCCAATCCCTATATTTTAGGAGACCACACTGATATATGGGAGTCCCACCTTCAGTTCACCCTAATCAGTGTTGAGTCATGCTTTGATGGGCCACCTTTAGATAACTCTCAGTTAGACTATGCATCTCTTTTGCATGATTTTAGGACAAATGCGTGTTTGGTCATCTACCAAGGTGAGTTAACTAACTGTTAATTCTTTTAGTTGTCCAGAGTTACACTAGTGAGTCTTCAGTGATCATTTTTCCAAAGTTAGTCATGTCTGGAGTCTGGGATTCAAATCACTCCTAGAGGATTCAAAATTATTGTATTGTATAGTGGATGTATTGTACTCAGATGATTATTGTGTACAACTATTTTTGTCATTCGAGTGTTCCTTCTATGGTTAATTTCATTATGCATTTTTATCAATTCTAACACTGTAATTCATCCTCCTTCATACTTCTTTCATGGTAAGATTCAATACAACCTAGAGATCTTGTGGAATTGGTAATTTTACAATCCATAGGTTTGTGATCTAGCATATAAATTAATGAATTTCTTTTACAATCCAGAGTGGTCACACAATTCATAAAAAATAAAATTCAAATCGCAAGTGCCTACATACTTAAACACGGGTTTCAAGATTGAATTTAAGTGGGTCCTTGATCTTTATAATGTTATTGTTTACAGTGTTTTCAATGCTTTTAACATGGAAATCCATTAAAGAGATCGGGTCAATATTCTATCTAATAGAGAAATCATGTGAACTGTGAAATTTATTGTGATCTATAGCAAAATCCCCATTGATCTAAGCAATCAAAATAATTTGGCAATCATGGTGGGATAACGATCCTCATTTTGTGACAATGATTCTCCTTCATGCGTCATGAAGTTTGATCTGAACAATATGGAGGTGATTTCTATCTTCATATCTATACTCAAGTTGTCTACAAATGCTAGGGGTCAATCCAGATTGATAAATATCTGAAGTGGCCTGCACACAACAATATTCTCCATTCTACTTTTTCTCAGGATCCCACATGAAGAACTCATTACCAGATCTCATGGACCCACCATCAGCCAAAAATATCTCTAAATAGTTATTCTCCATTGTTTCGGCACACACACTTACGAATAGGTGCTTTGAGTACCCACCGATCAAGCAAAGAACAATCTACATGCATGCAGAGTTGACTGGAAGAAAACTCACATGTTCCACACGAAAAGGAGAGTAACATGAGTCAATAGATTTGAAGATAGTTTGTCAATGAGGGCTGCAAGATTCTCGTGTCAGTTTTCTCATGGCCATAGACAATTCTCATGGCCATAGACAATTGACAATTCCCCATGTGCAATCAAACCAAACACAACACCCGTAAAATCAATTGAATCTATGTAATCTCATGGCCATAGACAATTGACAATTCCCCATGTGGAATCAAACCAAACACAACACCCGTAAAATCAATTGAATCTATGTATAGCCAACGTTTTTCCTCATACCTCCCTCAACCATCTGGTTTCTTTTTTGTTGGTAATCTCACCTAGTGTGCATAGTCGGGATATGATGGTATATCATAACTACTTCATCATTAATATCTCTGGTGAGTTATATTATTAAATTTTGTTGTTATTATTGATTTTGCAGTGGAGAATAGAACCGCATACTGATTAGAAGAGAGTTATCTTTCATAATCAAGTCACCATTGGAGAGGGGACAAATAGAGATCTACGTGAGAGATTTATAGACTCATAATTGAATGTGAAACCTATTCCTAATTTTCGTCAAATGTTTGAAGAAGAGATCACGTGTTTGAGAACCTCACCATTCGTTTGCCACCAAAATCATGTAAGATTTCAATACATTACATGATTATTGTCTCTTGTACCCATTAAAATTGACATGCAAATGATTGCTATCAAATCTGTATACATGCAAACGAAGGTTTTGAAGATTCATATATTTTGATGGCATGTGAAGACGTATTTGCACAGATTTTGAAATGACTAGGTATGAAATGTGATTTGCATAAGTTTCCAAGATTTATCACTTTTTCACACATGAAACAATAAAACAAAAAAACTGGCATTGAAACATGTTAAGGAAAAGACACTTTATTGCTATGGGTGGACCATGAAACAACTCATGATAAGGAATTCCTAATTAGTTGGGCGAATGGTTTTGTCCCCATGTTGTGCCCATGGACATCTATGTATACAAAGAGCAACCTAATTTTTTTGAGTTGTGATCACATTTGGAGGCAAGTTCAATGTATACCATGATTCCTATTTCCCATCCTAATTTTAGGTTTATATATGTCAATATGACTATGGGATGAATAAGAGCTTTTATGGAATTTCCAATGTTTTCATGAATATTGTTTTAATTATTTTTTTGTCTCTTATTTATTATTTTGTGCATAAGTTTGACTGGTGTAGAGACACCATGTGGGTCTATTGATGAGTTTAGTTGATGAAGGAAGACTTTAAAGTGATAGCCAAGTGGGAGATTGTTAAGGTTTGGTGACTTAAGTCATCCTTTTATAGGTTGGAGTGGTCAACATTGGTTACAACGCATTCTCAAGATGTCGATGGTGATTGATAGAGGTGGATAGAATTATGGTGTTATGATCGACCAAGGAAATGGCTGGATAACAACTAGCAAAGGATGCCCTTAACTACTCTATAAGATGCTAAATTTTTAGAATTCGTTCTTAATGCAAACTCAAAAATTTAACCTCATTTACTTGAAGTTTCATGGATCTATTCATTGTGAAATTTTTAGCCCCACTTAAGGCTGAATATTAAATATAAATTCAATAAGAAAACATATATTCCAATTTTGTTGAACCAAAAATATAAGGCAGGTCAAGAAAATAAACATCAAACAAATGTACTTTAAGGAAATTATCTTTCTAGTCTTAAGGGCACAATCCCAACAGATTTATTACCACAATGAATATGTCCTCTTAGCTTTTATTTGTAAAATCACTAAACACAATCTACTCGTTGTTATGTTAAACAAACATAAATAACCAACACTAAAAACTACTCAATTACCTAAAAATTATATCTGCAAGTACATAGTTTGTACAATAATTAAACTTAATATATACATAAGAATAAAGTGACAGTGGGCAGCTATTGCTCACTATTAAATTGAGAGAATATTTATGCAGTGTATAAGAATATAGTGAAATAATGAATAATAGATAGATGTTAAGATGAATACAATGAGCCTTGAAATAATGAATAATTGATAGATGATAAGATAAATATAATGATCCTTGTGACAGTTGAATTATAGCATTGATTGGTCACGAGGTTAATAGGTATGATGCACCCTTTTACTTTTCATTAATATATTTGAGTTATTATTTTATTGTATTTATTTTTATGTTTATAAAGATGTTTTTCAAATTATTTTTTAAATATTTATTTTATTAAAATATCACAAGAGTCATAAGAGTGAATTTTATGAAACTCGGAGTTATAAGGGGCATACATGACATGTCCTCTTGCATCCAATATTTTTTGCATCGAGAGTAGCAAGGTGCTCTACAGCCGAGTATGGGGGAGATGTGTAACATTACATGTAACGAACTCACGTTATGTACCAAAAATAAAAAGTAATTAACTTTTTTATGTCGACTCATAAAATAAAAATGGAAACTCAAATAAAAAATAATTTAAAAAATCCATATTCGCTCATAAAATAAAATGTCATTAAAAAATAACACCTCAAGAAAGTGGATGCCTCTCGGTGCTTCATAGATTCACGTTTAGGATGGATCTATGTTGGTTTATTCACAATGAGTGGGAGTTATAAGGGACATACATGGCATGTTCTCTTATCTCCAATGCTTTTTTATTCACAATGAGTGAAGAAGTAATGCTTATTGTATTTTCTTATTACAGTTAACTAGCAATCCCATCTATTTTTAATTACCCAAAAATCTCATCTATATTTAAATTACCCAGTGTAGCGCTTCAACTCATGTCAACAGTAAATTCCCTTAGTAATCAAGTAGAATATAAAGTAATCAAATACATTGCTTGACAGCCTTCACCACATCTCTAATGAACTTCAAATTATTTAGAGAGTAAAATCATTATTGAATTTCTATCAATATTTATTCCTTGCATACAATCCCCATTCTCTCTTGATCTCCATCGGGTCAAGATCTGGCTGGATCAGAGTAAATAAGACCCCCAACCTCACCCATCAAGCTCGATTGGGTGCCATAATCATACCTATGGCTACATAGGAATTGTGATTTTTGGGGTATACATATCTAGTGAAAATGTTGGAATGAGCAAATAGGAGAATGAGACTACATAATAATTTGGGTTAGACTCAATGGAAGCATCCAAACCATACGCAATAGCACTAGGATGACATAATTGAACAATGGGATGGATGGGGACAACAATGCAAGGCTAGGTCATTATAGCATCTTGTAACGCCTGGGCATGCTTGAATTGGCACCCAGAAACGTGAGGGAAGACATCCTAGGATAGATGATCCCAATCATCGTCCTAAATCAAATGTACATGTAATTCTTCAAGGAAAGGAACTAGGAAGTTATGATTTGACATTTCTATTCACGTTGCTACTTCTTTTCATTAAGAAAAAAAAATCTATACTTTTTTATTAAGTATAAGATCACTAAACAAATACATTGCAAAACGGTCTAAAGAAAAATAAAAATATATCTTCCTCTTGCACAAGTCAAACCCACAAATCTATCGTGACCTCCCTCTACATAAATGAAAAAAGGACACAAAATACTTCAAAGAGGTGGCTTCCATACCACCTCTCTGATTTGTGAAGATAATGACAACAAAGACATACAACAATTTTTAAAATTGTAACATCTCCCCACCAAAAACAAGGAATCTGAATTCAGAAAAACAAAAGGTTGTTGATGATAACATAAGAAGAAAACATCCCATGTGGATGTGGCTCATTGGCGATTCGCTTGATATGAAGTCACATGTTGTAAAGGAGGTCACGAGTTCAAATCACACCCAAGCTTCCCCTTGTCCCATGCTTGCGATTTGTTGTGGGGCACCTAGGGGTATAGTGGTAGTGGGAATGGATCCCTGGACCTTGTGTCACGTGAGTACCATCCCAGTCCCCAGTTGTCGATTTCCCTAGTATAAAAAAAAACATAAGCAGAAAACTGGTAGCACATATTGTTATGAAGAATGCTCTTCTCCAAAAAAAAAATTAACAAATTTATGTCATGTATTAAGATAACAAAATAGTATATGAGTTACAAATAGATCTCAAAAAATGGGGATCTATCCTTTAGCACAAGACCTTAGTTGTTTACCGTGATACTAAAGAAACTATGATGTTAAATATGAATGAATAAAGTATGAGCTATGCTAGAGGACTATGATGCTAAGGATAACTTTTATTTCTTTATATCTTTGTACCTTTTGATCATATTAAACTTGGAAATATGTGTCGCTCACTTTTCTTTAAAATATGAAGGCGTTCAGTACATGGAGTTATAAGGGATATACACGGGTTTCTATTTATTGCTTATTAATACTCGCACTAGAGTTTTTCTTTAAATTTTGTCAACTACTATGGCCTCCATAGATTAATTATTTCTTTAAATTCCATCCACTATTATGCCTAGATTTTTTCTTTAAGTGGTTTCCACTACTATTCCCTCCATAGGTTCACTAGACTTGGTTTCAACACATAAACTTGTATTATCTACATACACACAACTTTCTCTCATTTTTGCAACATATTGAAGTTCTCTTCAGCGTTTCATTTCCTCGCTTCGAGGGTATGCTAGTATATTTGTTTGTACTTATTCATTAACATGATGTCCTTGGGATTGTTCATGGGGCTTGTCTCTACAATTCCTCACGCGGTATTCTGCAATTCCTTACATAGTATGAAGATGTATGTGGCAATTGAAAATTTTGTTATTATTCTATATAATCTATGAAAATGTATTGCAATTGAAGGGAATTAACAACAAAATAGATGGTAGTGAATACACTCTTGTATTTTCCACCATGGGAGACTTATGAAACTTCAAATTTGGAACAAGTATGGAGCACTATGCTTGAAAAGATCAATAACTGGAAGGTCCTCAATCAACCTGTTATTCAATTTGTAATTTTACAAGATAATTTCTGCATTAATTTATATTTTACAACTATATTAGAAATTGACGAATCTGTTTTTTGGAGAAAAAAAATACAAAATTTAACCTTGAACTAAATTTCACCCCTACTCAGGCTAACCTACTCACAATAACAACTATAGTTTCCACCATGGAATATTTTTGCAACTTCGAATTTGGATCTATGCTTGCTAAGATCAGTAACTCTAGAGCCTCAAAGCCTTAACTAGTAGGTTATTCAATGGAGGAGACTAAGATGGCAACGTTTTTGCTTTTTTAACAGGTTTTTTCTAGAATCCAGTGAATTTTTTTTCTAAATTCAATTTTTTCTGCTTTCCAAATAGTTTTTTTGAGTAAAAAAATAGATCTAACATTCTCAAAAACCACAAGACACCCAAAATATGCAAAATTCACAACTGTAAACTGAAATTACCAAAATTCATCGTTGGATTTAGGTCAAAATAAATTGGCAAGAAAAAAAGAAAAATTACGACTACAAAAAAGTTGCACGTTTAGACTATTAGTTATTGAATTTGTAATTTTCATAGCACAACTTACAAAAGCTTATGTCCTCCTACTTTAGCATTATTATAGCTTACATTTGCCATATTTATACTTCACTAATCATTATAACGACTTGTAAATTCCAAAGAATGTGAAACCAATAGAATTTGTGAACGATTACCATGGATTCAAACCCGTGACCAAATTTACCAATAAAAATAACTGTAAACGCCCATTGTAAATTGGAACCAAATATCTGTACTTTGTTTTGACTAATTTGTGACATTCTAACATCTTCTTCTCATTGCTTTTTAGCAATTTTTAAGAAAAGGAGAAGGACATACTACTCAAAAATCAAGTTTCGGGACACCAAAAAGTCCTTCCTTCATCCCCTTTCTTCGCTCCCTTTCTCTCCCTGCAATATTGTAATCCTTTCTATAATTTTTCAAGGATCAAAGTGCATTTATTTCAGCTTGTCATCACATTGTAAAGTTTAATAATAAAGAAAGCAAGTGGGATACACAACGCCCACACTCCATCCCTCCTAAGGGGGTTTGCAGTGTCCTTTTTGGTTTGTTTTTCACTAACCAACACATGCACAAAATCTACCTTATAGAAAGGATAAATAGGTTGATTAATTTGTTTCGATTTCATCTTGGAATACAGTAATAATTTCATAACCAACTTATTTCCACGAAGTATGCTCTCGCCACCAACCCAAGATTTTGTCGATTATTGGTGGATGATCAGAAAGTGACACATAGTTTGTAGTTTTAATTTGTCATTACTTTACTTGATTTTACAAACTCTTTGCTTTCTTTAATTGGAATAAAAATGTTTTCATAAACCTTGTGTATGCTCTTTCCCACTGCAGGATTTTCCTGGTCGTTGGGGAATCAAAAGTGATTTGAGACATTTTCTAATTTCTACACATTAATTTAAAAATCCATTAATAAAAGAAACTCCCAATAACGTTACAAAAAATCCGGCCTAGTGACATTAGAAAATCGTGGGAAAATTCTTCAAAGGAAGTGGGAACCACTGAATAGTGACCTAAGGATACTGTTAAGCTACATCCTTGTTGGTGTAGTGTTGGACACCTCTCAGAGACTGCAATTCATCCCACATTCTTTAGTGAGGAACCACCTTTGTCATATTCCAGACATATTCTCAGTACTTTACAATATATCGAGAATCCCCTTCTCATAACTCAACTCATATTTCAATAATTAAAACTGACCAAGACACATTGCAAAACATTTTATTTTTCAGCAGCATCATTTATTTATTTTGACTCCATTGGCACTGATCTAATTTTGCAAAATTTTACTATCGTTTATCATCAATTTGTTTAATTGTTGCTAATTTTAATGTGTTGATGTTATATGTTGGTGAAATATTCATTTATATTTGCAACAATCTTGTCTTGGTATTTGACTTCAAAAACTCCTAAAAAAACTACTTCCATCATTAATGACTAAAACACAAGAGCCTTAGTTAAACTCTTTCTTAGGTACCACCCCCCTTGGCTTCGTTAGGATTTTTTCCTAAATGGAGGAGTCAAGATCAAGTGACACATTAGAGGAAATTTGGGGTCTAAAATGGGCCTTATAAGAAAACGTGCCAAAATAAGTTTTTGTGAGTTGGAATTCAAGAACCAATAGAATTTTAATAAAATAAGTCAACCATAATGGTTGAATTGACATATTTGTCATTAAAAAAAAAAACTATTTTTTTGTTCGTATTTTCGACATATCTCATTGTGTTTTTACTCAAATTTCGATCGGGAGAGCTCGTTGGATGCGGAATTTGATTCCGCATCCAACGAGTACCCACAATGCATACTTTTGACGGACCCCTCTACCCCAAAAACAAGAAATACCTAAAAAAACGTGATGATGATGTCATCATCACGTTTTTTCAGGTATTTCTTATTTTTGGGGTAGCGGGGTCCATCAAAAGTATGCATTGTGGGTACTCGTTGGATGCGGAATCAAATTCCTCATCCAACGAGCTCTCCCAATCGAAATTTGAGTAAAAACACAGGGAGATATGTCGAAAATACAAACACAAAAAGTAGTTTTTTTCTTTCTTCCTCCAAAATTAATCAATATTATTTTATTATTTTAACTATTTGTAATGTCCCCGGGTTTGACCCCATTTGTATGATGTATGTATACCTAGCGTGGAGCTCAAGGCCAAGGCCCCGCTAGTGTATGCTCGTATTTTATTTAAAATGGCAAAGCATTGGACCTGATGTTACCCATGTGCTATTTAGCCGTGCAACATTGTAAAAATGATGTAAATAAACATCAAGCAATAAAATACCAAAACTGACTATGGAGGCAACGAATGAGAAGGGGCCGTGTGTATCCACTAGGGAGTGGTGAAGGGGTTGTGGGATTGAACCATAGGCTGCCATATGTCATTGTGATAACCCCTTTGACTTTCCTTGTTGACATTTAACTCTGTTGTAAGGAAGTGGTTGAAGAAAACAATCCATGGATTTAATGGAGCATGGGCAGCCCAGAAATTCGTATGGCAGAGTATGGGCTCTGTTTTCTTGTACCACAAGTCACTCTACCTCTTAGGGATTGCTTCTTCCTCATCCCCATTCCATTGTGGAAGAACCCAGCATCATTTTCCATCCAAAAAACGAGTTCCCAGCAGGGTGAAAAACCAGAAATCGCAACTGTGCAAAAACCCACGTTTTGAAGAGCCAAAAATGCCCAGATTTGGTATTGGACAGTAAAATCCAATGGGGAATCCATAGGTATGAACCTTAGGGAGAATTTGGGAGTATTAGCTACCCCGAAATCCATGGGAAAACCCAGTTTTTGCAGCCCAGAAAATCAGTGACGGATTTCAGTTATTCGTTGACAGAATGGTGAGAAATCCAAGTGTGGATGTTGGAACAAAGGTTGGGTTTGCTGGATAAACCCAGTGAAGACTGAAATCTCAGGAAGCTAGCAGCTGGACCTTCCTATGCCCATCCTGAAGAGCACTGGAGGGAAGAGTTGCCTGAGGGACTGTGTCGCAGAGAAGGGGACCTTCCTTGTGTTGGATGTGCATGACCATTTGAGTGAACCCATGGCTGTGAGTGAGCCCATCTAGTTCCTCCTTAGTGGATACACAGCCCAGCTCGGGGGTGATCTCTCAGCTGAAAGAATAGAGGCTGGACAGAGATCTATGGTTGGGTGGAACGTTTCTCTCACATAGCCAGTTGTTGGACAGCTTCATCCCAAAGATAAGTATTCTCTGTGGTTGAATGATGGTTACCTGTGGTTTCCCATGTGTGTTAAATTACTCATGTTACTTGGATGAATTGATTATCTTAAATTAGTTGGTATGATGCTGGTGCATAGCATGAGAATGGAATTGATGATTATGTGACTGTTTCACTATTCTGCTTGCATGAAATAGGCTAAAGCCTCCCCTCTACTTGTATGTTAATATGGTTATTCCGTTGTGTTTACGAATTGGGTTGTATTAATCCCATGTTCTGTATTGTCTCAATTAATGACTGATGTTTACATGTTGAATGAATGCTTATTCGAATGCTGTTGTTTCCGCTGTGAATGAGGATTAAATTGCATCTGTGCATGATGAATAATCCTGTGTGCATATTTTAGTTTAAATCATCTTTCAATCCTGTGTTTTGGGCAATTCTTAAGCCTGTACATGTTCATGGGCGGTTAGCCAGTCGGATAGAGCTCGTAGTGACGCCCTCTTTGCCGGTCGGAGGCATGGGGACGTGACACTATTATTTTATTATTTTCCTTAGGAGGCCCATTTTAGACCCCAAAATTCCTCTAATGGTACTTGACTTGAGACTTGCCCCCAAGGACACACCTAGCATCTTGAATATTTTTGTTGCACTTAACCCCCAGGTGTGTGAAAGGCAACAACATGACCTATACTCCTTGTACTTTAAATGTTGTAAAGAAAGTTTTCCATTTTTCCTATTGCTTCTCCTTTTTAACTTTTTGGTGTTATATACATGCTTTCCTTTCTTTTGTGATCCTATGTTTGATTACTCTATTGTTTATTGTTGTGATTTTGTGTGCTCTTACTTTTAATTATATGTTTGTTGATCCAACCGATCTTGTTGTTCTTGTTGCTTTTCTTGTTGATTTGCAGATCGGTCGGATTGGTGTTCTAATGGTTGTTATGTTTTTTTCTATGCCAATTGTTCCATTGCTTGATCAGTTGGTTTCTTTTTTTTGTCAGGTGATTCCTCTTCTTATCTAGGTACTTCATTTATCTTGTTGGTCGCTTCCTCTATTTGTTGTTTTCATTAGTCAATGTCCTCTTCTTGGTTAGCTTGTTCTTCTGATCACTTTTATCCCCTTATTCCTCATTCATAGGTGTTGTTTATGGAGGTGGTGGGGATTCTGTTATGTCAATAAAATTATTTGAACTACCTCCTCCTTTCCAATTCGTGGTTGGTATTTTGAAAGTCACTTCAGCCATATTTGATCTCTTCTTCTTTATTGACTGGGTGTATTGTTGCTTTTGTTGTGCAAGGTTTCTCTATATCTTCCTTTCTATGGATATTTTATTCTTTAGTGCTTCTATGATCACTTCTTTATCTCTTTCTAATATTTCCAAGTACTTTGTACCTACACTTGATTAAATAACTCTATGCCTCTTCTTAGCATGTTCACGGGTATACTTTCCTTTCTCTTCTTGTCTCATGGACAAGAATTTTTGCGCTACATCATATTATTTCTTATTTAATCTTGGTTTTTCAGAGAAAATTTCAGTCAAATCTTGTACTATATTTTGTAAATCTTCCTTTGTTAATATCCCAATCAATTATTCTTCTACTTATGTTGTCCTTCATTTCTTGTTGGCTAGTGATGGAGTCTAAAACTCAGTTTCTTCTACAAATGAGATTGTAATAACTACTGCTTCACCCTCTTTTTCTATCACACCTTCATTTAGGGGAGTGATTTTCTGATCCAACTTGGTATTTTTTATTGAGGGTATTGGGTATTTCGTTTTTTATTGTTTCTATACTTCTTCAAATACTTCCTCAATTATCGGGTATAAGTATTCTAACTTGTTCGATTCCTCAACTTTTCCATCTACATACCATATTTTTTTCAATTCAATCCCTAGTTGTGTATGCAGCATCATAGATAAATTTATTTGAATGTTTTGGGGTACCCTCCATCTATTATAGGTATACTTCATCATATTCACCCCCCTCTAAAACATCGATTGGAATGATATTGATTATGGTGCGGCTCTTCCATATTGGTGAGAAGATTTGCAAATTGAGCATGTTTGGTGTGGTGTTTAGTGTAACCTTGCTTCTCCAACCAGTGTCACCCTCGACATTTCTATCTAGATTAACAAGGATGGGTATATGAATTCATTTATCTATTCTTATCACTTGTCATGGTTTGTCTTTAAAATTTCGACAAGGTGTTCTACCTCATTATAAATCTTCACTTCTTCATATATCCTCCCGATCTCCTCTAACATGTTCAGTTTGACCTGTTTGGTTGGTCAATGCTAGTGAAGCACAAAGAAACTATAATGCAATCCCATTTAACATGGTCCTCCTTAACTTGATCAATAATTAACCCCTTTGAATTTTAGTTGTAGTCGACCCTGTAAACTTCCTTATCTAGTGCATGGCATCGGTTGTTTTAGGAATTGGTGCACAAATCTTTATAAATCCTTTGATTTGATGTATTAGTTGTGAAGTTGTGAAAGGAACAAGTTCATGCAACCAAATCTTCCCCCCATTGTATAATACCACAATAAATTTTGTAGTTTCTTTCTTTCAACCCTTCAAACTCCTGACTAATGGTTCTCCCAATTAGCTCTTGATTCTTTCTTTTGTAAAATCATCAATTCATTCCTCCATTTACCGTAGACAACGAACCACTTCCTGAAATTTTTCCAGTTCTTTTCCCCGTCTAGGTCATCCATCTTAGCACAATTAATTATCATAATGTATGCTTCTAACTCAGTTTTGGGATCATTGTTGTGTTTCTTCTTGGTTATTGGCTCCATTCTTCTAGGTGAAAATGATCCTCTCATCTTGGGTGGAACTGTTTCTACTGTTTTAAATCGGTTTTACTTAGTTTAATACTTTTTATTTTACAGTCACTTGATAACGTTTTTAGCAACATCGACTATATATTCATATAATTTCCTTTCTAGGATGGCTCTCTAGTCGCTCGTGTGATCGTTAATTCCATTGGATCCTTCATTAATCCACAAATGTAATGTGCATGATGACTATTGATTTGAATTTATATTTAACTAGATCATTCCTAGACTACCTTATTCAATTGTTTATTCTTTTAACTAGCTTAGTCGACTATTGCTTTATTCGACTAATTTATCTGACTAATTACTTCAACTATTTTGTATTTGACTAATTATTCCACTATTTCTAATTCAACTAACAACTTTATTCGACTGCTTCATTTATCTACTTCTTTCCTACTACTTTATCTATGTCCTTTATGTTTTCATGCTTGGCACCTCTTTAGTCGGGAATCGTTAACTATTTTCTTGAGTACTTTACCTTGTAATGTCCTTATTATGACCACACCATTTGATTTAATGTCTTCAATTGCGAAGGGTCCCAACCATGTTATTTCTACTTTCTTTGGTTTCCCTTTCACTTTGTTGTCATACATAAGTACTAAGTTTCCCATCTCAATTTCCCTATTTTTTATGTTTCTATCATGCCAATATTTTTGTTTTTGTTTCTGAATTTCTTGATGGGGAAGTGTTGTCATACTCTGTTCTTCTGATTTGCATAGTTTGTAGCATCTCTCTCGTCTTTCTTGATGACAATAAAACTTTAGTACATTTTCTATTGTATCCTGATTTGTTATAAAATGCAGGGGTACTATTGCTTCTTAGCCATGGACTAGTTTAAATGGAGTCGGTATAGCCACTCTCTTATATGTAGTTCTATATATATGCCCAAATAATATCAGGTACTTTTTTATCCCAAACATCTATTTTTGTGTTGCAATTTTTTGTCAATATTTTTGTTATGGCCTTGTTAAAATCTTTGACTGCTCTATTTGCTTGAGGGTGATACACTGAACTTTTATTTTAGTCAACCAAGAATTATTTTAGCAACACTTCTATTTTTTTATTTAGGAAATGAGTTCCTTAATCAATTATTAAGGTGAGATGACACCCAAATCTGGTGATTATATTGTTATAAATAAATTTGGTTGCTACTTCTTTTGTGAAACTTTTTACTAGTTATGCTTCTACCCATTTAGTAAAATATTCTATTGTTGTAATAATTCCCTTGCTCCTGTTGTCTTTCCTTGTTCGGGAAAATGGACAACAAAATCGATTTCCCATATTTCAAATGGAAAGTTGTGGTTTACTAGTACTAAATCCATATCATCTCTTCTTACTATTTGACCCATCCTTTGCATTTATCACACAATTTTACTTTATGTCGAAAATATTTATGTAAAAAAGGCCACCATATACCTGCTTGTAGTATTTTCCTGGTTGTTCTATATGAGTATAAATATCCTCTTACTGGTCCTACATGTTCTTCTTGGATTATGTCATCTATTTCACGTTCGATGGAACATCTTATTAATATGTCATCAAGTACTATTTTATATAACTACCCATTTATAAGAGTAAACAATGCAACCTTCCTAGTAAGAATTTTCTTTTTATTTCTGTTAGATCCTATGGTTCCTTCCCTTCTTCTATAAATTGTGCAATATCTACTAGTTATGCCGATACTGCTTCTACATTAAATAGGTGGAATCTAGTATGTCGTCATCAATCCAGGATTTCTTATCCTATTTTAATTCTTGTGAGGTGGTTAGGTTTGACATTATTTTCCCTTGTCAAACATTAACTTCAAATTCAAATTCTTGGAATAGTAAGAGCCATCTGCATATTCTTACTTAATGAACTGGTTTATTAACTAAGTATTTCCACGCTTGAAGTTCAATACAAAATATAAATGGATTCGCCAATAGGTAATGCCTAAATTTTTGCAAAGCGAAAGCCATTCCTAACCTTTTTTTTCCTTAGTGAAGTAATTACTCTATGCTTTATTTATCGGCTTATAGCTAGTATAAGCATTTGGATGATAAAAATCTTCATCACTAGGTTGTTCCATCTCATTGTATCCAACTACTATTCTTGATGCATCTATATGAACGTGAAAGTTTTTTTACCAGTCAAGAAATCGCAAAATGGGTGCTTCAACTAGCTTCTTCTTAATATTTCTATAAGATTTGTTACATTATGCAATCCATTCGAATTTCACATCTATTTTCAGTAACTCTTCCAGAGGAAATGTTATGTCTGAGTTATGCCAAATAAATTTTCTATAATACCATGTATGACCTAGAAATATTGTTTCCTAGTTAGGGTTCACTTTTATTTATTACTTTGAGGATTACTTTTATTTTTGCTATGTTCACCTTAATGCCTTCTTTACAAAATATGTGGCATAGTAGAATGCCAATCAATGTAACATATATACACTTCCTAATTTTTAGGAATAGATGAATGTGTTAGCATCACTCCAACATTAGTCGAAGTGATTGTATGTGGTTTTTCAATAATCCATATATCACCCAATCGTTGAAGTTTATTGCCATTCTTATATGTATGTGTTCCTAGAATGATTTCACAACTATTCTTGATAACACAGTCATGACATTTTTTAATCCAAATGGCATTATTTTGTATGGAAACGATCCAAATTCAGTTACATATGTGGTTTTCTCCTGATATTTTTTTTTCTAATGGAACTTAGTTATATCCTAAGAGTCCATCTATGAATTTATAACATTTGAGTCCCAAGTCTTCGATAAATTTTTTTTCTACAAAGGGATAAAAAAAGGATCAATCATTATTACTTTTTAAAAACCTCGAAAGTCAATACAAATTCCCAACCTTTTCGGGTCGTGTTTCTTTGGTTGCAGTACAATTGGACTATCCCATTCTAACTTGTCTATCGCATATATAATACCTATTGCCAACATACTTTCTATCTCTTTCTAGTTGTTTCTTTGTATTTGTGTGATAACTTATAGGGTCTTTTCTTAACACGAATAACACTTGGAACCTATTCTATTTTCATCTCTCCCATTTCGTTAACCAATATTTTGAGGTCTTTGTAATCTTGTGCAAATACATCACGATATTCTTTCAGCAAGTTAACAATTTCCACAATCTATTTTTTCGACCAATAGTCGCCTATTTTTTCCATATTCAGACAATCATCATTAGAGATGTTTGCCTCTTTGAGTTTTATCTCTACATCCATCCATTCATGAGGTTTTGATTCATCTAATATTATGTCCTCTAATTTGACTTCATTGTCTTATTAAGGAAAATCGATTGTATCATTATGCTCATTAATTTATTTTTTAATTTAAAATACATTTATGACTTCCTTAAGAACCTCTCGGTGCTCTCTTTGCCATCTAATTTGTTTTCCTTGAAAAATTGCATTATTGGCTTCATATTGAATCATGTTGTAATCCTTCAAGCATACTATTCTATTACAAGTTGAATTTGAATTTATGTTGACTTCTTTTCCATCTTTGAATTTGTTAACTTATTCAACAAGTTCTTCTATAACTTTTCGAATTTCTTTTATTGCTTCTTCCATTTCAAGTTTGACTGGTAAGAATGGAAAGTCCTTCAAAATTATTATTTTTATGTCTTCCCATATGAAGGTGTCGCCTCGTGCTTCTTCTATTTTATACCACTTATAGAGTAAATATATGTGTATTGAGAAATAAGTGTGTCCATACCCTCTCATCTTTATATCCAATTATCCCCCATTCTCTTTCACAATATTCAATGTGATAGCTAGGACACTAGCTTATATTTGGATATTTGTTATCGTACTATAATATTCTTTCCTCCAAGTCTCTAATCAAAGTATGTCGTGGTTTTCATCTATGTTTGCAATCAAGGCCCATGACAATTCTACCATTGGGTCTCCTGGCCTATGGATGATTGGACCAATGTTTGTAATCGCCCTTGATCTCCAATACTTACAATTGTTTGTAATCTCCCTTGATCTCCAATGCTTACCAATGTTTGTAATCATCCTTGATCTCCAATGTTTTTACAAACTTTATCAATGTGGTCAATAGGAGAATCCATTATTTAAATTGTAACTTAATGTTTTTTAAGTCAATCGGCATTAAAATAGGGTAATTTTGACTCTTGGTTTCTTCGTGATGCCAAGTGAAAGCTAGCAAGCCTAAAGTCTTCTTCTTCAAATTGAAATCTCCTTCTACAAGTACGATTCTAGAATTCTTCTCCTGTGACCAACATTCCGGAAGCTTGAGTTTTCGCAACTCAATTTACGCAATTGAGTCTTCCACAACCGTCTTTCCACAAGACCCTTTCCGCAATTGCGGATTACAGATTATGGATGCACTTTTCCATTTTTCCAAAATGGACTTCTGCAACTATGTGACCGCAATGGTCCTTCCCGCACTTGGATTGCGGATTGTGGATTGTGGATACACCTTCCCACTTTTCCAAAATGGGATTCCACAATTTTCTTTCCATAACTTCCTTTTTCGCAATTCTTATGATTCGTCAATTTCTTACAGGTTCCGTCCTGACCAACGATCTAATATCAGATGTAAATCTCACCTTAAATTTGCATATCTTCACTTTTCTCTTGCGGAATTCATCCACAACCGTTGATCTGTTGAAATTCGCATACTTCAATTCAGACTATGATTATCGAATTGATTCGTGAAGGATCAATATTCTATGCAATTATACACATCTCTGCCTTCGAAATCATTCATACATTACTGAAGATTCATCCACATAAAGAAATAAGAATATGTCTAGTAATTGAAAAGAAGACATCAGATAGTGACAATTATGCAGAGTATTAAGACTATGTTCTTCATTCCATTAACCATTGTTACATACATTATCTCTCGATCGCTCCCACTTCCACACTTCTATCTCTATTCCTATTCCATTCTTATTCCCCTTCATGTCTATGATTATTAAATTTGATTCTTAAATAGAATTCCATCAAACCTGTCAGATCTGCAACAGGAGGATCTGAACTCCTAAGAAAGCAAATATGTAACTAACCTATCCTCGAGCAACCTCTTACAAGATTAGAGGGAATTTTTGGTGAATTGTCCTTATTACATTCAAACCATCCCTATCTATGAAACAAATTACAAAAATCAACTACCAAACCTGTCTTCTAGAAAATTTACATGGAGCAAAAAAATAGCATCGACCGTTTATTTAGCAAATAGATAATTTTGACTAGATGCTCTTGCATCATACTCCGGGGGAAGAAAATAATTCTTCAGTAAGTCTTCAGGGTTCACATTATACTTGGAAATATATATTTATGGCATCCACGTTGCATCTTCGGATGGATGATATTTCCACTTGACCAAATACTGAAAATATTATTTGTCCCTGGTCTTCTTTAAAACCCTTTTGTCAAGGATAGCTTGAATCCGTGGTTGTTCTTTCTGAGGTAACTGTCCTTTCCAATTTATAAATGAACCATCTTCTCCTAAAATCATTTCTTATGTCGGAACACCTAAATATTAAAAAGGATATATATCTGAAACATTAAAAATTGGAGAGATTTGAATATTAGAAGGAAGTTCTATTTCATTTTGCATTTGCAGAAAATTTCCTCAAAATTTTACAAGTTCCAATCTTCTTCAACTTCAATTTATTGTAGGTTCCCTTAGGAAACCTCTCTTTCCTAAGATAGGCCATTACTAAATCTCCAACCTGAAAATTAACTTCCTTTCTTTTCATATCTGCTCTCTGTTTGTATTTCCCAACACTTTCATGCAGTTTCTTCTTAACATTTTCTTGTAGCTCATGCATGCTAGATGCAAAATCTTCACCATCTGCACTTCTCCTATACTGTCCTCCCAAATTTTTAATTTCATATACTCCCCTCGATTGCATCCCATATACAATCTGAAAAGGACTCATACATGTACTTCTGTTAGGTGAATCATTGTAAGAAAACTCAGCTTGAGCAAGAGCTAAATCCCATTGTTTCGGATTTTCATAAACAAGACTTCTCAATATATTTCCCAAGCTTATGTTCACCACTTTAGTCTGGCCATCAGTCTGAGGATAATAACTGGAACTAAAACTAAGAGGTTCCCAACTTCTTAGAAAAATGACCAACAAATTTAGTATCCCTGTCAGATACAATGCTTAAAGGTAAACCTTGCAACTTTACAATTGTTGAAAAGAATAAATTAGCAATGTTTGTTGCATCATTGGTTTTTTTAAAAGAAATAAAATAAGCCATTTTTGAAAACCTATCCACTACTACATAAATAGAATCATTTCCCCTCTAAGTTCTAGGAAATCCCAGAACAAAATCCATAATGATGGAATCCCAAGGTTTAGTTGGAATAGGTAGGGGTGGATATAGTCTAGTATTTTTTCTTCTCCCTTTGGTGTGTTGACATATCCTGCATTTTTCAACAAACTTATTTACATCATGCTGCATTCCTAGACAAAAATAAAAAGTACTGACCTGAACAAATGTGTTATCCTGTCCAAAATGTCCTGACAAACCTCCATTGTGTTTCTCCTGTATCAATTTTTCTCTCATAGAACATTTTGGAATACATAACTTACTATTTCTGAACAAAAATCCTTCTTGTAACATGTAGTCCAACCATTGGATTCTATTATGGGCAACTGGATTCTCACAGGTTGCATATATATCTTTGAAATCCACATATTATTTATACATATCAATTAAACATTCAAATCCCAAAGAACTGACGTTAATTTCCTGCAAGATCAAACTTACTATGCTTAAATCATCAACAACTTTATTAGATTTTCCACTTGTATGCTTGATCACAATGGTAAATTTCTGCAAAAAATCCACCCACTTAGAATGTTTATGATTCAATTTAGGTTGACTATTTATAAACGGCAAAGCATGATTATCAGAATATAACACAAACTCTTTGGGCATCAAGTAATGTCACCATTTCTTGAGAACTTGTACAATAGAATATAACTCCTTGTCATATGAGGAATACTTTTGTTTTCGTTGATTTAACTTCTCGTTGAAGTATGCTACTGGTCTCTATTCTTGACTCAGAACATCCCCTATTTCTATCCCACTAGCATCTATCTCTACTTGAAAAACCTTATCAAAACTTGGCAAAGCTATAATAGGCTTCTCAATGATATTCTTCTTCAACAATTTGAAATTTATGTTAGTTACTTTTGTCCACTTGAAAGGTTGTCTGATTCCCCTGAAGTTTTCTATTATAGGTGCACAAATTTGACTAAAATTCTTAATGAGTTCTCTATAAAAACTTGCAAGTCCATGAAAAATCCTTACCTCATATGTACTTTTTGGAATTGGCCAACTTAAAATTGCTTGCACCTTATTTGGATCCATCTTCAACCCTTCTTCTGAAACCATGAATCCCAAATAAATCAAATCTTTCTTCAGGAACTACACTTTTTCAAATTTATCAACAACTTCTCCTTTTGCAAGGTTTCCAACACCAATTTAAGATGTTTCAAATGTTCTTATTTATTCTCACTGAAAACTAGAATATCATCCAGATACACTATCACAAATTTTCTAGTGTATTCTTTTAAGACCCCATTTATTAATCTCATAAAAGTACTAGGTGCATTAGTAATCCCAAATGGCATTACTAACCATTCATACAGTCAATTATTAGTATTAAATGCAATCTTCCATTCATCCCCTTCTCTTATTCTTATTTGATGATAACCACTTTTCAAATCTATCTTTGAAAAATACTTTGAACCACTCAATCAATCCATCAAATCATCAATGCGGGGTAAAGAAAATTTGTACCTGATAGTGATCTTATTAATTGCTTTGGAGTCAGTGCACATTCGTCATCCACCATCCTTCTTTGGGCTAAGCACAGTGGGTACTGCACAAGGACTCAAACTTTCTTTCACCAAAACTTTTTCTAATAGCTCTTGTACCTGTTGTTTGATCTCTTCATTCTCTTGAAGAATTAGTTTGTAGGTTGGCTTATTAGGTAAACTTGTACCAGATATTAAGTCAATGTGATGACTAATACTTCTCACAGGAGGTAAAACATTTGGTAACTCATACACAATAATATTAGCATATTCATCAAGAAAGACTCTAACTTCTGTAGGCAAATCATCTAAATTTGTAGAAGTTAATATTACATTTGGTTTTCCAACAAGAGAAAAATGTACCTCATCCTCCTTCTTGACCTCTTGTAATAGTTATTTCCCAGTCATCAGCAAAATATTCGACCCTGAACCTTTTGGAACTGCTTTATCCTCCAATGGTGACAATGTATGTATGTTTCCATCCTTTTCCAAAGAATAAGTGTTATTTGTTCCATTATGAACATTTTTAATGTCATATTACCGTGGCCTCCCTAATATTATATGGCATACATACATAGGAATTATATCACATAATACCACATCTTTATAAGTACGAATTTGAAACTCCACATTGCGCTGCTCATTCACCAAGAGTTGGTGTCCTTTCTGCAACCAGGACACTTTGTAAGGATTTGGATGTTTCATCCTCTCCAATCCCAACTTCTCTACCATCGTAGTGGAGACAAAATTATTTGTACTACCATTGTTAATAACCATGTTACAACACTTTCCTTGTGACTTACAGTCCTGAAAAGACTCTTTCTATGGGTTGGTCCATGCACTTCTTCTTTGTCTTTACTATAACTATCTTCAGCATAAGAGATTCTCCTTCCTCGGGAGTATTATTCACCTCTGCTTCTTCATTGTACTCCTCACGAGCCTCAGTAAGTTTTGCATTCCTCTGAGCTATAGGTTTATTCCTTGGGAACTCCCATTACATGTGTCCAATTTCTTCACATGTATAGCATTTCACTTCTCTATTTCTACCTCTTCCTTAGCATCCTCTGAATCCTCCTCTTTGGGTTACCTGGCTACTAGAAACTTATGCCTCATCTTTAGGATTCCTACCTCCTCTGTTTGGAAATCCTCTCCCCTTTGCCAAATTTCTGTGGTGATAGGTTGTTGGAGTAATCGAAAAAACCACAGTATCA
>LPNX010511749.1:0-24115 GCA_001517045.1 Pseudotsuga menziesii | reverse complement strand
TAAATTTTCTTTTAAAGTAGTGGTCTTCTTTCGCGAGGATAATGGTGTCTTCTAGGCAAATGTGATGTTTGGTTTTGGCTACATGTTCCGCAAGGGCTGAGGAACGGATCCGTTCTTTTCTAATGTCTGACCCATGTTCTTTTAGTCGTGTGTGGAAAGAACGTCTCGTCTCACCTATATAGCTGATCTTACACGAGCAAGGGATATTATAAACCCCTCTGAATTGTGTATGATTGACTGGATCTTTAACAGATCTCATTCTTTTCTTAATGGTCTCTAGGGGTTTAAACGAAGTCGTGATGTTGTTCTTGTTGAGAATTCTAGCGATCTTATCAGTCACCCCTTGTATATACGGTAAGTAAGCTCGTGAGTTGGTGGTGGTCTTGATGTCAGCGGTTTTCACACCTGTGAGGTTCTTGTTGTGGGTTTTTCCGAGGGTCTTCGTGATGACCTTGGGTTTGTAACCTATGTTTGTGAAGACTTCTTTAAGGTGGTCTTTCTCTTTTTCAATATGTCCCGAGTCTGCGATTCTCGAGGCTCTCCCTCTTGATGTATTTCTCCCTCTGCTCTTTTGGTTATTTTTTCTTAGTAGCTTTTCTTCTACCCTTGAGGCTGCCTGATAAGCATCTTCAACCTTTTTCAAATTCAACAAGCTGATTTCATCTTGTATCTCATATCTCAGCCCATTTATATATCTAGCTACTATTTCTACGTCCCCTTATGTCTGTCTAGCTCCAGTACTCAGCTTAAAGAATTCTTCTTTATACTCTTTAAAAGTCATATACCCTTTTGTCTAAGATTCTGTAATTCTCTAATGAGAGTCAACTGATAATCCTTAGGCATAAATTGACTTTTAATTTTATATAATGTTTTATCCCAAGATTTGATTTTGGGCTTACCTCTTCTTTCTCTGTGGATTTGAAGTTCATCCCACCATATAGATGCATGCCCTTTCAGTCTCGTCGCTACATATCTCACCTTATTTTTATCTTCAACTTCTTCAAAGTCAAAATACTTGTTTAAAGCATTGATCCAACCCATGAGTTCTTCAACATTAAGCTTACCTTCATACATGGGCACTTCAACTATGGGTCTGTTACTAGCCTTCATCAACATCTTTAATACTTTCACTTCTTTATCAACCTCCTCTCGCTCTTATTCAAAGGATTCTTCTTCATCACTGGTGTCTATATTCTCTGAATTCTTTCTATCCATAGCTTCCATCCTAGCTTGGATTTCTCTTAATTCCCTTTGTATTTCTGTCTCCGTAGCTTGTCTTCCACAACCACGTCCTACATGGACTCTACGCATTCATCCTTGTCTTGGTGGCATATTTATCCTGCTCTGATACCAAAACTGATGGAAGGTGAAAGCTAGCAGACCCAAAGTCTTATTCTTTAGACTGAAATACTGATGGAAATCTCCTTCTGCAAGTACAATTATGCAATTCTTCTCCCACAATCAACTTTTCGCAAGCTTGAGTTTTCGCAACTCAATTTTCACAATTGAGTCTTCTGCAACCATCTTTTCGCAAGACCATTTTCGGAATTGCGGATTGCGGATACACTTTTCCATTTTTCCAAAATGGACTTTTGCAATTGTGTGGCCGCAACGGTCCTTTCCACACTTACATTGTGGATTGTGGATTGCGGATACACCTTCCCACTTTTCCAAAATGGGATTTCGCAGTTTTCTTCCCGCAATTTCATTTTCTGCAATTCTTTTGAGTTGTCGATTTCTTGCAAGCTCCTTCCTGACCATCAATCTAGGATCAGAGGCAAATATCACCTTAACTTTGTGGATCTTCACTTTTCTCTTGCGGAATTCATCCACAACTGTCGATCTACTGAAATTCGCAGACTTCAATTCAGACTGTGATAGTTGAATTGATTCATGAGCGATCAATCTTGTATTCAATTATACACATCTCCCCCTTCGAAATCATTCATACATTACTGAAGATTCATCCACATAAATAAATAAACATATGTCTGGTAATTGTAAAGAAGACATTAGATAGTGACAATTATGCAGAGTATTAAGACTATGTTCCTCATTCCATTAACCATTGTTACATACATTATCTCTCGATCGCTCCCACTTCCACACTTCTATCTCTATTCCTATACCATTCTTATTCCCCTTCATGTCTTTTATTATTACATTTGATTCTTAAATAGAATTCTATCAAACCTGTTAGATTTGAACTCCTAAGAAAGTAAATCTGTAACTAACTTATCCTCGAGCAACCTCTTACAAGAATCGAGGGAATTTGTTGCAAATTGTCCTTATTACATTCAAACCATCCCTATCTATGAAACAAATTACAAAAATCAACTACCAACCCTATCTTCTAGAAAATTTACATGGAGCATAAAAATAGCATCGACTGTTTATTTAGCAAACAGATAGTATTGACTAGATGCTCCTGCATCACTTCGACTTTCGATACTATCCAAACATAAAAACATGCCTTGAACTTATTTATCAGTATGGATTCTATTGTCCAATAATATTTGGCTTTGAATTCATATTTCTATATTTTCCATTCATAAAATTATGTGACATAATTTTTCCCTATTGAAAGGAGTGTTTCTAATTACAGTTTTCCTTGGTTATTTGGATTGATTGTGTCTTCGTTAATTTGTATTACTTGATATAGCATTCGAACATATGCATCTTGATCGCACGGTTCTAACCATGGTTTACATTCTTTAGGATCTAATAGAATGATTATCCTTTGACTGTCTCCTTTCAGTTTGATTCTCTTTTTCGAGAGATGAAGTAGCTTTCATTTTTCTTCCCCATGGTCTTCCAACTAAGGATGGATATGCAGTAGATACTTTTGGTACGTGAATTATCTCAAAGTCCACTTGTGTTATAATTTCCATTATGTTTTTTTTGTATTTATTAGTAGACAAATCGGTTCTAGAAATATTTGGTCAACTAACTTAAAGAAGTTCCTTGTTATGGTGAGAGTGTGTCTTCTAATATTAATCCATGTTTCCTTTGGGAGAATATTCACTTGAGAACCGAAGTCGACAACAACCCCTGAAATATGTCTTCCATGTATTTCTAGTTGTGGGTTGAAATATTCCATGGATATGGTGAGATTGTGTCTTCCAATTTTAATCCATGTTTCCTTTTGGAAAATATTCACTTGAGAACCATAGTCGACTAAAACCCCTTAAATATGTGTTATGTGTATTCTAGATCAACTTGTGGGTCAAAATATTCCATGTCATTTCGTTTTCGATATAGGTGACATAGATTCCTAATTTCCCTTATTTGTACATTTATAAAATCTCCATTAGTCTTAATAGTCGACTAGCTATCTTTTCTTCTTTCAACAATTTAAGAAATTCATTGATCATAGTTGTTTATTCTAGTCAATCTTATTCATTTGTTAGTTCATTTATCACACTAAATGTTTTTTTGTAAGTCTCTCTTTCTTTGGTTGGATATGGGTATGACCATTTATTACCTCTATTATTTTGTGGTGTGGCATTCTTAGCCCTTAATCTTTTAACTACTTGTAGGTTATTTGTATTCATCACTTCATGTTTTGGAATGGACTACAACAAGTTTAAAATCTTCTTGTTCATGATTTTTCAAATAATAATGGGCCAATATTCTAGTGAATGATCTCCCACTCCACATTTGGTATAGAATTTCAAGTTTTTTCTATCTCTTAGTGGGCAATCAGAGATTATATGGTCTTCCTTAAAACGTAAGAAGTTGTAAGATGTAGGGAATCTTCCTCGACTACTATGTCGGCCACTCCTTCCTCTATAGCATCCTCAACCACCATATCCTCCTCTTCCTATATATCTATATGCATTTATCCTTTGTCCATTCGACCGAGTATAGTATACTTTCTGATAATTTTGTTGATTTTTCCCAGTGAGGTGACAATATGTTTTATTGTGTGAAGATTCTTCACTAATAGCACACCGCTTCGGTTTTTCATTTTTTGGGGTTATATGGGTAGTTGTAGGTGGCATGCTTCGACATGGTTTCACTAATATCATAGTATCATTTTGTATTAATCGCTTGGACATCTTGAGGATTATAAGTCAACTATTTTTTGCTATGGGCCCCAGTTCTACATATGTTGTACCATATGCCATATCTTGGGATGGATAGCTCTCATATCAACCCCTACATAACTTCTAGTTTCTCTTCTAGTCATCTGTTGGTTAATACAGTCGATCTATGATAATCAGTTTCGATTTGTTGTTCCTTTTTTAGTGTATATTCGTATGTATTAATGACATGCATCCATAATGGGGCCCTTATTCTTCTAGTATCCTGACAACAAGCCATTGTATAAGGATTTTTTCATTGATCGTATAAGGAATTTGACTTAACAAATGTGTAAATTATTTTTCATAATAGTTTGATTTCTTTTAATTTCTTAGCAACTAAATGTTTAATCTTGAGTTCTAAATAATTCTAGAAATTCTTGCTTAATATCGTCTTTAACTCTTAGTGAGTCGTCGATCTAGTTCATAAACCATGTCAGGGATATTTTCCTCAAGACTCCCGTGAACTAGGTCATTTGTTTTGCTTCATCAAACACATCTTGTGCATCACAAATCTTTTCATAGACAAACCAGTGTCTCTTAGGATCATCATCTCCCTCATATAGTGGAAGGTTTCTGACGGTGTGAGGAGTTGTTGGAGTCATTATCCAACCCACACATATTTATTTGGTCAATTTGGCCTAATTATCCACTAATCCTAAGTTATCAACTCGAATTGGTGACATCAACATCATCTAGATCATCCTCCTTCAAACATGGAGGCCAACTAACTCTTATCCTTCAATCAGGGAGACTAACTGAGCTTCCTCCTTCAATCAAGGAGAAAATATGGGTTGATCTGCATGACCTAAGCGCCCCAGATGATTTAACGGATGGTTATTCCACATACTTTAAGTTAAACTGTAACTATGAAGGTGCCTCCATCACTATTTTGTCTATTTTTGGAAATTCCCAGTTAACTGGAGTGATTTAAGGCGCCTCCAACAACTTCTGGTGACTCAGTTCACTTCATTTGAGCCAACTGAAGTAAGATATGCGACCTCTCCTACTGATTGACATGTAGTTCACTTCTATTCAGTTAGATTCATTCATTACTGCCTTCGATTCTGTTAGAGTCGATTATTGATTGTGATTAATGGTTAACTGATGTGTTTAGTGTGGCTAACTGATAGCTAAGCCACTCTCATGTGCACAATTCGAATGACCTCCTTGGGATATGAATTTCCTTGCTATTCATGCAAGTGCATGACATTGTATCGCCACTTCTGACTGATTATTGATAATATACAGCTGCAACCTCTAATTGCAGCACTGTTATGTCATTTTGCATGTAAATTGTCTTGAATCGTCTGTAATATTGTGCTTTAGTCCTCATATTACTGTGAATCAATTTTCATATGGTATTAGAGCCAGGGCGGGACAAGGCTCTTCTTCTCCAACAATATTTCTTGACGGATCTAGCATGCAATTTGAGCAAAAAGCTCAAATCTTCCAGCTTTGCACCAGAAGTAGCAAGTTTACCACATAAGTCCTAAGCAAAGGAATTTTTTATCAAGCTAGCTTGATTGACTAAGTTAGGTGTGATGAAAACTTTAAAAGTGTAGGTTGTCTGACATTATGGTGCCCTTTCTGTGTTTTTGTAGGTTTTTTGAAAGACTTCTATTGCATTCGCTACAGCATAAAAATGGCCTCTTCCATGGATCCTCTTATTCTTTTCAATTACCACTAGTGGAAGGAGGAAATGGAGATTCAATTGCGTGCAAAACGAATCTACAGAGTCACAATGGACACCAAGATAGAGCCAAATCATGTTGTAAACAAAGCAAGATACTGGAATAATCTTGATGAAGCTTTTGGGTGTCTGTGCCCTTCGATTTCCAAGGATCTTCTCTTCCATATCACTAGATTGAATATTCCTAAAGAAATTTGGGATAAACTTGCTTCCCTGTTTGATAAGCAAGATGACCTAAGGATCTATCAGCTAAAGAATGAGTTGATTTCTCTTCACCCAGGAAACTTTGAAACTTTAAATGATTTCTTCACTTTCACTTGGTGCTCCAGTTGAAGCAGTGTGAAATGGAGAAGGAGGATGATCATCTCATCATCTCCATTCTTTCCAAACTTGGACTAGATTACTCAATCTTTGTTTCCACATTCCATACCGAGAAGCTAACAACCCCAAATTGGGAGATGCCGACCCTCAATGCCTTCATTGAGTCTCTCACAACAGAGCATGACAAGCTTGTGCAGATGGGGATCATAAGATCCTCAAAATATCAAGCACTGTTTGCTAGAGGGCCCAAAGCCACAAATGGTAAGGGAAAGAAAAAGAATCAAAATACTAAGTTTGATGCTCCCAAGGAAAAGGAGAAGAACCAGTAGCAATATGAGCTTTCTATCTCAACAAAGAACAAGAACAAAGGGAACCAAGGCAAAGAAAAGATCAAGTGTTCCTATTGCGGGAAGGGATTTCACCCTGAACATTCTTGCTTGAAGAAAAGACTTGATGAAATGACTCTTCTCCTTGAGAAGAACAATATCAATCTTCCTGGCAGTGTTAGGAAGAGAGATAATCATGATCGGAACATCCAGCTAGAAAGAGGACATGCCCTCATGGAATCTGTTTCGAATCCTAGAGCTCTCCTCATAGACTCTGGTGCTTCGAACCATATAGTGGCAAGCAAAGAATCATTTCCATTCCTGGAATCTGATAGCAGCATTCCCATCCACATGGTAGATGATTCTCAAATCATTTTGAAAGGCAAAGGTACTGTAAAACTTGAACATGGCAGCTTCTTTGATGTTCTATATTTACCCTCCTTGGCCTCCAATATGTTGAGTGTATATCAAATGACACACACAAGAGTGCCTAAGAGAGTTACTTTCAGACCAAATGATGTTGAGATATCAGAGATTGCATCCAGGAAACTCATTGCAATAGGTCTAACGAACCATCATGCTAGGACCTATGAGTTTTCCAAGTTTTTACTGGATGGAAATCCCACCGCTCTTCTGACTCATGGGAATGAGGTCAGTAGGTTGTGGCATGAAATATTTGGACATTTGAACTTCAATTACTTGCATCAAATTCAAAAAAAATCTATGGTGGAAGGTCTCCCAGCGATCAAAACCTCCACTAGTGGAATTTGCAAAGGTTGCATTGTCAGAAAACACCCTGAGCACAAATTTGATCAGGGAAAAGAAAGTTGCGCAACAAGTATTTTGGGGCTGATCCACTCTAAAATCAGTGGACCTATTCCTACAACCTCCATGAGTGGTTCAAGGTATGTTCTCACATTTATTGATGACTTATCCAAATTCACTTGGGTTTTCTTCCTAAAGAAAATATCAGAGGTTCTTGAAAGATTCACTGAGTTCAAGGCATATGTTGAGAATGCCTCTGGTAGGAAGATAAAGTCTCTCAGATATGATAATGGAGGAGAGTATATCAAGTCTGAGATTATGCAAATATGTGCTAAATATGGGATCCAAATCCAGTACTCCATTCCCTACACACCCCAACAGAATGGTGTAGCGGAAAGGAAAAATCGGGCCCTCAAAGAGATGACTACCTGCATGTTGGAATCCAAAGGTTTGGATGCAAATATTTGGGTTGAGGCAATGAATGTTGCTGCCTACATTCAGAACAGGTTACCTCACTATTCCATGAAAGTAAAAACTCCTTTCGAGGCATACTTTGGGAACAAACCAGATGTGTCCAATTTTAGAGTTTTCGGGTCCACTGCTTGGGCTCGAATTCCACTTAACAAGAGGAAATATTTGCAACCATAGAGTATTGAGTGTTTGTTCATTGGGTATCCAGAGAAATCAAAGGGATACAAACTTTTGAATATCAGAACCAAACACATATTCATTAAGAGAAGTGTCCACTTTGAAGAACCTCTCCAAGATGTAGAACTAGTCGAGGAAGAAACTGTTGAAATTCCCTCATGTTATGTTGATCATTCTGGTGATGAAAATGGAAGTGAAGGCTCTGATATTTCAAATATGATTTCTGATATCAGTGAACATAATATATTAGGTTCTGAATCACTTTCAAATTTTCCCACTCATCTCCCAAAATGGGCCAAAAAGACACTCTCTTCCACTGGGACAAATGTTGGAATCTTGCTGATCCAAGGAGAACTCGGTCAGATTTTCAAAGAGTAGGTATTTCTATTTCTTTTCATGATTCCTTGCTTTCCAATACCTGCTATATGATGATTGGTTCTGATCCCAAGTCCTACTACCATGCTCGGAATGATCCGATATGGCAAGATGCAATGGATGAAGAGTTCAACTCTCTCCGAAAAAATGCAACTTGGGATTTAGTTTCCCTTATACCTCAAAGGAAACTTGTTCAATGCAAGTGGGTATATCGGACAAAGTTTGCTGCATATGGCTCAACCTGCAAGTACAAATCATGGCTGGTTGCAAATGGGTTCTCCCAAGTTGAAGGAATTGACTATCATGAGACCTTTGCACCAATGGCAAAGATGGATTCCATAAAGCTAGTTTTGGCCATTGCCACATCCAAGCACTGGGAGGTGCATCACATGGATGTCAAGAGTGATTGTCTTCATGGAGACCTGCAAGAATAAATATACATGAATCATCTTGAATTCTATACATCATATCCTTCCTTGGTTTGTAAGTTGCAGAAATCTTTATATGGGTTGAAACAGGCCGCAAAATCTTGGTATGCCAAAATGGATGCCTTTCTGCTCTCATAGAACTTCCAGAGATGCAAATCTGATCCAAATGTATATTTGCAGAAGTATGAAGTTAATATTCTGATCATATTATTGTATTTGGATTATCTTTTGATAACAGGAAGCAAACTTGCTTTGATTTCCTTTATAAAAACTACTCTTCATGATGCTTTTGAAATGAGTGATTTGGGCCTACTGAGACAATTTCTTGGGATGGAAATCACTCAATAATATGATGGGATAATGGTGACATAGTCAAAATATGTTTCAGACCTATTAATTAAGTTTAACATGGCTGATTGTAAGGCTGCACCATTTCCTTTCCTCTCGGGAATCAGTCTTGAAGAGGGAAAATCCACTCCACCCATGGATTCCACTATTTACCACCAGTTGATCAAAAGTTTTCTATACTTGACACATTCAATGCTTGAAATTTGTTATGCCGTGAATGTTGTATCAAGATATATGCAGAAGCCTTGTGAGCTCCATTGTAAGGAATCCAAGAGTATCCTTCAGTACATTCAGGGCATTAGATCCTATGGCATTCACTATGCTATAGATTCTGAGCTAGATTTGGTCGGTTTTACATATTCCGATTGGGAAGGGGATAACATAGATTGGAATTCCACTTCCAGCTATCTTTTTATGTTTGGTGGTGGGCCTATTTTCTAGTCCATCAAAAAGCAGGCTGCCATTTCCCTTTCTTCAGTAGAGGCAGAATAAAGGGGAGTAGTCAATGCTTGCATCCAAGCAGTTTGGCTGCAAGGCATTTTTTCTGAGTTTGATATTGGTAGTGCTTCATCCACTATCCTATTTTGTGACAACCAAAGTGCTATCAAGATCTCAATGGATCCAGTTTAGTGGTAGAGGACCAAACATATTGATATCCATATGCACTACATCAGGGAGTTGGTGCATGACAGGACAATTGTTCTGCAATACTACCCCACATATGAGCAAATTGCATATATTTTCACCAAGAACTTTACGGAGAAAAATTTCACTTACCTCCGTTCACTGTTGGGGGTGAGTTCATCAGGGTGAATACAGTTACTTCTTTAGTCTTCAGCTTGAGGGGGGGGGTTTGTTCCCACAGGGTTTTCCTCTTTTCCTCGCTTAGCATTTGTTTTGAGCATTTTAGAGTTACTTTTGTACAGGGTATCCTATGGCCTTTGTTGGGCCCTAGCATTTTTTTTTTTACTCCTCCACATGAGTATAGCTTAAGAGGGGGTGTTGGAGTCATTATCCAACCCACACATCTTTATTTGGTAAATTTGTCCTAATTATCCACTAATCCTAAGTTATTGACTCGAATTGGTGACATCAACATCATCTAGATCATCCTCCTTCAATCGAGGAGGCCAACTAAGTCTTCTCCTTTAATCGAGGAGACTAACTGAGCTTCCTCCTTCAATCAAGGAGCAAATCTGGGTTGATCTGCATGACCTAAGAACCCCATATGAGTTAACTGGTGGTTATTCCACCTGCTTTCAGTTAAACTATGGCTATGAAGGCGCCTCCATCACTATTTTGTCTATTTTTGGCAATTCCCAGTAAACTGGAGTGATTTAAGGCACCTCCAACAACTTTTGGTGACTCAATTCAGTTCACTTCACTTCATTTGAGCTAACTAAAGTCAGATATGTGCCCTCACCTACTAATTGACATGCATTTGAGTTTTATTCAGTTAGACTCAGTCATTACTGCCTCCGATTCAGTTAGAGCCGATTATTGATTGTGATTAGTGGTTAATGGATGTGTTTAGTGTGGCTAACTGACAGCTAAGCCACTCTCATGTGCACAATTCGAATGACCTCCTTGGGATTCGCATTGTCTTACTATTCATGCAAGTGTATGACATTGTATCACCACTTTTGATTGATCATTGATAATATACAGCTGCAACCTCTAATTGAAGCACTGTTATGTCATTTTGTGTGTAAATTGTCTTGAATCTTCTATAAGATTGTGCTTTAGTCCTCATATTACTGTGACTCAATTTTCATATGAGCCATATTTATAGGATTTATTGGTGACAATGGTCGACTATAAGGTGTTGAATTAGGTCAATTTAAATGGGTTTATAGAATACTTCATTCCTCAGGAATTGATTGGTTCATACCAATTGGTTGTTCTTTGTTTTCTTCTTTTGAACTTTCTTGTATTTGTTTTCTTTTCGTGTTTTTGTTTGACACTGTTGCTTTCTATATGTGATGGATTTGCTTGCAAATAATCGTTGCTCCTCGAAGTGTCCTTCACTATTTTTAATTTGACTTTCTTCTTATGCTAAATTCGACAGAGGGGCAGACTCGTGAAATCCTTGAAGTGTTCCTTTAGGTTATTTTGGGAATTCTCTGGAGTGATAGTTAACTAGTCACCTCTTCTTGGTGATCTTTTCATAACAATGATGCCTTTTATATGTCCCCTTTCATCTATTTGATTCCATACTAAAGAGTCCCTAGGTTCTAAGTGCAATTGATTTTTGAGAATATGATTTACAATATACATGTTCAATCTAGAAGTAATTACTGGGGGAGAATCATCAATTTCCATTTCTTGAGAGATGTGTGTACTTTCTAAATGTGTTTCTATTTCTTGTAATTGATTTTCTACCTCAGGAATTATCATGGTAGCTTCCTCTTCTACATTGAGACAGTTTCCATTTGACCTAAATAGGGTTAACTCTTCATTGACCCTTCATTCCTATTGTGACTAATATCTACTAGAGTCTTAGTAGTTACCTCCTCTACCACACATGGTTGATTCTCATAAGACTCAAGTAGGATTGGTATGATATTAACCTGTCTCTATGTCTATTTTTCTTCTATATTTATTTGGTTTATATTCAAACATTCTCATATTTCTTCACTTCTTCTTTGTCTTTCATCTCTCTCAAGTTTATGGATTCCATATGTGGAATTATATCCTTGCATTCTTATTTTTCTTATTTTTCTTGTTTCTTTCTCTAATGTATATTCTCTCTTCATTGACTGTTCTTTTATAAGCATTTTTATTGTACATGGTTTTTTTAACTTCTTTAATTAATATCCTTACACTCGAGGTATCTCATAGGTTATTTTCCTCCCCATGGGCATGCCCAATTTCCTACTCCTGGTCGACAACAACATTCATGGATATTATTTTCTCAAAAAATATTCTGATTCTTTTTTTTTCTTATAGTCAGTCGTGATGGAAGTGATTAATGATGGTCATGACTCAACTATGTAGCTGATTCCTTTCTCTATTAAAAAAATGTGCACCAAAGTTGGTATAGTGCAAAAGAAATTGTAGTGGAAATCATCATAAAAGATTATTTTTATGTTGGCAAGGGGCGTCCTTTATTTAGTTTCTTGTTCTTCACATAATTTGTCACAAGTCTGCTCAATCCGCTAGTACAAATTTATTTAACCATCATTAATTAGATTTGACAATATTTTTTCTTCTTCAATCGTCATGTTCATCGGCAAGGTGGTCAAGCCAATTCTTTATTTATAATGGGATAGATTCTAAGAATCTCTCATGTGTCTCTATGAAGAAAAGTGGCTCTATGTGTACTAGATGTAATTTGTTTCTTCTAGCGTAATTCCCTAAGTAGTTTTATGTTTCTCTATGCCACCACCTACAAACTTTCTCTTCAGACAACATTTATGCATATCTTTCCTCATTATGCTACCGTCAATGGAACCAATGGTGTAATCTAGGGGATTGTGCACAATAGTTACTAGTAGCAAACATAGTACATCATACATTACAATATATAACACATGATAGAATACATAAAGAGAGTAAAGATACGAAAGTAATAGTAGAACCAGGGACACATAGTCTTATATTATATTATATAACCATCACTAATCATACATAATGCTTTACATAACCATGCTTATATATTTTACATTCTAGGGGAGAGAATTACAACTTTCATAACCATTGGTCATTCGAGCGACGTGATCAGCCCTATCAACCGGTTGTTTCTTTCTGCTAGTCGGTTAGACTGACTCACTCCTCCAACATACCCCTTACGAACCACCACTAGGTCATTTCAAGTGGTCTTGTTTTCCTTGAAAAGTAATGATGTGTTGATTTGTATTTACAAATAGTAAATGTCCTCATTATTAATTGACAACTAAATTATGATAACTTTTACAACTTTCAAAATAAACAAACAAAAAATCATAACCTAATGTAATTAATCCCACATAAAAGAAAAATATGCAAATACGAAAAAGAAAAAAATGTATAACAAAAATAAAAATGGGTGAGGAGAAGATGAAGCACAAAAGAGAGTTCAAAGTTCCTTCCACTAATCAGTTGTATATTAACCCTAAGATAGTTGATGTTGAGCCCCATGTTTTTCTTTTTTATTATATTAATTAGATTATAGTTACTTTCCAAAACGCTAACATCCAACGCAGTCCCATTTCCTTTTTCACACACACAATTTTGAATTTGCTTTCTTCATTCATTCTAATTTTGAACATAGTCGTTGTATTAATTCTGAACATAGTCAATGTAGATTTGTCCTTCCCATCTTTTATCAGATCACAAACATTTAAACAATGGTATTTCGTCGAAGCATACAACATCGATGGATAAACGTTTTTGTGTTTTATTATCTACAACACAACCCAATTTAATTTGTAATACATGCTACAAAATAATAAAATAATAAATGATTGATATGATTGTCTCAATCAACTTTAGTTGTTGCTCGTCAATAAAATTTGAAAATATATCTTGTTTGATAATGTAAGTCTTTATGTCAACTACAAATATTGTATCTAAGATCTAAG
This sequence comes from Pseudotsuga menziesii, assembly GCA_001517045.1. Lineage (NCBI taxonomy): Eukaryota > Viridiplantae > Streptophyta > Pinopsida > Pinales > Pinaceae > Pseudotsuga > Pseudotsuga menziesii. The sequence goes on along the minus strand of LPNX010511749.1, from coordinate 10,564 downwards.
GTGAAGAGGTAGATTCATGAAAGGTTTGATACTTTGATGTTTTTCGTTATCATCATGGTATTCGACATTACATCAACTAATATCTATCTTAATTTTAAATTTATTAAGCATCGAGAGGGATTAAAAAAGAAATTGAGATGCAAATCTTTTAGTGCCTAAAAATACTAACATCAATATTTATATAAATAAACAAATGAGATGCATGTTACAATATCTTCAATATTGGGTTGTAGAGTGCATCTCTCTTCTCAATACTTTGATGAAAATTCTCATTTCCAATGTGCTTCTCGTATAGTCACAGGGGCTTTTTCTTCTTATTGCATCGAGAGGCGCTTTCTACATCCCAAGTGAGTGATATGTGTCACATCCGTAACGGTGGTGTGGCACATGTCAACTCAAAAAAAATACACAGAAAAGTTATAAAACCAAGCACATATCGACTCCAAGTTTAAATTGGTTGCATTGTAAATTGATTTTATTTAGTTTCATAATAATTACATATTAATCAATAATAGGGTAAATTGTAATTGCTTTACTTTACAATTAATTAATTAATGCAATTTTACCTATTTGAATTATTTATGCGTTATCATTTGCAACACTACTCCAAATTAGTATAGTTAGTAGGTGAATGTTTATGGTGGAAAATATTCTAGATTATGTAGTGTTAAGTTAATAAAAAGACAATGAGTTAGATATTAGTCTTGTAAGAATTAGAAATTAATTAATAACTTGGTAAATCGTAACTATTTTACTTCATAATTAGCCTACATGGGTGTGGCTCATTGGCGATTCACTTGATATGAAGTCTCTTGTCTTAAATAGAGGTTATGAGTTCAAATCACACCCGGGCTTACCCATGTCCCATAGTTTTGGGCAATGGTGGGGCACCTAGGTTTATAGTGGTAGAGGGATTGAATCCATGGACCCTGTGTGACGCGAGTATCAACCATTCCATAGTTGTCAATTTCCCTAGTAAAAAAAACTATTTTACTCCATAATTAATTTATTAATGCAACTTTTGCTTATTTATAGGATTTATGTGTTATCACTTACAACACGATGTCAAACTAGAATTGTTGGTACCTCAATAATTATAATGGCTAATATATTGGATTATGTTTTCTTAAGTTAATAATAGAACAATGAGCTAGATATTAGTTTGTGGTAAATAACTATTTTACTTCATAATTAATTAATGATGGCAACATTTTCCTAATTGTAGAATTTATGTGTTATCATTTACACCAATATTTCTCCATGATTATAATGGAAAATTTATTAGATTATGTATTGTTAAGATAATAATAAAACAAGAATTAGATATTAGTTTTGTAATAATTGTAAAATAACCAGCATAGATCTATCTTGATTCTGAGGATCAATTCCCTTGAGGTGCAAAACCCTTTTAGAGTTCTAAACTTGAGGAAAGGTTCACAGCTCAAGGGATTTGATCTCTCTCTGTGCTTGATAGAGCCAGGTTTAAAATGGATCTATGTTGGTATTCATCTTTCATGGACATGATCAATGCTGCACATGTCATTAAAATGAATCAACAATCAATATTGCATCTCATGTCTTCCATCCTCATCATTGTTATATGTTTCGCTGTTATGCTCAAAAGTATCATAAAAAGGTGTTGTTTTGCTCGTCTTCCCCATCATTTAACTTTTAAAACTAATATTTCCAACACAATTCATGTATTCTTATATTGAAATTAGAATCAGTAGCATACTAAACAAGTGAATAAGGAAGTGTGGTACTTCATCAATATTTATTTGATGTTGCACAAAATAGGGGTAATGTAGATCTTGTATTCTTATATTGAAATTAGAATCATTAGCATACTAAACAAGTGAATAAGGGAGTGTGGTACTTACTCCATCAATATTTATTTGGTGTTGCACAAAACAAGGCTAATTTAGATCTTGATAACCATGACCAATGGAAACTTGTCAATGTAAGGAAAATAAGCTTTTACATATCTAATTTCAATCTTAAGTGTTAGTGTTAAAGAAGAAATCTTCATCAAAATATAAGTTTGAAATCAACACTCCCTTCGATCTATACATTAAATAATAAGATTACATTACTATGTCAATAAAATTGGAATACTTAAAATAAGTTTAGGTATTTTCCTTATCATTAAATGTATGAAAGCCAATATAATCTCCTCCTCCTCTCTCACCCCATCTTCAAAATCTATTTGTCTCTCATAATTTTCTTTCTTTTAAATTAAAAAAATAAGAATCATTACCAATAAATTCACAAACTTCTTCTTACTTTTTTTTTAATCATTTCACATGATTCATTGTTTGAACCAAGATCATCCACGAACATAGAAACTTTTACAATCTCACATATCAATTCATCATAAACATAAGAAGAGCTAAAGTGCATCTATTATTATTTGTTCAATATTTCCAATCTAAGCAAGATAGACATGTTTGTCATTACAAAAATTTGGAAATTCCACAATGGTAGTCATGTTTGTGTAGGCATTTCAATTTAATTAATATTATTTCTTAAAAATTAAAAAGATAATTATATTTGTCATTAAAATTTTAGAACTTCCACATTAATAATCATGTTTTTGTAGGTATTTCAGATTTAATTAATATTATTTCTCAAAAATTAAAAACCCATCAACATAAACCACATCCAGAAAATCAGAAAAAGAATAAAAATAAACCACAACTATGTTTTATAAGAATAATCCCAAGTTGAATTGCATGCAATGGTGGTATACATTGCATAAAGAAATTCTAAATTTATGTTAATGTGTCCCTATGGAAGTGGATTGATTGTAGATCTCAAATTCATTAATCGTCCTCGATACATTAATATTAATTGTTATACATTAAAATATGTTTCCTTTATAAACTTTGCTTTGATTTGAAAGAAGGTATATTCGTTTAACTCCCTTATTTGAAGTTACGCAAATCGTGTCAAATGGATGTAGCTTGAGCGGTTGGGAGGAATGAATGTTACCCTCCCCACCCAAGTTCTACTCTTGTAAGTGACATAATGCTCTTGTGAAGCCCTTTGTAATAAATGTTGTGAATGATGAGCTGACCATACCTTGATTCAATTTGAATATCAGGTATTGGAATTTTCCGTGGAGTAGCCCTCTAACAAATGGTGAACCACATTTTTTAAAAGAAGTTACGCAAATCGCATTTTATAGCCCATGGCCACAATTAATTTTTCCATAGTTTAGGAACATGACAGTGCATAACAGGCACTTTGTTATCTAGTCGTTGTAGTGTAGTAGTAACTAATCCCCTATCACCCGTGTGACGTGGGTTCGATCCCCAACAACGGCGATAGAATTATTTTCCCTGATATTCATTATAGCATTCGCAAACTCCATATGCCTGGTTTTACACTTTATATGTAAAACCACATTATATGATACATATATATAGAAAAACATACCTGAAAGGTGGTTTTACACTTTATATGTAAAACCACATTATATGATATATTTATAGAAAAACATACCTAAAACCTTTCATGAGGTTACATGCCTAAAACTTTTTCATTATGGTTTTTTTTATCAAAGTTAATTTTACATTTTATATGATAAATACATTGAAAAATATACCTAAAAAGGTTTTCTTTTTCACATACACCATATGCCTAAAACTTTTATATGATACATACATTGAAAAACATACCTAAAACTTTTTTATGCCTAAAACTTTTATATGATACATACATTGAAAAACATACCAATTTTTTTTTTTATTATTATGTTTCTCTTTGTCAAGTTAATTTGATGATACATACATGAAAAAACATAACAAACTTTTTTTTTCATTATGTTTCTCTTTATCAAAATTAATTTTACACTTTATATGATACATACTGTTATAACTAGATCTTGTTCTTGGTTTATCTATTCTTTTTGTTCTAATTTTCAACCATTGGTTTAAAATGATTTTACATTTTATGTTGATTTTTGACAATCAGTAATTTTTGTTGGACTTAATGCTTTTAAAGGTTAAATTATTTCATTATTTTAGTTTTGTCTTTTGGGCTTATTAGTTAATATGTATATCTTTAAGCTTTCAAAAATTTATAATAAAAGTTTATTCCAAGTTTGCTTTATAATCTAACCCTCATTTTGAGTCCTTTGTCAAATGTTTTCATGAGGAGATTCCTGTTTTTCATGTTTTTGTTATTATCATTGGAAGCAAATTACAAGGTGATGGAAACAAATTCTAAAAAACCAAAAGAGGTTTTTGTTCACAACAGATGGATTCACAAAAACCTCTCTCAGTTTTGCAAAAACTATTATCGTTTGAGATTTTCGAATTCATCTTTGTGGCCTATTTTGCAAGGTTTGAATTATTTAATAATTTCATGTTTTAGTCACAAATTTGCAGCACGTATTCCGATCAATTGAAGGGGAATTTTTAAAAACCCGGTGAGATTTTTGTTCATAACATACTCATTTAAAAAAACCTCTCTCAGTTTTTTCACATGTGTCCCGGATCGAGAGATATGAAGGCGTCTTTGAGACCCAAATTTCCCCAAATCCGATTTGCTATTTTTGGGTTAATTGTCTTTAAATATTTTGAGTTATCATGTAACTAATTGATGTAACTGTTTCAAATTTCGACTTAAAAGGTAGTTATGGGACTACTTTACTTTTGTAATGATAAAAGAAAAACAAACATACAATTTTGGGGTGGGATTTTTTACTCAAGGGGAGGCTTTTGGAGCTTTGATTTCTCAAGCTAATATTTATAACTCTTGTGTAAGTGGATGACTATTATTGATTATATGTAAACTGATAAGCCCTTTTACCTGTCATGCTTTTTCATTTCTGATCTGGTTGATTTCTCGGTCTACAATTTCATTTCATGTTTAAAGGTTTATTCATGTAAATGCTTGTAGCCTGTGGGTGGAATTAGTATTTCATGTGTAATGTTTATGGCTTATTGGGATGTGTTTGATCCCCAATTTATCCAACTTGCATGATTCAGTTCTGTATTAGCTTGTGGATGTTTATTTCCTCATCGCTGATGAAGTTTTCAAAACCAAAACCCTAAAACCTATTTTATTTAATTTTACTTTTGAGATTGTGTTGGCTTGTTCTTCTAATAGTCTAAGAACAATTTCTGGCATTGACATCTTTGGCGCCATTGTCGGGGACGAAGTTGAAGTATATCTTCCCTGGGATATCATTATTCATCTGATTTTGAGAGGTGAACAAAGTCAGAAAATCTTTTAGACTACATTTTTTCGCCGACGACTCCACGATTAAAGATTCTACTACAAGGAGAATTTTGTTGACAGAAAAATGAAGAAGCCAAATAGAAAGACTGGGTATCAGCTTTTTACTTTCCTCCATGAGGTTTTGTTCTTGTTCATCGGTTCCTTCCTGTCTTTCCCATTGCATGTTAAAAGAATTATTTTTTGTTTTGTCTATTTCGATGATCATAAACCTTCAAGTTCATATCCCTCTTTGGAAGAAGAAAGTCTGCCTTCTTCTTGTTTTATTGATGTTGATCATATTCCTTCATTTGAAATACATGTTCAACGTGATATACATATACTCATATCTCTTGAACCTAATCATTATGGTCATCTTGTAGAGAATAAAGCTAATCTATTACCTTCTACCATCACTACAGAAACTTGCGAACAACTTGTTGAACTTCATTTTCAACTCACAGATTTTCAGTCTAGACTCAAACAGAATATGTTTAAACGTCATAGGCTACCATCTCTTTTACATCCTTACCCTTCCTACTTTGTTGAATATCTTCCCCATTTTACTGGAAAAGACCATATTACAACAGAGAAGCATTTAGGATCTTTTCATAATTTCATTGATAATTTTGAAATCATGCATGAGGATGTTGTCATGAGGTTATTTTCGAGATCCTTTGCTGGAGATGCTGGGTTTTGGTTCCAAAATTTAAAAGCTGATTCAATTGGATCGTGGGAAGAGTCACATGATTTATTTTTAAAAGTATTGGGGTAAGAATAAATCTTATGATCAATTTCTTTCTGAATTTTATAGTTTGAAAAGGGAGAATGATGAGCCAATTACTAAATTTAATTGGAGGTTTCAAATTTTTTATATCAGTATGCCTACGGAGTTAGACCTTCGAGAAAACTGTTATCTACCCAAATGGCACTTCTCCGTCCGAGTGCCAACATTTCCTATGTTGGCACACAAAAGGACATTTATGGATTTAAGGTTGCCTAAAACACTATAGATGGGCATGTTAGGAAATACATTTATTATCCATCTAGCTTGCCATTTTTACCTTTGAATATGTCAATTGTTGTACGCCCCTTTGTCTATATGCAACCTGCGTACATACGCGACTTTTCCTACAGCATGTCGCGTACAATACGCAAGTATTTGTAATTGTAACCCGCATACAAATCTGTACAGGAGCTTCCCTTGGAGTAACTTGTGTGTCATACGCGGGTTGCCAGTATCAATACCCGCGTATGCTTTCCTTTGACATTAAAAATAATAAATCGCGATTATTTGAGATTTGTTAAGCCCTTAACTATAACCATCTTAACTGTCTCAACCTCCTCAACCCTTGAAACTGCCTTATTTCTCTAAGTATAAATAAAGGCCTTGGGGAGGGTATTAATAAATCATACTTAGAGAGCAAAGTTATGCTGGTGGTGTCTATTCAGAAGTCTTTGGAGCAGTGGAACTCAGAATCCTTTGGTTGCAGAGGAGTCCTTGTCTCAGGCATTGGGTTGTAATCTTAACTCATTCACTATTGTTAATAAAGAGAATCCTTCTTCCAAATGTGTTTTGAATGTCTTTCATGTATCATGGTTTGATGAATATTTACGATTAAGCACTCTATATTTTGTTTATCTAACCTGTCCTATATACATGTATAAGATTGCACTTGGAGGATTTGCTCTTTACAGGTGAAGTAGAAACATCCCTGAAAGCTTTGGAAGAGAAGCAGAGTGGAAGAAGACAAAGCTAGGATCGACCGTCGTGAATCAGGTGAGTCTATACTATCCTCTTGTTTCCTTTCTGTACTCTAAAGTTGATTGCTTGCAAGTTTTAAGAGTATGTTGGTAACCCCAGACCTTCGGTTATAAGGTGTTTATTCTTGTACAACAGAACTGGCGACTCTGTTGGGGAGCCCAGACTGCTGTAGGTTATTTATGTCACCCTTGACCAGTCTTTGCCTTGAGTTTGTGTGTGGTATTTTATCCTGATTCATGCTTACCATAGTGTTTGAAGGCCTTGTAGATTTTCCTTCTTTTTGACGAAAATTTTGTACCTGTACGCGGGTTACTCTCATACATAGTTGTGTACAAAGGCCTGCATACGCGGGTTGCTCTCTTGGAAAGTCACGTACAGTACGCGAGTTGCCCTTATACACAGTCATGTACAAGCCTAGAAATAGGGATTTTTGGGATAGGGTTTGCTTGTCCCTATCCTTTTGTGATTCTTGTTTGCTAGTTGGACCTCTTTATAAACACTGTGCAGTCAGTCTGAAAATCTTGGTGGCCACACCTTATGCTTTCTTGTAAAGACCTTGGGTTTCTGTTGTTTGGATTGTCTTCTATTTTCATTTTGAAGTAGATTGGCCTGTTTGGGTTGTAGGTTGAAGTGTTTTTGTCTGAATCAGTGATCAGGGCTTGGGCAATGTTTTTCCAGTCTATCTTTTGATAGTGGTTGGTTTTTCACTTACCTTCGTGAGTTTGTAGTGATTTCTTATCATTGTACCCACCCAAGCTAGGGTTCTCGGTCTTCCCTTGTTGGTTGATTCTTTGTTTTATTGACTTGTTTACTTCAGCTTGCTTATTTTATACAGTTGATTTGATCCAAGTATACTCAAGTTTTAGTGCATTTTAGGTGCATAGTAGAGTTTGAACATTTTAAAAAGTGAAAAGAAAAACATTTTCAAGCTTTTGCATAAGTAGTTTTCATTTCAGTTTTAAAATATAATCTCAAAAACTACAAAAATATAGTCTTAGTTTCTCTTTATCGTTTGCATTTGTTCATCAATCTATATTTACAAAAAGAAAAAGAAGTTTTCTTTAATAGTGGTAATTTGCTTTGAAAAAAATACACCTTTACTTTTTTATTTCTTATCGAGTCAAAAATACCATAGTTCATCACTCCATTTCTTTTTGAGTAAGAAATAGCCCTTTAAAATGAACGCAATAATTAAAATTTACTAGTAATTTTTATTTTTAGGGGCCTTTCACCTACTAGCTTAAGCTAGACTTGTGGGATAGGAAGTGTAAACTTCCCATAAGTTTTAAAATTCAGACGTAGTGGACCATTCTTTAGGTAAATCCTTATCTTTATCAATTGTATCTGGGAAGCTCCTCTCAAAAGGGAGTCAAGCACGAGGCCGCGTGGAGGCATTGGAATGAGGAGATAACCCTCTGATTCCTTGTCAAAATGTAAATCAAGACTTTTACGCATTTGGGGATTCTGTCCTAGACAAAGTTTCGAGCTCAGCTACCCTGCCCATGCGTACGAGTCAGGCTTGCGACTGTCCCCCCAGACTGTTGGTATAGCTAAGGTAGCCTTTAGTCTCTTGACATTTAGGGTTCATACCTAGGTAAACCGAAAGGATATTTCTGGTTCACCTTGGACGGGCTTGGAAGGTAACCCTTGTTGTAAGTGTGGGAGGGCGGTGGGTGATTCCTCCACTTGTGCCTAAGAACCACTTCAAGGACGCCAAGTAATCGTTCTTCAGCTTTCTTCAGGAAAGCATATATTTCACCCTTGATTGACTGGTTGATACTTTAGGAATTTTTATAGTGTGTGCTATGTGGTTTTCCCTGTGTTTAGTTTCCCTTAGGGTTTGATTTATTAAATTTTCAATCGTGGAGGACCAACCTATAAGAAGGTCCAAAAGGTTGCAAAACCTTCCTCCTCTCGTCACATTGGAACCTCCACCTCCACCCCCACCCCAAAGGCGGAGATTGGACACAGACGGTTCGTTTGAACTGGTAGGAGTAACTGAAGTTCTAGGTGAACCATCACTTATATCTAACCGTCTTAATCTTGATACAGTTGAGATAGAAGACTTGCAGACTGACGAGTTTGCAAAGAATTTTAACACACCCTTGACTGATTTAAATGATTCGGTGATCGTTCAGGTTAGAACTTTTGATTCACCTGTTTTAGGTGTCCCTGTGGGTAGGATTAAGTCTTCTGCAGGAGAAATTTATTTTGTGTTCACCTCAGTCGTTCCGGCTGAAGGGGTACTACCTCCCCCGATAAGTGCCCCTAGATCTAGCATACCTTCTACACCTTTGACTCCAGCGATCCAGGTGGTCCAACCGTCGGTTCACTCAAGCTTAGCAAGTACTTATGGTGATATGGTTACTCGGATTCCTAGTATACCTATTGTTCCTTCTTCCTTCCCATACACTACCCAGAGTGGTCCGGTAGGATCCTCGACTTTCCTCCAAGGATTTCCTTGGAATGGGGAGCACATTCCCCCATCCACTCCGTATGTAGGCCCATCACCTTCTTATGTAGGAGTACAGTTTGGAAACAATACCTCTTATGGGAAAAGTTTTCAAACTCCGATTTCAGCCCCGTTTACAAGCTCTCCTTTTTTGTTATTTAGCAGATGGATACCAGCTCCTGTCTTTCAGACCCTAGTTTCGATTGGGACAGCCCGAACTTCTTATACTGCACCTCCCACTCACAACCCTGTGGCTAACGGATGGAATCCATTTCAAAGTAATCTACCCACTTCACAACCAGTGGCAGGGGGAAACCCCACCTTTACCTATGGGCATTTGGGGGCAGGTCCCTCTAATCCCCATATTGGCACTTTTAGTTCCCTAGTTTGACCCAAGCTTTCGTTCCTGGAAACGTTAAACTTGTCAGATTTGTCTAAGTTGATGAATGACTCGGTGAGGCATGACCCCTCATGGCCACCTATTCCCACCAAATTGCCATCGGACATCCCTAAATTCGAGGGAAAAGTTGGTGAAGATCCTGGGGCTCATGCCACCACATTTCATTTATGGTGTTCATCGAATTCACTCAATGAAGATTTGGTTAGGTTGAGGCTATTCCAAATAACCCTAACAAATACTGCGGCAAAATGATATATTGAGTTACCTTCTGCTGCTTTCAGTAGTTTCTAGGACTTGGCTAGTGCATTCCTTAGCCACTTTCAGCTTCTGGGCCGATATGATTTTCGAACGGACTTGTTATCTACCTTTAGGTAGAACAAGGCTACCCACATCTCAGATCATATCCAAGAGTGGAGGAGGTGAAAGAGCCTTATAAAAGCCACCATCCCTCCTAAGTTCACGGGGTCTTCACTTAGTGAAACTATGCCATAGCACGTTCGTTCGTGGCATATGAAACAATACCCCTATTTTAAAAAAATATTGGAAAATACCTCCAAAAATCGTTTTTTTTAACCCCCTCCCAATATGCCTTGCCGATTTTAAAAAACCCCTATTTTCCCCATATATTGCATGTATCCATTTTTTCATTTACATTTTTTATACCCCTTTATATTTCTACCTAAGGGAAAAAAAAACTAAACACAAGAAAGGGAGACACTTGATA
>LPNX010511648.1:55829-112272 GCA_001517045.1 Pseudotsuga menziesii | reverse complement strand
ATTTGGTTTTAAGAAAGAAGACCGTGGAACAGTCTAGTTGTATAGTTCATGGGGATTTTACTCTTACAATCAGCAATGTAACTTGTCTATTTTAATACAGGATTAATATGTATTTGGTTTTAATAGTAGAAAGGGTTTCGACCCTTTGATTCTTACAGTCTATAAGCCTGCCTGGATTTGAGATTTATATTGCACATGTTTAATGATTGTTGGTTTACTTTGTTTGTTATTTACATATGCATTTTATTTATTACTACTCTGTAAGTTATATTTACTTTTAAGCTCTGTATAGAAGATAAGGTTAATTTTTAGAACTTGACTTTTAAGGGTTTAAAAGGAATATCATAAACCCTATAGTTTATGAAATTCTTGTTTCTGCTTTTAGTATTTTTTACTCTATTTTTGCAAAATAGAATAATGAATGATGAGATAAACTTACAATTAAAGTTTTGATACTACTTTTAAGAAAACAAATTAGGAAATCCTGTATAATTTTTACAGTCTCTTACCTCTAAATTATAGTTAAGAAATACTTAGGGTTTTCATTGACTCTCAATAATTAATATACAAGGATTATAAAAGAATCCTTTGATTCTGGATGTAACACACTAGTCTGTAATGTTAATGTTTATAAACAGTTTTACTAATTCCTTTTGTTTTACATATTTTCTTAAATATTAGTTTTCTTATCTTACTTCTGTTAACTATGATATTTCTATTTTTATGAATTAACTAATACTGAAATAGTTATAATATTTACTGATTTTTTGATACCTATTTCTTTTTATTTAGTTAGCTACAATAAATTAAAGCAGTCAATACATAACACTAATATTTAGAATAAATTATAAACTTTGAAGTAAAGTCTATCTACTGCTCATATTCAAATAAAAGAATCATTTCATTTACCTAAGAAATCCAACTGTGCTAGAGTACGACCTAAGTTCAGGTGTGGAAAAACGCATCTTGGAAATTTAATTTATGTCTGCTTCAGTAAATACATACCCATTCCCATTTATTCTATAATCTATAATTTTACTGAATCTAACCTTTCATAGTTACCTTTCATTCATAAACCCTAAACATTTAACATGCATGTAATAGATAAACTAAGATTTAGTTAACTAAGACAGTATAATAAAAATAGAACTTGACGAGGACAAGATGACAATAGCTTAAGGAGGCTGTTCCTCCCAACCAAACTCCTGGAGAGCGCTCAAACAACGCTTCCTCAAGACCCCCAAGCCTGTTCCTGGTTTGGGTATGATATTCAGCTTAAAAGCTACAACTAGATCAATCTCAGCAGGTATTCCCTCAAACACATTCCAGAATCCCCTCCATTGAATTTCTCTTGAGTAAATTCATTCACCCTGAATGATCACTTCTCTAGAATGAGCATCCTCAGCTCTCTTCAATGGGAAATTTTATAGAGATGCCTAGGTCTTTTGGGTTAGTTTACATTAAATGATCCACCTGCTCTGATTCCACTTTCTTAAGGAATCATGACCACAAATATAGGGAAGTTTCCACCTGCAACAATTGTAAGTGGTTTGAGGATGCTACCACATGTCAGTTTTCTCTCAACCCAGTCTCCTCCACCAATTAACCAGTAAACACTCTTTTAACATATTTCCTAAGCTATTGTCTCCTCATTTATTTATTTATTTCTAAATAAAATATTTTGAATTTACATTAAATATTCTTGACCCCACTGGGTCATCAATTACAACTTAGCATAAAATTTAACACAATGTTCCTCAAATAATATAAAATTTTTTTTGCAAATTTGGGCATGTGACATACAGACCCCCTTAAATTATAACATCGTCCTCGATGTTATTTATTCCTCATTCTCAGAGTTCCACTGAAATAGAATTGGATATGCATCCCGCATATGACTTTCCAATTTCGAGGTGGCTTCCTCTGGAATAAGGTTCTTCCATTGAAACTTCACTTGACCAATGGTGCGGTTTTGAAGTGTGATCTCCCTCTGCTCGAGGATACAGTCCGGTTCCAGCAGAAAATATCCTTAGGGTTCCACCTGTACATCATTCTAGTTAATAACATGAGTATCATCATGCACATATTTCTTTAATACAGAAATGTGAAAAACATTTTGAACTCTTAAATTTGGTGGTAAGCCTAATTGATAGGCTACCTATCCAATCCTGGACAGTATTTCAAAAGGACCATAATAACGAGGTGCTAGTTTGGCACATTTACCCAACCTCAGAGAACTCTTTTTGGGTCTCACCTTAATGAAAACATGTTCACCTACCTGGAACTCTTTTGGAGTTATTTTAAGGCCTGCTTGACTTTTCTGTCAATATTGCACAACTTTCAGATTACCTTGTACCTACTTTACAATTTCTTCCATTTCTTTCAATAATTCAAGTCCTAATACTAACCTCTACACTGGATTACTCCAAGAGATGGGAGTGTTACATTTCCTTCCATACAAAATTTTGAAAGGACTATATCTAGCTGAATCTTGGTAATTGTTATTATAAACAAATTCTACCAGGTGTAGATAATCTTCCCATTTACCTGGTTGTTCCTTTACATACATTCTTAGTAAATCTTTGAGTACCTGATTTAATCTTTTAGTCTGTCCATCAATTTGAGGATGGAATGAGGTACTAAAATTCAACGTAGTATTTAATCCTTTAAACAGATATCTCCAAAAGTTACCTGTAAATTTAGGGTCTCAGTCTGAAATTATAACCTTTGGTATTCCATGCAGCCGGAAAATTTTCTTTAAATTGATATCAGCTATGTTTGCAGCTTTATAAGTAGTCTTTACAGGTATAAAATGGGCTTCTTTACTCAATTTGTCAACCACTACCATTATCGAGTCATTTAAGTTCTAATTTTTAGGAAGTCCAGTAACAAAATCAAGACTAATTATCACCCATTTCCAACTAGGAATGGGCAAAGGATGAAGTAATCCAGCTAGATGCCGATGTTCAGTTTTTAATTGCTGACATTCAAAGCATCTAGCAATATATTTTTCGAATTCAGTCTTCATGTTTGGAAAAAAATATTCTTTACTTAACATGGTTATAGTTTTCTGATAACCCGGATGGCCTGAGTAAGGAGTTTTATGGATTTCGTCTAAAATTAAAAACTTAATATGAGGTACATTAGGTACATATATTCTATCTTTATATAGTAAAAATCCTTTTTCATTCAAGTTGTACCCTGTACTTAGACTTTCTATTGGATTTTCTTTTGTTTTTTCTTGTAACTTTAGGTAATTTTCATCTTGTTCTATCCCTGCTTTAAGTTGTTCTTCCAAATCTATTGTATAAGTGTTGATAGTTGCTGTAAAATTCGGCTTTGTATTTCTACTTAATGCATCAACAACCTTATTTTATTTCCCTTTAATATGTTGAATTTTGAAATCATATTCACTTAGAAAAGCTAGCCACCTAACTTGTCTAGCATTCAGGTTAGGTTGATCTAACAAATATTTTAATCCCTTATTATATATCATTAGAATAAACTTTCTTCCAATTAAATGATGACGCCACATCTTTAAAGCATGTATGACAGCAGCTAATTCCACGTCATAGGTTGCATAATTATTTTCATGAATCTTCAATTTCCTAGACTCGTAAGCAATAACATGTCCTTCTTGAGTCAATACTGCACCTAAACCGTCAGTGCAAGCATCAGTACATACTATAAAATCTTTATTTAGATTAGCTATTCTTAAAATTGGTGTGCTAGTTAATAAGGCTTTTAACTTTTTAAAGCTATCCTCGCACTTCTGATTCCAATCAAATTTCTTTCCATTTTTCTGCAAAGAGGTTATCGGATTTGCAATTCTCGAAAACCCTTTGATGAACCTCTGGTAATAACCGGTAATCCTCATAAATGATCGGACACCAATTACATCTTTAGGAACTGGCCAAGATTCGATTGCCTTAATCTTTTTGGGATCTACCGAAATTCCCTCTTTAGTCACCACATGACCTAAATACTGGATTTTATCTTTAAAGAAGTCGCATTTACTAAACTTTGCAAAGAGTTGATGATCTCGCAACTCTTGCAAGACAATTTTTAAATGTTCTTTATGTTGTTCTTGTAATTTTGAATAAATTAATATGTTGTTGATAAACATGACCACAAATATATCCAGTTACTTATGCATTACATTATTCATTAGACACATAAAAATAGCTGGAGCTTTAGTAAGCCTGAATGGCATGACGACAAACTCGTAATGTCCATATCGAGTCCTAAAAACTGTTTTAAAGATGTCTTCATATTTAATTCTAACTTGGTGATATCCAGACCGTAAATCAATTTTCGCGAATATTGTTGCCCCACGTAGTTGATCAAATAGATCATCTATGCGAGGCAGTGGGTATCTATTCTTGATAATCATCTTATTTAATTGACGATAATCTATGCAGAGCCATAGAGTTCCGTCATTTTTCTTAACAAAGATGACAGGTGCCCCCTAGAGAGAAACACTGGGTCGAATATAATTTTTGTCAATAAGTTATTTTAATTGTGACTTAAGTTCATTAAGTTCAATTATATTCGTCCGATAAGGGGCCTTTGAGCTGGGCACTCCACCAGGTACCATCTCAATGGTAAAATGTAATTCCCTCTTTAGACGCAGTCCCAGAATTTCTTTCGAAAATACATCTGCATATTCATTTAGAACTTGTATATCCTCAAATTTTAATTTATCTATGTTGTTTAGATTTTCCTCATTGGTTACTATTACTGCATAATCCTCACAACCTTTCTGAACAGCTCTCTTAAGCTGCAGAGCAAGAATTTTACTTACGGTTGTTTTCCTAGGGATTCTCTTTACGCTTATTAGTTTTCCATCATTATTTATACAAGTAAATGTTTTATCATAGCAATTCAAGACCACCTTATGTTGTTCTAACCAATCCATACCAATTAGTATGTCGTATGAACCTAGAGGTAGTACATTAAGCTTAAAAAAAGTTTCAAATTGATCCATAATTACTACACAATTCTTTACAAAGCTAATTACCTTTCTCTTTGCACCAGTAGCTAACTAAACTAACCAAGAACTTGCAAACTTTTCAACAGAAATTTTACACTTTTCTACCAAGTTAGGAGAAATATAGCTTAAACTAGCTCCTAGATCAATTAAAATAAATATGGGTGTTTGGTTTATCTTACCTTCTACTTCCACCATGGAAGTTTGATAGTCTGCTTGCCGATTCTCCAAAGCTGCATTGATCCTAGGCATAGTCCTCGTTAAATCACCAACAGTCATCTCCTCCTATATTGTGTGGATGTTGCTGAAAGTCTTTTTTCGATTGGGACAGACTGAGGCATAATGTGAACCATTGCATTCCCAACACTTC
Source organism: Pseudotsuga menziesii (assembly GCA_001517045.1). Lineage (NCBI taxonomy): Eukaryota > Viridiplantae > Streptophyta > Pinopsida > Pinales > Pinaceae > Pseudotsuga > Pseudotsuga menziesii. The sequence goes on along the minus strand of LPNX010511648.1, from coordinate 106,912 downwards.
ATGGGTTCTTTTCGTTGAAAGTTCTTTGTGTAATTACTGTGATTATTAGCAGGCTCTTTATTTTTTTTATTGTTCTGATTCTTTTGTGAATTATTCTTATTCCCATGGAAATTCTTATTAGAAAAATTTCTAGCATTATTATTTTTAGAATTCCGATTAGGCACAAACTCTTTCTTCTTTTGATCATAATTATTATTCCTTTTCTCCTTCTAGTTGGCCATACTCTCCTTTTTCCGATTATGTTCATAACAGAAATTTGCTTTCCTCATAGCTTCTTCCAGGGTTTTTGGATTTTCATACTCAATCCTATCCTTTATATGATAAGATAAACAACTGAGAAATCATTGTACCTTCGGTTTTTCATCCACAAGGTATGGCACATACCTAAGCAGACTTAAAAACTTACTATTCAAATCTTTCATAGCCATTGTACCTAGTTTTAGCTCATAGAATTCTTTAGCCCTTTCTTCATAATACTGTTCAGATAAAAATTTATTTTTAAACTATTTCTTGAATGTACTCCAATTTATGTTCTTCTCTCTTATACCTTTCACTCTCTTTAAATATTTCCACCATATATCAGCTTTCCCTATGAAATTATAAATAGCCATCCTACCCTTTAATTGGTTAGAATAGTTATAAATATGGAAGTACTTCTTCATCTCGGATAACCAGGATTCCAGTTCCTCCCCCTTTTCAGTTTCTCCATTAAAGGTTGGCGGCTTAATCTTCTTAAACTCTCTAGAAATTTATTCATAAGGTTTATATTTTCTTTTCCTAGTATGGTGGTTATCCTCACTACTGTCACTAGTATAATGAGAATTATGTTGATCACCAAATACTTCGGAAGATGAGCTACTTTCATTTTTAATCTGTTTAGTATTTTTATACTTATGTTGGTAACTTATATCTTTCGAATCAGCTCTTTTACCCCTTCCCTCAGTATGAAATCTTTCTAATAAGATCTGATTCAGCTCCTCCTGAGCTCTCAGAATCCTCTCATTTTCTTTTTTAACATATTCCATTTCAGATTTTAATTCTTTTACTATTTTTAAAAGTTCTGAGGAATTAGTGGTTATGTCTTCTTGTATAGGTTCTCTTTGTAAATTATCTTATTTAGTATAGGGAGATTCCTCTTCCGCATATTCCTCCAATTTTTCCATACCTGTTGTTAAACTCAGAAACAAATTTCTCTGTTGATAATATTAAAAGAAAACAACATCAGAAAAATGATTTAAATTCACTGTTCCATATAAGCAAGTTGACCTTCATCAAGGCCTAGTGTTTGAACCTTGTGCTCTGATACCACATGTCATAACCCCAAAATTTCAAAAAATTTACAATTTTTTATAATGACATAAACTGCCTTAGATCACAGTTTAGTAGCTGCTAACGGTTAGTGGAAAATGAAACAGTTTAACAAATTTTTAAGGATTTTTTTTAAATACAGAAACACTAATACAACTTTATTTTTTATAAATCATAGAAAGAGGACTTGCATTTTATTGCTGCTCAAGTACGTGAGAAACCATGTTTGAAATTTGGGGCTTACTTAGCATTTTGCTAACTCAAATGGACTATTGGTTCTTACAAGTTCAGCAGGTAAGCATATGATCAAGTAGGAGTTTATTTTGCATTAAGTCGCGAAGCACTTCTTTAGCGTGATAATATGCTAGAGTATAAATTGATTATCAAAAAATGCATAGCTCCGATGACGTAAAGTAATTTCCTTCTTTGTTTGGATCTAAGACAGTATTTATATTTTAGCCATAAAGACTACTATCCGTAACATACTTAGTGCCATTTACCAGAATGAGTTCTGCCAAGGTTTCTTTCTGTTGTAAAGATTATAATACTTAGTCAATTATAAATTCTTCTAGTGAGCATAGGGCTCATGATCTTGACATATAAATACTTTTACTGTGTCATGATATTACTGCTATTGTCATGTTTAATACTCAAATGTACTGTTTTTTTTATGCAAGAACATAATCCTATGATTTTCAAAGGTAAAAGTTTATAATGAATTATTAACTTTATTATGAGAAACTTTTGCAAAATGGTTTGTCTTCAGTCTCCTTGAAGACTCCTTCATTTATCAGTTTCGGGTTGTAAGTGGAGAAGTTTAGAGTTCTTCAATTTATAAATGAACAACATATCTCTACCCTACCTCTTCTTTACTAGTCGTGAACCATACAAATTTGTTTCATTGGTTTGCTAGTATGATTATCCTTTGCTCAGTTAGCTTACAAGATATAATATTAATCTTTAGGTTATCACCATGATACAAGTGTTATTGCAATAATACAATACCGCATTTTTTTTATAATGTTACCATATAATTTTACTTGTATCCTAAGGTAGATTTACTACCTAACAACTACTCTCATATAGTCTAAACTAAAGGTAAAACACATTATAAATTTTTTTTTTATACTATACTACATCTAAAGCATGGTTTAAACAATAGCATGATTGTCATTGTATGCAATCATAAGAGATAGTTAAAGGGTCGATGGAAAATTTAATATGATGAGAAAACACAAGAACATTATATTATGGTTGATGGCATAGATTTCATTATTTGTAATGATAGAAGTCCTTATAATATTCGATTTGCTTGGTGTAAATTATTTGCAATGATATAATTCATCCTCGGTGGTATGCAGTGTTGACATTAGAAAACGACCCACACATGGTTAAAATTTTGGAAGGGCACATGGTCCATTCTCCTCCATGCATTGGTGACTTAAAAAGAAGTGAAACCCTACTTCTTGGCATTTGGCTCCAAGGGTTTGTCGGCCTGTAGGTTGCACTGTGAGGTTCCATGCGGCCATGAGAGGCCTGCTCCTTCTCTGTTGTTGGCTCCGTAGTCTACATTACGGTGTGAAGTGGTTTGCGTATCTTAGTTTGTAATATCGATTTATTTTATGAGTAAAGTTTTACTGTGTGAGTGGTTTTCACTGCTTCGCTTGGCTTGAAGTCTGTAAAGGATTTTACCCTGTCACTACTTATTCTTTGCCTCAGCCTCATGGAGTTTGAGACTGTCTCTTGCTCCCTTTGTCGTAAAGTTGGATTAAGGGTATTTCCTTGCTTCTTGGTTTTGTGCATTCGAATTGGATGGCCATATCTTCTCGAATATGCTTTCTTCTTGCTCAGAGGTAAAATTTTAAACTTTAATTTAAAATTCTAGTTGTCAATTTATTTACTAGGTTAGGGTTTAAAACTTACGAACTGATTTTTAATTTGTCGTTTGAAAATGTGTTCTTGTATGTACCTGCAATGGCTCCAGGCTTTAAGTGGAAAACAACCTCATGCTTCGATCAACTTCATGGATTCCAACTGATAAGCCCCGGTCTTGATGTGGGTTCTCCCTACTTACGATATGGGTTGTTGGATGAAGTTTTCAGTGGTTGGAAGCATGGCTTCGAATTATGCAGTGGTTAAGATATTTAGTTTGTTTATTACTCATGTTTTAAGTGAAAACCCTTGCGGTGTTTCGCTGGTAGCACACACTCTTGAGTCGTGATGTGTATTTGGTTTTGGTTAAACAAATTCAGCCTTACGGCTTGATGATGTAATACTGTTGATTTAAGAATATAAGAATCTTCTTTATGCTCAGAATTTTTAAAAGACCTCTGTCTCATTTGCATCAGTTTTTCTTTTACACGAAGACTGTGAACTGAGTTTTGTTTAACATGTTAGTAGTGTATTTAGCTTACTATTAATATAAAATATTTATATATATATTTGGTGTTAGCACCATTTTAGTTTTTCCGCAGTAAGCCTCATTGCTTGAAAATTTGGAGTTTCTCTTGAGGATCAAATGCCTTTCAAACATTCCTCATTAAAACAATTTATAAAAATTCCGAGGTGGCGCGAGAAAAAGTTAAAGGATTTTGGTTAAGCAGGAAATATTTTATAGAGATGAATTATTCATTATGAATAATTTTTACAAAAAATCATGAAATATATTTTTTTAAAGGAGGATAAAGGTTATGTTTTATAAAAAGAAACAAAATTTATTTTTATAAATCGAAAAAGAATTTGGATATTTTATGGAAAAAGTAAATGGGATATTTTACCAAGAGGTATTTTAGGCAAATCCCAAGCGCACAAGAAATTATGATGTCACTTTGTTTCTTGGAATAAAGTCAAATTGGGCTCGCACACCAACCTGCCACTTTTGCAACAAAATTAAACATAGATCAAAATCTCATATCAAACTCAATCACATCCAATGACCAAAAGAAATTTCGCATTGTGAAGTTGCACGGAGCAATTAAATTTTTCAATTTGCGAAATGATGTTAAATGGTAGATAGGTTTTGATGGTCAGATTGGCACACATATTTTAATGGCCACAATATGGCTGGGAGAGGATGAACAACATGAATGTATTTCGCATTGTCAACTAGCAAGGAGAAATGAAGTTTTACAATTCGCGAAATTTTAAATGGTGGGCAGTTTAGGGCAGGTGTTGAATTGGAAAGGAAAATTGATGGTTGTAAATCTTTCTGCTGGATGGAAATTCTATTTAGTTAATGGTTCAATATTGGATGGAATGAGCAAATAAAAAAACGTGTTTTTATCAAATTCTTTGAGAACGAGATCAGTGATCCTAAATGTTTCCATTCAGTGAAAATGAAGAGTCTTTAGAGTTCAAATGGTTCTACACTTTGTTTGAGTCTGGTGATGACAATGTTCAGATAACACATTTATCGGAAACAACATTTACATGCGTTTTTTTTAAGCGACCGGCAAATTTTTCCCTATAAATGGTTGTTTTGGTCATTATTTTAAATCAAGTGTTCCCTCTGAACCAAGATGAATTTTCAGAAGATGAGAAAGGTTTTTTTTCACAACACACATATCTACAATAACCTCCCTCATTTTTTACCCAGGTACTGTGGATTGAGAGATTAGAAGTCATCTTTAGAGAGCAAATTTCCAGATTTTTAAATGACTCTTTTAGTTAGTTATTTCAATCAATTGTTTCCGGAAAACCAAAAATAATTTTCCAAAATTGAATGAGGTTTCTCGTAAGAACAGGATCATGTTCAATAACCTCCTTCAATTTTTACACAGGTCATATGTTTTAGGAGAAAAAAAGTGAGTTCTACATGTCATTTTTAGGTTTTCCAAATGACTGTTTCAGACATCACATTCAAAGAATTGTTTCAGCCATATGGAGTTGAATTTCAGGAAAAAAAGAGAGATTTTTTTTAATCACAGGCCTGTATACAAAAACCTCCTTCATATTTTACACAGGAATCACAAGTTGGGAAAATTTAAAATATATTCACAGGGTATTTTTCCAGAAATTTGCAGGTTTACTGTTTGAGTCATCCATTTAAAAATAATATACTAAGGAGAAAAACCTGAATCAGAGGAAAAGAAGAAATGGGTTTTGTTGGGAACATGGGAAATTACAAAAACCTCTTTCAGTTTTTGCACATATATCACCATCTAGGATATGCAGGAGGGGATTTAAGCTTGTTTTTCTAGTAGTCTGCATTTTATTTTTATCTTATGTTAGTTGTGGTGTGTAGGCCACGTTTGAAGTTTGTTGGAAGATGTTCTTCAGTTGTAACAAATTTTGATTCCTGAATGTCAGTTTAGGAAGTCCAAAAATGTTATAAATGTACCTCCTGAAGAAGGAGAAATGGTTGAAACCAGTGTAATTTTGCTATGTATGCTTTCAAGAGAATTTTAATATAATTGCAGAGCCGAGGTCGACGTTTCATATAGGGATTCATGTGTCGTTCATATTTGCAGTCTGTTGCTTCCTTTTTTATGTGAATTTCTTTCCATTTTATCTCTTCCATTTTGTTTTCTTTCATATCTGAATGTAGTGTATAACAGTTTGGACTTCATACTTGCTATGCTTCATCTGTTGTTTTAGATATTCACAAAAGTTTTCTTCTAAAGTTAATACAGAATTCATTTTTCAATGCTCTATGTTAATGTTCTGTTCATGTTCCTCTTTTTCACCAAACAATTATAAATCGTCTGTGATCGAGTGGGTACCTTGCCACTGTGTCGGAATGGCTTGTAAAAGTTTTGTTTATTTCTGTTACATATCTTCACTCCATTGCCCAATCGTTCTGTGTTTTGTTTCAACCAATTTTACAAACAATTTATAGTTTCACTTGTATATATTTGGCATTGTTAACATTTGGTGAGAGATCCCTCTCAGAAGAGCAGAAGGCTAGTTCTCTTTTTGAAAGTGGTTATGCTGTTACCTAGGAGCAGGCCTTTCGTAACCTTTTGGCTCAATTCCAGTTCTAACATTTGGTTTTAAGAAAGAAGACTATGGAACAGTCTAGTTGTATAGTTCGCGAGGTTTTTACTCTTACACTCAGCAATGTAACTGGTATATTTTAATACAGAACTATTATGTAATTGGTTTTAATAGTAGAAAGGGTTTCGACCCTTTGATTATTACAGGCTATACGCCTACGTGGATTTGAGATTTATATTGGGCATGTTTAATGATTCTTGGTTTACTTTGTTTGTTATTTACATATACATTTTAGTTATTACTACTCTGTAAGTTATATTTACTTTTAAGCTCTATATAGAAGATAAGGTTAATTTTTAGAACTTGACTTTTAAGGGTTTAAAAGGAATATTATAAACCCTACAGTTTATGAAATTATTGTTTCTGCTTTTAGTATTTTTGACTCCCTTTTTGCAAAATAGAATAATGAATGATGAGATAAACTTATAGTTAAAGTTTTGATACTACTTTTAAGAAAATAAAATAGGAAATCCTGAATAATTTTTACAGTCTCTTACCTCTAAATTATAGTTAAGAAATACTTAGGGTTTTCATTAACTGTCAGTAATTAATATACAAGGATTATAAAAGAATCCTTTGATTCTGGATGTAACACACTAGTATGTAATGTTAATGTTTATAAACAGTTCTACAAATTCCTTTTCTTTTACATATTTTCTTAAATATTAGTTTTCTTACCTTACTTCTGCTAACTATGATATTTATATTTTTATCAGTTAACTAACACTGAAATATTTATAATATTTATTGCTTCTTTCATACCAATTTCTTTTTATTTAGTTAGCTACAATAAAGTAAAGCAGTCAATACATAACACTGATATTTAGTATGAATTATAAACTTTGAAGTAAATTCTATCTACTGCTCATATTCAAATAAAAGAATCATTTCATTTACCTAAGAAAGCCAACTATGCTAGAATACGACCTGAGTTCAGGTGTGGAAAAACATAGCTTGGAAATTTAATTTCTATCTGCTTCAGTAAATACATACTTATTCCCATTTCTGCTATAATATATAATTTTACTGAATCTAACCTTTCACAGTTACCTTTCATTCAAAAACCCTGAACATTTAATATGCATGTAATAGATAAACTAATATTTACTTAACTAAGACAGTAAAATAAAAATAGAACCTGTTGAGGACAATATGACAACAACTTAAGTAGGGTGTTCCTCCCAGCCAAAATTCTGGAGAGCGCTCAAACAACGCTTCCTCATGACCCCCTAGCCTGTTCATGTTCGTCTTGGCTGAGAACTGGGTGGAGAATGCAACTACAAAACCTCTATCACCTGACTGGTTCAACTACCTCAGTAATAAAAATCTTCTCTTAGCAGTATGATCTTCAGCTTAAAAGTTGCAACTAGATCGATCTCAGCAGTTATCCCCTCAAACACATTCCAGAATCCCCTCCATTGAATTTATCTTGAGTAAATTCATTTATCCTAAATGATCACTTCTCTAGAATGAGCAACCTCAGCTCTCTTCAATGGGAAATTTATAGAGATGCCTAGGTCTTTTGGGTCAGTTTTCATTAAATGAGCCACCTGCTCTGATTCCACTTTCTTAGGGAATCATGACCACAAATATAGGGAAATTGCCACCTGCAATAGTTGGAAGTGATTTGAGGATGCTACCACATGTCAGTTTGCTCTCCACCTAGTCTCCTCCACCAATTGACCACTAAACACTCTTTTAACATCTCTCCTAAGCTGTTGTCTCCTCATTTATTTATTTATAAATAAAATATTCTGAATCTACATTAAATATTCTTGACCCCACTGGGTCATCAATTTCAACTTAGCATAAAATGTAACACAATGTTCCTCAAATAATATAAAATTGTTTTTGCAAATTGGGGCATGTGACAGGTCCTCTCAATGGCCAGCTACTTCGGGGTTCCTTTGGTACTCCTCACAATGAGTTTTACGGCTATGCCCAAGTACTTGCCATAGTTAAACAAGTAGGTTTTATTCCCTAATCGGAATGAATATAACTGCTGCAAGAATAAGAACTACTACAATAATCACAGTGCTAGAAAAAATGTGGCAGAAATGCCACCCAATGCCCAAAAACTTGTAAGTAGAGCCAGGGTTTTGAGATGAAAGTTTTAAAATGAGCATAAACTGATCTATATTGCTCAGAATCGCCATTATAACCTGTTTCTGGAACTTGAACAACTACTTTGCTTCTACTCACGCAATCATAATAGAAATATGGGCACCTGCTCAAAATATTTTTATTGTCTGCAATTTTCGCTCCCATGACCAAAATTTTGAAAAATTGCCGATTTTAATTCCACGCTATCTCCACTTCCGAAACTCCAAACGAGATGATTTTTTTTTGAAACTACATATTTTTGTAAGAGGAATTCAGATATGAAACATGTTTCTTCTTATTATGTGCAGAAAGTTTTATGAATTGATCTAAAATTAGTCATCCAGTTTTTCCCCCTTTTTCCCAAAAAAAAAGAATCCCTCCTGTGCTGGGTAAAGTGCTCTGATACCAGATATGGAGAACGTCCTGCAATAAACAATGAGAATGCATGATATAACATAAATATTGGATCAGAAAAGATATTTTATTAATCGCAGGCCACTTCGAGGGGGCAACCTCCTTTGAGCAAGCTCAATACAAAATAACTCTTCGATGATTTCATTGGCCTCAAAACTTACTTATATACTAAGTATAATCTAAACAACTATTACTTCCCATGAATGTAGGATAATACAACATACTAACTATATGACATAACATCAACTATTAATCCTTATGAATGTGGGATAACACAACATACTAATGAGACGACTTACAAAGAATATGCATCCAATAAAATATACCTAACAAAATAAAGAGAAGGGTTTACACGGGTTCTTAACATTGTCTGTGATATCCATGATGATGGTCAGACAATATTCTATTACCAACCGATGAGTGGGGATATTCATTGCTACCAACTGATGAGTGGGCTCTCGAAGTAATCACATGTTCTTCCTGTCTTTGTGCTTTAAATTTTGTAATCAATTCTTATGCAACGAGGGTGAGAGAGGATCTTTATCATCCTCATTCTCAAGAATTTAAGTTTTAAATAGATTTAAGCAATATTATTTTTACAATGGAATAAATTTGCATATAACTGGGTAAGTCTATCTAGTGCATTCCCCTTATTTATTTGGGGAACCGAGGGACCTGTTTGTACATATTTGATGGGAATTTATTGAATAAAATTCCGTCCTCCCACCAACTCTCGATGAGCTTAACAGGGTCATGCTTTCTCACAAATCCTTGCTTAAAATATTTGTCCAATATCACCAAATGCGATGGGAGCTTGTAGGTTTACATGTGCATGTAGTGAGAATATGAACCAATCCTTGTTATGTTGTACAAGTATATGCTATTCCCCTTTGTATTTAATCAACCACTGAATTATGTTTGGGCATGGGAAAGCTAGCTTGGCAGGTGAAATTGATTGTTTTAGTGACTTGGATGATTCGTTAGCTTCTAGGAGGCTTTGTGAAGTCAAATTTTTTGCGCCCACTAATTATTTCTAGAAGTACCATCCCAAATATATACACATACACTTTCGTTGTTATGGGTTGGTCTAATTTAACCCATTCAGGCGCCAAATACCCACTAGTCCCTTTATTTGTAGACATGTTGAAAGTTGTCTCTCTGTTGACTAGTTGGACACTCCGAAATAAGAGACCTTGGGACAGAAATTGTCGTCGAGAAGTACGTTATGTGGCTTTATGTAACAATGGTGGATCCATTCTAGGAACTCTTCATGTAGATAATATATCCCTCTATGCGTCCCCAATGTTATCTGGTACCACTTCTTCCAGTTGAGGTGGGTGGTGGAAAAGAATAGATGAGAATAGATGGGAACATATTCATAAAGGAGCATCCTCTATTCTCCTTGGGCACAAAATACATAGATAATAAAAAAAAGATATAAACAGATCAGATCCGAGCGAAGCTGTTAAAACTACTGGTATATTTCTCACACTATTTAATAATTGATGCATTGCTTCATGACCGGATTTGGACTTGAACCTCACAATTTTAATGTAGCCAAAAGTTCCCATGGGGGCCATTAATGAGTTGCAGGTGTTAACATTTATAAAGACAGGTGTTCTACAATGTAGACATGAGTTTTGTGTTCACCTCTTTGCAATGTGTGTTAATTTCAAACGTCTCTACATATCAACGTGGAAGAAAACATGGGCAATGGTTGTGGACAGTACACTTGGCAATATGTCGAATTCATGTAAGAAAACATGGGCCATAGTTGTGGACAACAGTTTGCAATATTTTGAATTCCTTCATTGTTGGTGCTAGGTATTTATGAAAAATCACACCAACTAGAATGTGCAAGCAACATGAAAATAGTACAAAGCTAATTCATAAATTCATAACAGAGGATTTTCACAAACTCCTCGGGTCGGAGAGATGTTGAAGATGCAACTTGTCTTTTCACAAACTGAAGTAGTTTTTCTTGGAGACAAGAGTCGATCCTAGGAGGTACCAATTGATGGTGGTTTCCAATAGATAGATACTTGTTGATGGTGGTTTCCAATAGATATCTACTTCGTGGAGTCCCACACGGTCATTAATAGTATGTCGTGATAAATAATCAGGTATCAGTAAACTAGTAGAAACTTAGTAACATGAGGATCCAATTATGAATACTCGATGTCAGGTATTGATCAACTCAATAATTGATGTTGATTCACTTGATTAACTCAATCCAAAAGTTTTATGCACTTGATGCTGGTATTCTTAGTCGACGATCTAGGTGGTGACCCTAGCTTTTTATCACTAAGTCAGAGGTTTTTATTAATTATATTTCAATTTTCGATCCAAGTGTTGATACAATTGTTACAAGTTTCGACGCCTTCTTTTCTGTTTGGGAACTATAAAATGCTTGGAATTGACTCTATGTTTGCTTTTATTTATTGTTCCCCACATTTTCCCACATACCTACCAGATACCACTTCAATGGATACCCAATGAGTTACAATCACAACATTCATCATCCTACACAGTATGAAGGCCAACTCTATAGAGGCCAAGTGAGAAGTTGACATACATAAGCTCATTGATAGCTGGTCAGAGACAAGAAGAAGGGAGTTCTCACTAATCAATTGCTTTGCTTGGATTTGATACTAAAATTTCTACTATTTTTGGAAGATACTCCACTTTGGCTCCCCAAATATTCCACTACGTTATTGCGATACAAGACTGTGGCGCTTGGATAATCAGCTTCTTAGGTTGACTGCGTTGATCCGCCACTTGGATTGATGGCCTTAGATTGCTAGTACAACTCGATGGAATAGTTAACAAGAAATAATTTGTAGGTGCTATGATCATAAGTTTACTTGCAACATGGGATGTGTTGTTTCATTTCTATCTTCATTATTTCCATATTTCTCTCTATCCATATCTGCTCGATATTCATCTTGCTACATAGATTTCCATTGATGTTGTTGTAGGAAGGGTAGGTATATGTTTGGATCCAATTCACCAAACGAGACAAGGGATCTTACACTAAATCAAACAAGGACCTTAGTAAAATCTATTGACAACATAAAAACTTTGTTATGTCTCGCTCATAAGGTTGTAATTAAACTGCGTGGTACACCTAGAAATCCCTTAGTGTAATGTCCCTTAAATCCATGAATACAAACAAAATTTGTAGGAATTATAATATTGCTAAGATCTTAAGGGACGTCTCATTTTTACTTCGGAATTATAAACTTGATAAAGAACTATGCCTATGTTCTAGTTCTATTTTTCTTTTATATGATCCCTATGTGACGATGATGTTTAAATTTCATTCTTTTATATTCTGATGTACTTTGTAGTTATGTATATTTTATCTGGTTGACTGATGCTCTGATATTATTTCATTCATTATACATTACGTTATCTAGTATTTTATTTTGATAAATAATGAGGCTAACTTACCTTTATATTTAAATGGGAGGAGTGGCAGGATTTTTACCTACCGACTCACTCAAAAAGGTAAGGAAATCCTACGATACTAGGATTACTTAGTTCTTGTGACCTAATGCATGAGGTCTCTAATCTTACTGCAGGTAATTTGCTGATAAACCTATGTTATGTATGCACAACGAAGAAAATAAACAAACAAGCACCTAAAAATGTCTAGTCCTAAATGCTAAGATATTTGTCATGGTATTAATACCCTATACCAAAGCATGAGCTCAAACTATATGGGATAGGGTTTAAGTCTCAATGGAAAATGTGTGTTTTTAAACTATAGAGAGAGGGTTTTGATTCAAATCCTAGTGGAGGATTGTGAAGGGCTGCATGGCTCATCCATAAAGGAGTAGGGCATAAACCTCTTGCTAGGGTTTCAAATCCCATTTTTCATGTGTTTCATTGGTTAGTCATGGCGGAAAGTTGCACGGTTGAGTTGCATAGTCTGTGTTCATAGTTTACAGTGCCAACACAAATGTCTTCCACGGGTATGCAAGCATCATTTATGGTTTAACTTGTTCCCATTTTCATTTTTTTTTTATAATGTAATGCATACTTATAATAGTCTCTATGTTTCGTTTTGCAGGTTTGGACTAGAGTGGGTGCTCTACAACTGAGAAAAAAGGAAGGAGGTCGACAACATTTCTCTGGGTAAGCCCATACGATGAGGGTATTTACCCAACTAATTGGTTGTTTATGGGGTTGTAAGGTTTCTCTGTGTGAATTTTGTAACCGGCCTCCCAAATTAGGATTCGCCAGGGTTTGGGGAAAATAGAGACTATGCTTAGTTTTTAATCTATAGGTTTGGCTTTAGTGGTTCTCAGCCCATTCGGGCATTTTTTACATTGGAAATGACTGTGTAATATTTACAAATCTTTGTTGGATAATTATAATGGATTTTCATTTGTTTTACCTTGGCTCTTTGGTTGCAGCGAGCATTATAGATTAATTTCGATGGTTAATAATTTTGTCAGTACCATTGCTTCATAATGGCACTATGATAATGTCATTTTGATATTTGTTTGTTGACTATGGAATATAGTTCAGGTGTTAACCATCGCAGTGATTTATGGAAATGATTTATCTTTTTAAATGGATTTTACTCTATAAATTTACTAAATGGTTTCAGTTTGGGCATTTTACCTCTGTTAATAAAGATAAGGGCAGAGCCCTAGCTTCGTGCTTGATTTGATTTCGCAGTGGATTCCTATCTGTGTGTTTATGCAATTGGTGTAACATTTATTGTGAGGTCTTATGTATGTTGTTGATGACATTTCTAGCTTTATTTATACATTTTTATATAACACTTGGTTAGAACGATAATGTAATTGTTGTTTTGTTTTGTTACTTCTATAGTTGTTAATGGAGGTCAAAATAGCATGGCCCAAACTTGCTTATATGGAATATCCCATTTACTATAAGGTTTATATTTTAATTCATGTATGTCCAGGATAAGGGTAATTTTGCTAATGGATTTGATAGTGGTTGTATTGTTTTATGTTTGCTATTTGTATAACTTTGTTAATGTTGATGTAATTGTAACTTAGGAATGTATTCACTTGTATTTATTATGTATTGTACCCCGATGTTTATTCCGGGAAGTGCTTGTAATGTAACTTAGTCATTTCATGACCCGATGTTTCGATCAGGAGTTTCTATAATATAAACAAGTCATGTCAAGTCAATGTGGGTAACCCTCCTATTGTTCAAGGGTTAAAGTCCCTGTAGTTCTGGGGCCCTAGGGTTGTTAGACTCACCTAGTGAAGTCATTCCTAGTGAGTCATTTTCAAGTCAAGAATTAGTATAAATAGAGAGTAAGTCTCTCTATTTATCACACACTCACCCACACTCAATTGTAGCAAATAGCTGAGGGAGAATAAGTTATTGGGGCTAGAAAGAAAGAGGCTACTGCTATCAGGAAGTCATCTTAATGTTTTGGGTTTTACTTTTGGTGTTGATTCTATCTCTGAGCAAGTTGCAGGGTTTTCTCCATTTATCGTTTCCCCAAGGAAAAACAATGTGTTCATTGTCTCTTGTGTTTAATTGTTGTGCTTGTTATTCTCTCAGTTAAAGATCCTAATATAATGTTAGCTTAATGTTAAAAATCTAACATGGTATCAGAGCTAACCTCAGAAGAATACATTGTGCATCTATGGGAACTAGGGCTTCCTAATTTTTGGATCTCTCTCCATAGATTTTCAATGAAAGAAGGTTCAAATGACTCTCCTCCCTAGCGCGCATCTTTCTATCGAAGCAGAATCTGATTTTGAGCTTTTTCAGTTTTGGACCCAACATTGCTGCTAGAAATTAGGTATTTCTACAGAAGTGGAATTTTTTAGTGAACCCAGGCCTGGATTGATCTCCTCCTCAAAATCAAAGTTTAGAGATCAAGATCAAAGCATTTGGTTGAATAGAACTCTAGGAAAGTCAAACCCTAATCTCCTCCCAAACCAACACTGCACAAATTCTGCTCCAAATCCAGATCCGACATCTTGACTTGGTAAGATCTAAATATTTTGTGTTTCCATTTGAGGTTCTCAGTTAAGATGTCTCACCATACCAAGCTTGATGAAAAGCTTTAGGGAGCTGATAACTTTCGAGCCTGGAAGTATAGGATCTCCCTGGTCCTAGAAGAAAATGAGTTGGACTCCGACATCAATGAGGAGGTTCCAGTTCCAGAGGAAGATGAGGCTAAGGCCTTGCATAAGAAGAAGTTGGTTCTGGAAAAGAGGATTATTACCGATTCAATCAAGGATCACCTCATACCACAGGTGTCCTCCATCACGACACCTAAAGCCATGTTTGATTCCCTAACCAAATTGTTTAAAGGGAACAACATAAACTGGAAGATGACTTTGAGGAACCAGTTAAAGAATGAAAAGATACAGAATGAGGAGACCATCTAGTCATACTTCACAAGGATCTGCCAGATCAACGAACAACTTGAAGAAGTAGATGAAGAAGTGGAGAATGTAGAAAGTGTGATGACAACCTTGAATGGTCTCCCTAGGTCATGGGATTCTTTCATCCAAGGAATATGTGCTAGGAAGAAGCTAATCAAGTTCAGTAGATTGTGGGAAGAATTTTCACAAGAAGAAGCTCAAATAGCATCTCGAGAAGAAAATATGGGAAGTGAAGATCAAGCTCTCATAGTACACTCCAAGAAAGGCAAAAGGGAAAATCATCATCACCAAGGTAAGCATTCTCATGAGAAAAATAATTTTGTAATAAGGGATCCATCCAAAATCAGATGTTATACATGTGATGAAAGAGGACACTTTGCTAGAAGTTGTCCCATGAATAAGAGTGGATCCGAGAATAAGAAGAACTCCAAAAGAAGGCATCATGATCACACTATTGAGGATGATGATCCTCCCAAGAAAAAAGTAAAACAAGAAAGTGAAGACTCATCAAGTGATGAAGAATATGTTCTGATCTCCACTCTCACGGGAGCTGTCACTCATGGAAGAAAAGATTGGCTTATTGAAAGTGGGGCTTCCAAACACATGATAGGATTCAAGGAATATTTTGAGAAACTATCCGAACATAATTCACCCCATAAGGTGAAACTTGGGGATGACTACCGATATCCCATAAAAGGTAGTGGTGAATCCTCCTACAAGCTAGACTCTGGAATGTATATGAAAATTAAGGATGTCTTGTTTGTACAAGGACTAAAGAAGAATATTCTCTCCATATCGCCACTGGATGCAAAAGGCATGAGGGTTGCATTTGTAGATGGCCAAGTCCTCATGTGGCTAAGAGGAAAGACTATTGACGATGCAATAGTAATTGGAGAACAAGAAGGAGGATTATGCAAATTCAAGGGCCATCTAGAACAAGCTTTGGTCCATGACACAGTAGAGCCAAATGAACTTGGGCATAGAAGGCTTGCATATGTGCAGTATAGAGCACTACCACTTGCAAGAAAATTTGTTGAAGGTCTTCCATAAATTCAAGCAAAACATGAAGGAGTCTGCAAAGGATGTGCGAAAGGAAAGAACACAAAGAAGACATTTCCAAGTAGCGAAATCAAAGAAAAAGGAATCTTGGAAATCATTCACTTTGATGTATGCGGTCCAATGTCATCTAGTTCTTTAAGCGGGTATGTATACTATGTTTCTTTTATTGATGATTATTCTAGGAAGACATGGATATACTTTATGAAGAACAAAGATGAAGTTTTCAACAAGTTCAAGGAATTCAAATCCTTGATCAAGAACCACACAGAAAATAAGATCAAGACATTTCGATCAAATAATGGCGAAGAATTAACATAAAATGAATTCAAAGAGTTATGCAAAGATTCAGGGATTAAGAGGGAGTTATCCACTCCATATAATCCACAGTAGAATGGGGTTTCAGAAAGGAAGAATATAACTATCATGGAAGCTACAAGAGCAATGCTTCAAGATCAAGATCTTTCCATGCATCTATCGGAAGAAGATGCCAGAACAACGGTGTATGTACAAAACCATACTCCACAAAGAGTACTCGAGAATAAGACACCTGAAGAAGTCTTTTTTGGCAAGAAACTAGAAGTCAGCCATCTCAGAATATTTGGTTGTCCTATGTACATACACATTCCAAAAGAAAAGAGGACAAAGTTAGATCCTTCAGGAAAGAAGAGTATATTTGTGGGATACTCTAAAATCTTGAAGGCTTAAAGAATATACTTCTCAGGATTCAAGAAGATCGACATTAGCAGGGATGTAACATTTGATGAAGATTCAGCTTACAACAAATCCAGAAAGAGACCTGCTGAAAATCTTGAAGAATCAAAAGCACCCAGAATTCATGACACAACCATGAATGAAGAAACTCAAGAAGAAGATCGAGAATTTGAAGAATCTCAAGAACCTGTAGATCCACCTCAGGAGAAGAATCCTCACAAGAGGAAAACTGCTTGGGTACGAGAAGCTATCCAAGGTGAAGAAATATATGGGGCTCCATAAGAGAATCATAGAGAAAGAAAGAGGACCAGGTCCTGCTTCAGGTATGTATCTTTATTATGTGACTTTATCAATAAAGAACCTTCCAACTATGAAGAAGCGACAGAATGGAAAGAATGGAAGGATGCTATGATCAAAGAGTATCAATTGATCATGAAGAATGATGTTTGGGATGTTGTCCCAATACCAGAAGGGAAGTCTGTTGTAACTTATAAATGGATCTACAAGATCAAGCATGCTGTAGATGGAAGCATAGAGAAATATAAAGCAAGATTCATGGCTCGTGGATTCTCATAGAAAGAAGGAATAGATTATGAAGAAACCTTTGCTCCTTTAGCCATATACACTTCCATCAGATTAGTGCTTTCTCTAGCTACACCAAATGGATGTCAAGATTGCATTCGTGAATGGTGTAGTAGAAGAGGAAGTGTATGTAGAGTAGCCACTTGGCTTTGAGACACATGACAGGGAGTCTCATGTGTGCAGATTGAAGAAATCCCTGTACAGTTCGAAATAGGCACCGAGGACATGGTACGTCAGAATTGATGGCTTTCAATCTAGTTTGGGATTTACCAAAAGTAAAGCAGATTCCAACCTTTACTACAATGTTGAAGATGGAAACCCAGTGATACTCCTATTGTATGTAGATGATCTGTTTGTAACATGTATGGATGGGTTGATTGTTGATATGAAGGGGGAGCTTGCTGCCGAGTTTGAAATGAAGGACTTGGGTATGATGCACTATTTTCTAGGCATGGAGGTCTGGCAGAATGTGGATGGAATCTCCCTTGGACAAGGGAAGTAGGTAGTAGAGATCCTAAAGAGGTTCAGGATGATGGACTGCAAGGC
This sequence comes from Pseudotsuga menziesii, assembly GCA_001517045.1. Classification (NCBI taxonomy): domain Eukaryota; kingdom Viridiplantae; phylum Streptophyta; class Pinopsida; order Pinales; family Pinaceae; genus Pseudotsuga; species Pseudotsuga menziesii. The sequence continues at coordinate 88,802 of LPNX010511648.1, read as the reverse complement.
CATGACCACACCTGTGGCATCGAACCTGAAGCTATTGAGTGATGCTTCATCAAAAGTGGTTGATGCTAGAATGTATCATCAGATGATTGGGTCCTTGATGTACCTGATGAACACGAGACTAGATATTTACTTTGCTATGAACACCTTGATCCAGTTCCTGACAGATCCAAGACATGTTCACTTGATTGTTGCAAAGCATATTCTCAGGTACCTGAGGGGTACAATTGATTATGGGCTCAAGTATGAGGTGAATCAGAATATTAAACTAGAGGGTTATGTTGATTCAGATTGGGCAGGCAATGCCATCGATAGGAAGAGCACTTCAGGGTGTTACTTCAGTATGGGATCAGGTGTGATATCTTGGTTTAGCAGTAAGCAATCCTATGTGGCACTGAGTACACTTGAAGCACAGTATGTTGCAGCTTGTTTAGCTAGTTGTGAGGCAGTATGGCTGAGGAAGCTATTGTTTGATTTATTTGATCTCCAGTTGGATGCTACTTATATACATTATGACAACTACAGTTGTGTGAAGTTGTCGGAGAACCCAGTGTTCCATGACAAGTCAGAGCATATCAAGATCAAGTATCACTATATCAAGGATATGGTGCAGAGGGGAGCAATGAAGCTCTAGTATGTTGCGACGGACGAATAGATGGCTGATGTGTTGACAAAGCCATTAGCTAGAGTGAAGTTTGAGTACTTCAAGGAGAATCTTGGTGTTCTCTAGATTGAGGTTCCCTCTAAAGGGAAGTATCGAGTCTGTGAGCCATTCTGACATGGTGAGAGGATTGGTTCCTTCCATGGTCAGATGTAAGGGATGAGCCATTCTACCATGGTGAGAGGATTGGTTCCTTCCATGTCAGATGTGAGTGCTGAGCCATTCTGATGTGACTGTAGAATTGGTTCCTACATGATCAGATATAAGCGTTGAATGTCATTCTTGGAATGGAGGCACCTGGTCAGTTAGTAGGAAAGCTCAGTCTGGGACTGAGGGTCATTCTGATGTGACTATAGGATTGGTTCCTACATGATCATATGTGAGTGTAGAGCCATTCTGAGGAAATTGTAGGATTGGTTCCTACAGTGATCAGATGTAAGTGCAGAGCCATTAATAGGTGATTGTAGGATTGGTTCCTACAGTGATTAGATGTAAGTGCAGAGCCATTCTAAGGTGATTGTAGGATTGGTTCCTACAATGATCAGATGTAAGTGCAGAGCCCTTTTGGCATGGGGGATTGGTTCCTTGCATCGTCGAATGTAAGTGCTGAGCCTTTCTGACATTGTTTGTCAAATGTGAGTGTTGGGCCTTTCTGAAAGGGTTGTGGGATGTGTTCCCACATGGTCAAATGTGAGTGCTGGGCATGCCTTCCTGATATGATTATAGGATTGGTTCCTACATGATCATATATAAGTGCTAGGTGGGCCATTTTGACTTGGGGTCAAATATAAGTGTTGGAAAAGACCTACATGGAGGCTAGGCCTAAAACGAACATGAAAAAGGGTTGGCTATGTAGAAATTCCTGTGACAAGAAGAATCAATAGATTACACCCGTAATGATGATCAAGCAAAGATGTTCCAGAACCAATGATGATGATCCAGATCTAGATAAATATGACTTGAAGATGAGCATGACTTGAAGATGAACATGACGTGGAGATGACAAGGACACGATGATGATACAAATGATACGGAGAAGAAGACTTGTGGTGATAAATTGTGTTGAGAGAATACCTTCCTAGTTAAGAGGGAGTGTTGATGTAATTGTAACTTCAGAATGTATTCACTTTTGTTTCTTATGTATTATACCCCGATGTTTATTCTGGGAAGTTATTTTAATGTAACTAAGTCATTTCATCCCTAACGTTTCGATTGGGAGTTTCTATAATATAAACAAGTCATGCCAAGTCAATGTGGGTAACCCATTCTATTGTTCAAGGTTTAAAGTCCCCGCAGTTCCGGGGCCCTAGGGTTGTTAGACTCACTGAGTGAAGTCATCCCAAATCCTTCATCACAAATGATTTAGCCAGTTTTCTTTTGAGCACATTTATATCCTACATGTTAGACCCTGCAACAAGCATGTCATCCACATACAATAAAAAGATAATTTATCTTTCGTTATCTAGCCTTTTGAAATAAACATAGTGGTCAGAAGGACATCTATCATAACCTTGTTCTTTCATAAGCTTATCAAATTTTAAATACCATTGTCTTGGAGCTTGCTTCAGGCCATACAAGCTCTTCTTCAACCTGAAAACCAAATTCTCCTTACCTTTGACCTCATACCCATGTGGTTGTTGCATATAAATCTCTTCCTCCAAACCCCCATAGAGAAAAGTTGTTTTTACATCTAACTGTGCAAGATGCAAATATTTTATCACCACTAGACTTAAAATAGTTCTAATTGAAGTCATTTTAACAATAGGAGAAAATATTTCATCAAATTCTATACCTTTCTTTTGTGAAAACCCCTTTAAAACAAGTCTAACCTTGTACCTCTTCTTGCCTCCATCTTCTTCCTTCAACCTATAAACCCATTTATTCTACAGTGCCCTTTTTTCTGCAGGAAATTTAACCAGATCCCAAGTCTGGTTTCTTACCAATGAGTCCATCTCCTCATCCATGCCTTGCTCCCACTTCTTTCTATTTTATACTGTCATTGCTTCTTCATAACATTCTTGTTCACCAAAATCAGTCATCAATAAATAATACAACAAAGGAGAGAATCATTCAGGGGGTCTACTTAACCTGGTAGACTTTCTTACAATTACAGGAGTTTTAGGTACCTACTGTTGCTCTTGATTTTCTGGTGCCATTGGAACTTCATTTTCTTTGATTTCATCAAGCACTGTGTACTCTGTGTTTTCCTTTTCCATTTTCTTTCCCTGCAACTGGTCTTTGTACATGAACTTTTTGTTGAATACTACATCTCTACTCCTAATGATTTTTTCGTTTTTCATAATCCCACAAATGATAACCAAAATTATCAACCCTGTATCCAATAAAGGTACATTTCTTGGATTTAGTCTTAATATTTTCTCTATCATATTTATAAATATGGAAAAATTATTCACAACCAAAAGTTCTCAGAAATGAGTATTTTACTCTTTTACCTGTCCATGCCTCCTCTGGAATCCCACCATCCAAAGCGCTTGAAGGCCCTCTGTTTATCAAACAAACAATAGTGTTTATAGCATCATCCCAAAACTGTAAGGGAAACCCCACATGAAATATCATACACCTTGCACACTCCATGATTGTTATGTTCATCCTTTCTGAAACTCTATTTTCTTGTGGTGTTCCAGGGACTGTCTTCTCTCTGCAAATACCATTGTGTGAGCAGTAACTGTCAAACTCCTTGCTGCAGTACTCACCTCCAATATCAGATCTGAGACATTTCAACATTTTCCTTGTCTCATTCTCAACCAAATATTTCTACTTCTTAGAAGTATCAAACACATCAAATTTATGTCTAATGCAATAAACCCGAGTTGCATCATCAATAAAAGTAACATAATAGCGAGAGCCACCAAGAGATTGTACCTGAGCTGGTCCCCATACATCTCTATGGACAAGCTCTAACTTTTCACTCTTCTTTTGTTTCCCAACCTTGAGAAAACTAAGTCTCTTCTATTTTCCATAAACAAAGGTCTCACAGAATTTGAAACTTACCTGCTTCAGATCTGAAAGTAGTTTCCTTGAGTGGAAAATATGCATCCCCTTCTCACTCATATGGCCAAGCCTATGATTCCACAATGCCACACCTATTTCTGTGGAAGCTACAAAGATAGAATAATCAGTATTATGAGGACATAAATATAATGTACCTATGTTATCTCCTTTTTTCTATTACCATTGATCCTTTAGTGACCTTCCACCACATTTTTCCAAACGTAGACAAACAACCGCCATCTCCCAACTTCCCTGTTGAGATCATATTTCTTTTCATAGCAGGAATATTCCTTAGATATTTTAGTAGCCAGTCATTTCAATTATTTAACTTAATCTGTACCTTACCCTTTCCAACAATTTTACATGGTTCATCATCCCCCAATAACACATGCCCAAAATCACCTTGAACATAATCATGAAAAAATTTCCTATGGGATGTAGCATGACATGAAGCCCCTGAATCTACTACCCAGTAAGCACTAGTATTATCTAATGCAATAATCAAAGAATCTTATAACACATCACCTGCTACATTCACTTCCTGAGTAGTCTCTTGCTATATGTCTCCTTTCTTCTTTGGATCTCTGCAGTATTTCTTCAGATGTCCTTTCTTACTACAGTTCCAACACTCTATTTTTCTGAATCTGGACTTGCATCCTCCCTTTCCATACTTGGCGCGGTTACCTGGGCTCTTTCCTCTCTCCTTTTGTCTCCCTCTGCTCTCCATGGTCAACACATTGCGTGATGTCTCACCTGTGCTTTTTCTTCGCATTTCCTCGCTAAGAATAACACCAACAACATCATCAAACTTAAGAGTGTTTGAACTAGAGATAGAGTTACTTACACCCATGACCAAGATATTCCAGCTTTCTAACAATGAACACAAGATTAGAAGAGTGCTAACCTCATCATCAAAGTTCACTTTTATAGAACTTAACTGACTGGTAATTATATTAAGCTCATTTAAATGATCGGTAACAGATACAGCTTCCGAAATCTTCATATTAAATAAACACTTCATTAAAAATACCTTGTTGGAAGCTGAGAGTTTTTCGTAGAGCTTACCCAATGCGCTCATCGCGACCTCTTTTTTCTTTTCTTTTGAAATATTGAAAGCCACCGATGAATCCAGGCACAGCCGTATTGTTCCCAGTTCCTTTCTGTCAAGAACCTCTCATTCTTCATCCTTCATAGCCACTTTCTATTTTTCTTTTTCACCCAATGACAAGTACATATCCTTCTAGTATAGATAATCCTCCATTTTCATCTTCCATAACTGATAGTTTTGGCCGTTAAATTTATTAACCCTAAACTTTGCTTCTTCAGCCATTGCTCCCACTCGAACAAGAAACCCTTCTTTCCTACGAGTTTACCAGCCAAATAAACCTTTTGGCTCTGATACCAATTGTTAGAAAACAAGACCGCAAAGAAATAACAAATATACAGTTAAATCATTAAACAAGATGAAAAACACATTAAACACATTACAGAGAAACATAGATATAATGTGGTTCACCCAAAATATGGGCTACATCCATAAAGAAATCACCAGTCCTTTTATTATTGTCCAGAAATATGAATGGATACAACCTGCAGCAAAACCGCTGCACTTCCTCTTCACGCTCTCACAGTCTCTCTCACACAATCACAGAGATTGTTTACAATGCAATAATACCATACACATCCATGTTACAATGCTTTCTTTTATAGGGGAAAAATACCATGGGAAAATACTATGGTTAACCCAATACCATGGGTCCGCATAACCATTGGACAACATACATCCCAAAACCCAAGGCAGGGGGAATAAGTGTACAGTACACCTGGGGTACAAACACAACTGAACAATATCTCTAGATCTAGAAGATACAACCAACACTTGTAATGTCCCTAAAATCCATGAATAAAAAAAAAATGTAGGACTAATAATACGACTAAGATCTTAAGGGACATCTCTTCTTAATTTCGAAATTATAAACTTGATAAATAACTACGCCTAAGTTCTGGTTCTATTTTCCTTTTATATTATTCCTATGTGACAATGATGTTTAAAAGTCATTCTTTTATATTCTGATGTACTTTGTAGTTATGTATATTTTATCTGGTTTATTGATGCTCTAATATTAATTCATTCATGTTTGACTATACGTTACGCTATCTAGTATCTTATTTTGATAAATGATGAGGCTAACTTACCTCTGTATTTGAAGGGGAGGAGTGGCGAAATTTTTCACTAATGACTCACTCAGAAAGGTAAGGAAATCATATGATACTGGGATTACTTAGTTCTTGTGAACTAATTTACAATGTATCTATTCTTACTGCAGGTAATTCGCCGATAAACCTATGCTATGTATGCGTGATGGAGAAAAATAAAGAAACTAGCACCTAAAGCTTGCTAGTCCTAAATGCTAAGTGATTTGTCATGGTATTAATACCCTATACCAAAGAATGAGCTAAAACTATATGGTAGAGGGTTTAAGTCTCAATGGAAAATGTGTGTTTTTAAACTATAGAGAGAGTGTCTTGATTCAAATCCTATAGCAGGATTTATGGTGTTTTAATGATCCCACATGAATGGTTGTGTGGCTCCCACATGAAGGCATGGGACATAAACCTCTTGCTAGGGTTTCACATCCCATTTTTCATGTGTTCTGTTTGTTGGTCATGGGGGCAATCTCCACCATTGAGCTGCACAGACTATGTTGATAGTTTACAGTGCCGACGCGAATGTCTTCCACAAGTATGCAGGAATCATCTATGGCTTAAATCGTTCCCATTTTTTTCGTTTTTTTATATTGTAATGCATACTTCCAATGGCCTCTCTATTTCATTTTGCAGTTTTGGACTAGAGTGGGTGCTCTGCAATAGTGGGGAAGGAAGCAGGTCGACAATGTTTCTCTGGGTAAGCCCATATGATGAGGGCATTTACCCAATTGATTGGTCATTTATGGTGTTGCAGGGTTTGTCTGTGTGAAGTTTGTAATTGTGCTCACAAATTGTGATTTGACAGGGTTTGGGGAAAATAGTGACTATGCTCAGTTTTTAATCTATAGGTTTGGCTTTAGTGGTTCTCATCCCATTCGGGAATTTTCTACATTAGATACAACCATGTAATATTTACAACTCTGTGTTGGATAATTATAATGGTTTTTCGTTTGTTTTATCTCGACTCTTTGGTTGTTGCAAGCACTATGGTTTAATTTCAATGGTTAATAATTTTATCAATGCGATTTCCTTGCAATGGCACTATCATAATATCGTTTTGATATTTGTTTGTTGACTATGGAATAAAGTTTGGGTGTTATCCCTCACTGTGATTTATGGAAATTATTTAGCGTTTTAAATGGATTTTACTATGATAATTTCTTAAATGGTTTTAGTTTGGGCATTTTATCTTTGTTAATGAAGATAAGGGTAGAGCCCTAGATTCATGCTTGATTTGATTTCATAGTCGATTCCTCTCTGTGTGTTTATGAAATCGTTGTAACATTTATTGGGAGTTGTTGTGTATGTTTCCAATGGAAACCTTAGCTCTATTTAGACATTTTGATATAATGCTTGGTTAGAACGATAATGTAATCGTTGTTTTTTTTACTACTATACTTGTTTAATGGTGGCCGTAATGGCATGGCCCAAGCTTGCTTATATGGAATAGCATGTGTACTGTAAGGTTTATATTTTAATTTCTGTATCCACATGGTTACGGTAATTTTCTTAATGCATTTTATAGTGGGTGTATTGTTTTATGTTTGTTATTTGAATAACTTTTTAACGCTCACAACTGGAGCTCATGAGATTTGAACGAGGGTTTTGACTAATGAGATATAGTTTATGTTGGTTATTTATTTAATATTGTTTAACGCTCGCAGCCGGAGCTTATGATATTCGATTTGGGGTTTTTGCATAGGGGCTTCACTTTTTGACCAATATCCTATCACATTAGTTCATATTGTGGGTTTTAAAATTATAAAAAATTGAACCAATATATTGCAGGTATTGGGGGGGATGAGGGGTTTAAGGTGGGGGTGGGTAGGGTGGTTTATAAGGATTGAGGTATAAAAAGGGCCAGGGAAAAGTTTTTAAGTATTGGGATGGGGTTTCAACAAAAAGATTTTGGGTCAATATCTCTGGAAATTAAGGGTATTCTTTAATATCCCATGATCGCACGTGCTATGTGAGAGGTTCACTAAGTGAAGTCCCCGCGGGTTTTTGATAGTTGATTTATGGTTATGTTTGTAATGGAATTATTACTACTATTTGCTTAGATAGTTTAAATTGGAAATCGTAGAGGCAACCTGCTAATCCTTAACACTATTTGATACCGATTTTAAGCATTTCATTTATAAATTTGACTGTGTTTATTTTAGGTTTTTTTATAATGTAATTTATTCCTCTTGAAGCATTGACAAGTTGCCGGCCTTTGTATGAGGAATGATGATGATGATGTTGGTAATTTAATTGCTATTACTGTACGTATAGTTTATATGTATTTATATTCTCCATTGCTGGAAAATGTAATATTCAAGCATTTGCGTTAGTTTATGTGATTTAGTTGTTAAGGTATTCAATTCTCGGTTCATTTTTATGAATATTTGTTTATTTTATTTATTGGTTGGTTTAATGAGGAGTTTAAAAGATAACATGCATGTCTTTAATTTTTCCATTTATTTTATTTAGTAAATTCGTTTGATGGATAAATTCGATGAGGTGTTATTATTTTAATACGGTTGTATACCTTTGTAAATTCTCTGTAATTTATACTTAAGAATTTATTTTTTTTACTCTGTTTTTAAAATGAGACATGTGCTGTGATGTAGGGTTTAGTTTCATTATGGTTTTGATATAGGTATGGTTGTCAAATTCATTTTAGAAAACTAAAGGTTGAATCTAGACTAAACCTTATCATATAACATACAGTTTTAAAACTAGTTTAATACAACTTTTATAGGAATTTTACCCTAGAATCTATTTAAGAATTAAAAACTAAGATTCTAATTGATCTAATAAAACAAACCTAAAACATTTATTCAAACTACGAGAGTAAAATTACATATCTTAATCCAAAGCATAATGGCTATAATTAGAACTTGTAAACATAATTAAAATAACTTGGAAATGTAGAAACCTCTTACCTCCAACTATGCATCTTGTTAATGGATAAAATATCCTACACACTTAGACACATAGAGTTAATAACAATAGCTATCTATGACCTTAGGAATTATAACTGGATAGCTTTAGAACTACCATGTTCCTATGAACCATGACCTAGAACCATTATTGGTTCTAATCCAGATCCCCCCCCCCCCCCCAAGCTGGTTCCAACATGCAAGTAATCTAGAACTCCTATAGGTGGGTTGTTGATGTTTGGATAATCACAATCTATATAAGAATGCTTGTTTTTGGAGAATACTCTTTCGATTCATTCATTAATAATAATCCCATCCCTAATCCTTCCCTTGGCTTGAGTCTTATAGAAACTCTTTTAGGAAAGGAAGTTGGTTTAAACTTTAGATGAATCAAGAATTCACTACTTTCTTCAAAATAATAGTTAATTTGATTTATATGGAATTAAAAGTTATTCTTGTTTAACTAGGAACGTTTTACTAGTTCCTAATTGAGCTTTAGAATTATAATAATTGCATAGACTCTCATTTATTATTTTAGTTACCTTTATTTCCTTCTATATATATATATATATATATATATATATTCTTTTATTGATATATATAAACTTTGCATATTATTCTTAATATTTATTCATGCATTATATAGCATAAATTATTTATTTAATGCTTCCCTTAGTTTCAACTCAAAATGGGCCTTTTAACTTTAACTCAAATTCCATGTCATCATGTGTTAGCCAATGAAAATGCTTTAAAATTGAAATACCATATAGGTCTTAAACACTTTTTTAATATAAATTTGGGGATAGGTATCATAAAAAAAACTACTTTTTTGTTTGTATTTTCGACATATCTCCTCGTGTTTTTACTCAAATTTTGATCAGGAGAGCTTTTTGGATGCAGAATTAAATTCTGCATCCAACGAGTACCCACTCACCATACTTTTGATGGACCCCGCTACCCGAAAAACAAGAAATACCTGAAAAAACGTGATGATGATCATCACGTTTTTTCAGGTATTTCTTGTTTTTCGGGTAGCGGGGTCCATCAAAAGTATGCCGAGTGGGTACTCGTTGGATGAAGAATTTAATTCCGCATCCAACGAGCTCTCCCAATTGAAATTTGAGTAAAAACACGTGGAGATATGTCGAAAATACAAACAAAAAAAATAGTTTTTCTTTTCTTCCTCCAAAATTAATAAATATTATTTTATTATTTTAACTATTATTTTATTAATTTTTTTTAGGAGGTCGATCTTGAGGTGAAATTTCCTCTAATGTAGGGTTTGGTCAGTCAACTAGGTTAAGAACCTTTAGATCCTCCTTGCATGTTGGATTACGTCGTATATCATGGTATTTCTTCCAATCCCCAATGAGAAGTAGATTTGAAATTTCATTTAATCAACTTAAAATAAGTATGCTAAGAGTCAATGCTATTCATATTCGTTCTCACTCAACACACTTAAGTTTAGTAACTCCTAGTGCTATTTAGAGCCTAAGCTCAACACTATTAGTTGAGTGTTATACTTAGTGAAATTTCAAAGCCTCTTGCTCAACACTAATACTAGCATGTACTTGTATAATACACATAGGGATACAATGGCCAAAGATCTGATGCTCCAGAGCTTATGCTCAACATCAATTTGGAATGCTTCAAGTCTTATGGCCAACACTTCCAATCTTATAATGCATGTGTTCCATAGCTTACGGTCAACACAAAATATCATAACTCATGTGTTCTAGAGCTTATGCTCAACATAAAATATCATCAGTCATGTGCTTCGGGGCTTACACCCAACACATTATAGAACTAAATCATGCATTCAGTTTTTTGCAGAATACATCACAATAATCATCTCAGTATATGTTTATGCTAATCACACAATAATAAATCCATTACATTGTACCACGACAATAATCCTTGTCCATCAGGGTCCACACCCAACATATATAATCATATACAAGAAAATAAGACATGTGCATTGGCTTAGGCCCAATATATCTAACTAATCAACTAACTCATATGCAGTGGGGAATATGCCCAATATATATGTAGTACCCCATTTTGTTAGACTCTTTTATTACTCAACTATATTATTATTTGAGGGCATTTTATCGCAAATGACCTGATTAAATTTTGAAATATATGTTTTGATCATGTTGATACATTTGGGTACTCATGGATAAATGGAATTTTGTAATGCACCATTGTAGTGCCTTGTTGGACAGACTATTTCGGTGTTAAAATATGTTATGGTTTCAGGGCATTTTGAGTACAAATGGCCCGGTTTAATACGATGAATTAAAACGACTTATATATGTATTGATTGTTGTGTCACAATGGTTGCTTATGAATGAATGGACATTGGTAGATAGATTTATATAGTGTGATATGATTGATCTTATAATGTGTGAACGAAATATATAAGCAATTTAAATTTCTTACAATATATTGGCAGATGCTTTGACAATTTTCTAGTGTGACAGGGACCCAAATGCGCAATGATACAAGGTGGTGTCAATGCCACATGAATTTCAGTTTGAGTATAAATAGAATATCAGGTGATATAATTTATTTTGATAATATTTTGATTAAATTGTGTAGTACAATTAATGCACACGGTTTTCATGTGTGCAGGCACATGATCATGGTTTCCAATCGATCCACAAAAGGATGATAGGGTTGTATGGAAGAAAGTACCCGTATGGTTAGCACATATTTTCCATGTGGCAGGTTAAAAAGCGAGAGAGGATTTTACTTGCAAGAGGCATGTTGCCATGAGGATAGGCCGCGGACTCGGTCACTCACGAGGAATAATTGAGGGGCGCGCAATGAGTTGTTGGCCTTATTCCTCAGTAACCATGAGTCTCTCTACAACGTGGATTGGACTGAGTTAACATGGTCTCATCCATCGCACTAACTCCCCACCACGAAAAGTGGGATATTTGAAGGGCATGAAGACGGTCATGGCACCCTTGATATCACCTGGAAAAAAAAAACAAAAGAAATTATTAAACTATAAGATTGTAAATAAGTAATAACTAAACAATAAACTCGTGACTTGAAAATAAAGTAATGGAAAGTGCAAACTTATGAAATAAAAATAAAAAGAAATCATGACAAACAAAATAAAAGAAGATTCTAAATATTAACACATTGCACACACAAAAATAGAAAATCAAAAGCAAAAATCTAGGAATCATATAAATGAAATTTAGGAATGGTTAAGTAAAGAAATCCTAAATTAGAAGATTCCATAAATGCTTATGACATTACATAAATGCATATGACAAAAGATCCGTTGAAATAAAACAAAAATGAATCCAAAATAAGAATAAATAAAAATAATAATTTTACATTATGCATAAATCTCAAAAAACGATATAAATAAAGAGGCAGGGTTTGGGTATGGGGATGTTTTTTGCCCTAATATTGGATGGATGAGAGAATGCAGAGGCGGATGGTGACTGTAGAGAGTTTGGTTCATCAGGTGTGAAGGGGGTTGGGAGGCCCTTAGTGATTCTACACACGCTGATCGTGCTAGGGAACTTCTTCCTGCAACCCCATTCAGCTCGGGGGTCCTTGGGGAAGGAGAGTACCCATTGGAATGGTAGGGAGGTCAACCGGTCGATCTCTTGTGATTGGAAACTGATCGACGTTCGTGGGAACCTGATAAAGTTCGTGGTGCGGCAACCTTAGAAAGAACAAGCCTGCAGAAAGATACTCAGGTTTTTATGGATTGTTAAATTGTTGTTATAATTCTTGAAATGCATTGTTAAAGATCCATGAATGGGCATTTGAATTTTATTGTAGACTCATGTCTGTATTTCTTTATATATCTAGATTGTATTCTAAATCTTCCTCTGTAGTTTATTATAGAACTAGATATTTATTTTATATCTGTATTTGTATTTTATTATAGATCTGGAATGCATTTTATGCCGGTATTTTTATGAGATCTGGATTTAGATTTCTATTTATATTCCTGCATGGTGGCTGGGATGGCAATTAGAGACTCAGCAAGCCTCGATCTAGGCTTTGAGCCGATCTCTAGACGAGTTGTACTCTTGCAGGAGACGGCATCTTTAGATTTGATTACTGATCTGAATGCTGCTATGTTTTAATTATCCCTTTTTGGATCTGAATGCGGTTATGTTTTTAATATTGCATTTTGGATCTGAATGTTAGGGGCTAAGTAATTTGTGAATCTTGAGATTTGATTATGGATTGGAATGTTATGTTTAATAATTCCTTTTAGATCTGAATTCTATGTCCTAAACAATAGTTGCTTTTTGGGAGAGGGTTCTTGATATAAACTGTCATATTTTATCAATGCATGTTTGGATCTGATTTGAATGTCAGTTTTGTGGCTGCGAGTTCGGTTTCATGGCTGCGAGTGCCTTTGTAAGACTATCTGTCCATTATGCTTCGATTTCTTAGTAGAGCTACTTCCATGGCTGCGATTTCATTTGGGAACTTTCTATCCCTCCCTGAATTTGTGTTAATGCTTTTTCTTGCGGGCTCGTCCTAACCAGTCTAAATATGGTTGATTACCGATGATTTCCGTAATTGGTAACATTTTATATGTAAGGGCGCTGATGCCTGTGATTAGTTTTGTGGAGTCTTCTCCTTCATCATGTATTTATGCCTGCACATCTCTCTTTATATATATATCGACTGATCAAAATAGTTGCCTACGATTTTCATTAAGGTTGTGGATCTGAAATATAGACAAGCAACGTTTAATTGGACAGATCGACAGAATACGGTGTGATTTAATGAGCATATAGAGATCGTAAGATCTGTATCGGGCACTTGCTTTCTTATTATGACTGTCTTACAGGTTCGAAATGTTAGTTGACACCTCTAAGCGCCCAGTAAAATGGTTGACTGTATGATTTAGATGTCAGATGAATGCACAAACATAGGAACCATAAATCAGTGATGCTGGGAGCGTTACAGATCATATATAGATCCCATTAAGAAATTACATTCTTTTAAAATAAAAAACCTTACCTAATTCTTGAAGCATAAACCAAGTTAAATGGGACTGTGGCTACTCTGTCATGACTGAGAAATTCTTTACAGGGATCGCAGATCATAATGGAATCTCTGTTCTTGAACATATTAAAATAATATAGCTTTCACTGCTTCTTAATACCCAATAGGGGGTACTGTGTAAGGTGGCTTTTAGGTCTTTTGTGAATTTCAAAATTGTCGATACATTAAGGCTGATTGACAAATTCTTATGATTTATCGTGGTACTTTCCTTGATTAAATGAGAATGGTTGTCTGTAATTAGAAACTTGTGCAGGCCTAAACTTTGTATGTGCTTTAAATGCCTGGGAATGGTTATTTCCATGTTTACCGTAAAGTCTCCAGCATGCCGAGTATTATAATTAACGGTTCACGCTATTACCGCCAGCCCTGTTTGTATATTTCCTTCCAGAAGCTGCTTTTCTTGCAACGTGGTATGTGTATTCGGTGGATGCGTTATGGTTCCATGATATGGCATCCCTTATGACTTGAATTCTCTGCTAGTGACTTGCATCGACTACATTGGCTCCATTTCCAACGTTTGACTTTTAAATGTAGGAGGAAGTGGTAGAAAGGTTATTCTTTGAATGCAAGAATTATGATATTGCTAAAATCAATCTTCTTTCCGACTATTATGTTTTGATTTTATATACCAAACCAGTTCGTGTCCCATCCAAGAAAGAAACCTCGTGGATAATGGATGTTTTATGAAAAGTAGATTTTACTATAAAGTAAGGATAATGGATGTTGTATAAAATAAAGGATGTTTATTTTACATGTTTTATAAAACAATGTAGGTTGAAAGTATTTCAATAAAGTATGTTTTATTAGCTAAAAATAATTAGGGTAATAATCTTATATCATAAAGTATTTTAATTTGATTTTCAATAATTTTTATAAAGATTATAAAATTTGACTTTTGATAATTTAATAAAGATTATAAGATTTTTATTTTTTTTATATGATTATTCAATTTAAAAAATAGAAATAAAATAAAATATGTGTATTTCCCTTGTTAATAAACCTTAGGATGATAGGGAGCGCTACACATGGTATCAGAGCATGGTTCTAACTCTAGGACCTTGGACTCATTGCTCTTTAAGTTATTTTTGTTTATTTTATTTTTATGTAGTGATTGGAAACTAATACATGAACTATTCACCTTGCAAACTTAGGAAGAATGGATGCTAGGGGAAGAAGAGGAAGGAGAGGTAGAAGTGCTAGGGGGCGTCGTACACCACCTCTTTTGTAGCCTTCGCCTCCACGTGATCCACTAGCAGTGGAAGAACCGACCCATATACCTGCAGGTGAAGTGATGAATATGATGCGTTCATTCCAGTGGATGTCTGAGGCATTGATTAGTCAGTAAGACCGAGAGGATAGAGATGCCATAGCACCTGTAGAAGGATCTCGGCAACCACCGAAGGAAAATGCTCAAAGAGAACTTGAGAAGGTGAAATTTCCAGAATTTTGGGGTGCACCTGATGGCATTGTAGCTGAGGCATGGCTTGAGAACATGTCCATGTGCTTTGCATTACGCGATTATACCTCAAACATGAAAGTGTGCATGGCGATATTGCAACTTAAGGGAAGCGCACTACTATGGTGGAAGACCTTGCTGCCGCAGCTTGGAATTGAAATAACAGAGGTCTCTTGGGAAATATTTGAAGAACGTTTTCGAGAACGTTACCTATTTGAAGAGTTTATTGAAAGACAATTGAATGAATTCAATTCCTTGAGGCAAGGAGGTCGATCAGTCCCAGAGTATGAAGCTAAATTTATGGAACTATTGAGGTATGCTCCACATTTGAGTACGGAGAAGTTGCGAGTAAATAAATTTGTGTATGGGCTCAACTTCAACATCAGGGAAAAAGTACGTATTTTGATGCCATGTAGCTTGCACGAAGCAGTGCAAAAAGCTATCATAGCTGAGGAAGAGCTTGTAGGAGGTGGGCAGTCTCGACCACCTCGATCTTCAGGAGCAGTGGTACAGAGACCAAGAGTACAGTCAGCTAGTGCTTTGAGACCAACAACCGGACGCCAAAATTCATTTAAGAGTCCCACAGCAGGGAGTCAGAGACATGCACCCGGTGGCCAAATACCACCATATAGGCCACCAATGCAGTCACAATATCAGAGTGGAAATCTAGTAGCGCAACGCCCCCAGTATAGCAGTGGATCTACTTTTACTCAATCGAGTGTCCAGAGGTCAGCCCCAAAAAGGGGGTGTTGGACTTGTGGAGAACCACATTTCCAGAGAGACTGTCCGCAAGCCAAGATAGATTCTAGTCAGGGAAGGGGATAGAATACAGTTGGAGACTTGGGTAAGGCTCACCGAATCCATGCCGCAGTCAACAACCGCTAGGAAAAACATCAGTCCACCGTGCTAGAGGTGACATGTAAAATAAATGGCAGTGAAATTTTCTCTTTTAGTAGACCCAGGAGCAACTGAAAGTTTTATTTCTTATGAAGCATTGTCTAGATGTAATGTGATGGCAAGCAAGCAAGATGATTTCAACATAGTCGAAATGGCATTAGGTATCACTCAAAGAGTAAGAGAATTGGTCAAGGATTGCGAAGTAGACTTAGGCATGTGTGTTACAAAAGTATCCCTTTATGCTACAGCATTAGGATCCTATGATATTATCTTAGGGATGGATTGGTTAGAAACCCATTCAGATATGTTAGATTGTAAGGAGAAAAAGCTAATATTCATAGATGATTTCGGGCATAAGAGAATCCTAATAGGGACTAGAAGAGGGGTATCATTAAGGTTTATTTCAGCATTGCAATTGAAAAAGAGCATGCGTAAAGGATGTGAGTTGTATGTGGTGGTAGTGATGAATGACAAGAAAGACACTGTCGATGTAAGTCAACACACCATACTGTCCCAGTTTGCGGATGTATTCCCTGATTAATTACCTGGATTACCACCTAAGAGGGAGATTGAGTTCACTATTGAACTTAAGCCAGGAACCGAACCTATATCTAGAGTACCCTATCGTATGACAACACCCGAGTTACAAGAATTACATATACAACTTCAAGAGCTTTTAGATTTAGGTTTCATTCGCCCTAATATATCACCTTGGGGAGCACTAGTGATACTCGTGAAGAAGAAGGATGGTTCATGGAGACTTTGCATTGACTATCGTCAATTGAACAAAGCAACCATAAGGAATCAATATCCCTTACCAAGAATTGACGATCTGTTTGATCAGATGAAAGGGGCAACAATATTTTCGAAAATAGATCTAAGGTCGGGATACCATCAACTAAGAATCAGAGAAGAAGATGTACCAAAGACTGCATTTAAAACTCGATATGGACATTTCGAGTTTGTTGTAGTCCCATTTGGGTTGACGAATGCACCTGGAGTTTTCATGAACTTGATAAATAATGTATTCAGAGAGTACTTGGATAAATTTGTGCAAGTGTTTTTAGATGATATCCTTATTTACTCAAGGACGCAAGAAGAGCATGAAGAGCATTTAAGACTTGTGTTGCAGTGTTTGAGAGAGCGCAAGCTATACGCCAAACTATCAAAGTGTTCATTCTTCCAGCCAGAGATTCGTTATTTAGGACATGTTATAACTGGGGATGGTATAGCGGTGGATCCCGCAAAGATTAAGGCCATTCTTGAATGGACAGCACCGAAAAATGTACATGAGGTGCGTAGTTTTATGGGATTAGCAGGGTATTATAGAAGATTTGTGGAAGGATTCTCAAAAATTGCAAGCCCAATTACGGAGTTACAGAAGAAGAACAAGAAGTTCATATGGACAAAACGATGTGAGGAGGCATTCGCAAAACTTAAGCAGTTGTTGACGACGGCTCCAGTTCTTAAGGTACCAGATATGGATAAAGACTTCTTAGTGTGTACTGATACATCGAAAGAAGGTCTAGGAGGTGTTTTGATGCAAGAAGGTAGGGTGATAGCTTACTCTTCAAGGAAACTTAGACCTCATGAGGATAACTATGCAACGCATGATTTAGAGCTTGCTGTTGTGGTTTATGCTTTGCGTTTATGGAGACATTATCTGGTAGGAAGGAAATTTGAGTTAAAGACAAATCACCATGGGTTACAATATATTTTTACCCAAAGCGACCTCAATGCTAGACAAAGGAGGTGGTCTGAATTAATGAGCGAATATGATTATGAAATATCATACATCATGGGGACGATGAATAAGGTGGCGGATGCTCTAAGTCGAACGCCTCGTATCTTTTTTCTAGTGCCCTTAAAAACAAATTTATGGGAAAAGATATTGAAATTACAATTGGAAGATGAGTGGTATAGAGAGGTTAAGACCGAGCTAGAAAATGAGGTATTGAAGAACCCAAAGTATGAAGGGTATGTGTTTGAGGAAGATGGATTATTGCGATATAACAAGAGAATTTATGTACCATCCAATGAAGAAGTTCGAAATTTGATCTTGTCAAACGCTCACAGGGCTATGTATATGGCACATCCTGGGGTTAAGAAGATGTACACAGATTTAAAACCGTTATTTTATTGGAGTGGAATGAAGAAGGATGTAGTTATCTTTGTGGCAAGGTGCCTAGAATGTCAATTGGTCAAGGCTGAGCATAGGCATCCCGTGGGATTACTACAACCACATGTAATCCCAGAATCAAAA
This sequence comes from Pseudotsuga menziesii, assembly GCA_001517045.1. Lineage (NCBI taxonomy): Eukaryota > Viridiplantae > Streptophyta > Pinopsida > Pinales > Pinaceae > Pseudotsuga > Pseudotsuga menziesii. The sequence goes on along the minus strand of LPNX010511648.1, from coordinate 70,326 downwards.
TGGGAAGTTATATCAATGGATTTTATTGTTGGGTTACCAATGACAGCAAGAAGACATGACTCTATTTTTGTGGTCGTAGATACTTTAACTAAGAGTGCACATTTTGTACCTATAAAAACTACCTATCAAGCACCAGAGATTGCAAGACTATTTATAAATGAAGTTGTGAGGTTACATGGTGTACCTCGCAAGATAATTTTAGATAGAGGGCCAGTATTCACTAGAATATTTTGGACAAGTTTCCAAGCCGCTTTGGGGACAAGGCTAAATTTTAGTACATCATATCACCCTGAGACGGATGTCCAGACAGAAAGGGTGAACCAAGTCTTGGAAGACATGTTACGTATGTATGTGATGGATCAACAAAAGCATTGGGAGGAATATCTACCATTGGTTGAGTTTGCTTACAACAATAGTTATCAAAGCTCTATTAAGATGGCACCATTTGAATTCTTATATGGGAGGCCATGCAGAACCCCAGTTAGTTGGGATCGTCTAGAAGATAGAGTCCTTGTAGGACCAGAATTGATTCAAGAGATGGAAGAACAGATGACAACTATTCATGCACGGTTAAAGGAAGCACAGGATATACAAAAGAGCTATGCTGATGCACATAGAATCGATAGGAGTTATGAAGTAGGTGATAAAGTATTCCTTCGGGTTAGGCCACAAAAGAGCTCAATTAAATTTGGGAAGGGAGCTAAATTATCACCACGATTTGTAGGACCATTTGTGATACTCGAGAAGTTGGGACCGGTTTCCTATCGTCTTGCATTGCCATCATCATTGAGTCGTATGCATAATGTTTTTCATGTTTCTATTTTGCGTCATTATATTTCATATCCTTCTCATGTTATAAATTTGAGTAACTTGCAGATATCAGACGATGGGATCTTGATGGCCGAACCCATCCGTATACTAGACCAACGAACTCGACAGCTTCGGCGTCGATTAGTCGACCAGGTAAAGGTCCAGTGGGATAGCTATAGCCCTAACTCAGCTACTTGGGAGGATGCATTTGAAATGCAACAACAGTTTCCTTGTTTTGAAAACTTTGGGACAAAGTTTCTTGAAGAGGGGGTGTATGTAGTGCCCCATTTTGTTAGACTCTTTTATTACTGAACAATATTATTATTTGAGGGCATTTTATCGCAAATGACCCGGTTAAATTTTGAAATATATGTTTTGATCATGTTGATACATTTGGGTACTCATGGATAAATGGAATTTTGTAATGTACCATTGTAGTGCCTTGTTGGACAGACTATTTCGGTGTTAAAATATGTTATGGTTTCAGGGCATTTTGAGTACAAATGGCCCGGTTTAATACGATGAATTAAAACGACTTATATATGTATTGATTGTTGTGTCACAATGGTTGCTTATGAATGAATGGACATTGGTAGATAGATTTATATAGTGTGATATGATTGATCTTATAATGTGTGAACGAAATATATAAGCAATTTAAATTTCTTACAATATATTGGCAGATGCTTTGACAATTTTCTAGTGTGACAGGGACCCAAATGCGCAATGATACAAGGTGGTGTCAATGCCACATGAATTTTAGTTTGAGTATAAACAGAATATCAGGTGATATAATTTATTTTAATAATATTTTGATTAAATTGTGTAGTACGATTAATGCTCAGGGTTTTCATGTGTGCAGGCACATGATCATGGTTTCCAATCGATCCACAAAAGGATGATGGGGTTGTACGGAAGAAAGTACCGGTATGGTTAGCACATATTTTCCATGTGGCAAGTTGAAAAGAGAGAGAGGCTTTTACTTGCAAGAGGCATGTTGTTGTGAGGATAGGCCGTGGACTCGGTCACTCACGAGGAATAACTGAGGGGCACGCAATGAGTTGTTGGCCTTATTCCTCAGTAACCATGAGTCTCTCTACAGTGTGGATTGGACTGAGTTAACATGGTATCAGCCATCGCACTAACTCCCCACCAAGAAAAGTGGGATATTTGAAGGGCATGAAGACGGTCATGGCACCCTTGATATCACCTGGAAAAAAAAACCAAAAGAAATTATTAAACTATAAGATTGTAAATAAGTAATAACTAAACAATAAACTCGTGACTTGAAAATAAAGTAATGGAAAGTGCAACCTTATGAAATAAAAATAAAAAGAAAACATGACAAACAAAATAAAAGAAGATTCTAAATATTAACACATTGCACACACAAAAATAGAAAATCGAAAGCAAAAATCTAGGAATCATATAAATGAAATTTAGGAGTGGTTAAGTAAAGAAATCCTAAATTAGAAGATTCCATAAATGCTTATGACATTACATAAATGCATATGACAAAAGATCCGTTGAAATAAAACAAAAATGAATCCAAAATAAGAATAAATAAAAATAATAATTTTACATTATGCATAAATCTCAAAAAACGATATAAATAAAGAGGCAGGGTTTGGGTATGGGGATTTTTTTTTCCCTAATATTGGACGGATGAGAGAATGCAGAGGCAGATGGTGACTGTAGAGAGTTTGGTTCATCAGGTGTGAAGGGGGTTGGGAGGCCCTTACTGATTCTACACACGCTGATCGTGCTAGGGTACTTCTTCCTGCAACCCCATTCAGCTCGAGGGTCCTTGGGGAAGGAGAGTACCCATTGGAATGGTAGGGAGGTCAACCGATGGATCTCTTGTGATTGGGAACTGATCGACGTTCGTGGGAACCTGATAAAGTTCGTGGTGCGGCAACCTCAGAAAGAACAAGCCTGCACAAATATACTCAGGTTTTTATGGATTGTTAAATTGTTGTTATAATTCTTGAAATGCATTGTTAAAGATCCATGAATGGGCATTTGAATTTTATTGCAGACTCATGTCTGTATTTCTTTATAGATCTAGATTGTATTCTAGATATGCCTCTGTAGTTTATTATAGAACTGGATCTTTATTTTAGATTTGTATTTGTATTTTATTATAGATCTAGAATGCATTTTATGCCGGTAATTTCATGGGATCTGGATTTAGATTTCTGTTTATATTCCTGCATGGTGGCTGGGATGGAAATTAGAGACTCATAAAGCCTCTATCTAGGATTCGAGCCGATCTCTGGACGAGTTGTACTCTTGTAGGAGACGGCATCTTTAGATTTGATTACTGATCTAAATGCTGCTATGTTTTAATTATCCCTTTTTGGATCTGAATGCAGTTATGTTTTTAATATTGCATTTTGGATCTGAATGTTAGGGGCTAAGTAATTTGTGAATCTTGAGATTTGATTATGGATTGGAATGTTATGTTTAATAATTCCTTTTAGATCTAAATTCTATGTCCTAAACAATAGTTGCTTTTTGAGAGAGGGTTCTTGATCTAAACTATCATATTTTTTCAATGCATGTTTAGATCTGATTCGAATGTCAGTTTTGTGGCTACGAGTTCAGTTTCATGGCTGCGAGTCCCTATGTAAGACTATCTGTCCATTATGCTTCGATTTCTTAGTAGAGCTACTTCCATGGCTGCGATTTCATTTGGGAACTTTCTATCCCTGCCTAAATTTGTGTTAATTCTTTTGCTTGCGGGCTCATCCTAACCAGTCTAAATATGGTTGATTACCGATGATTTCCATAATTGGTAACATTTTATATGTAAGGGCGCTGATGCCTGCGATTAGTTTTGTGGATTCTTTTCCTTCATCATGTATTTATGCCTGCACATCTCTCTTTATATATATATATCGGCTGATCAAAATAGTTGCCTACGATTTTCATTAAGGTTGTGGATCTGAAATATAGACAAGCAATGTTTAATTGGATAGATCGACAGAATACGGTGTGATTTAATGAGCATATAGAGATCGCAAGATCCATATCGGGCACTTGCTTTCTTATTATGACTGTCTTACAGGTTTGAAATGTTAGTTGACGCCTCTAAGCGCCCAGTAAAATGGTTGACTGTATGATTTAGATGTCAGACGAATGCACAAACATAGGAACCATAAATCAGTGATGCCAGGAGCGTTAGAGATCATATATAGATCCCATTAAGAAATTACATTCTTTTAAAAAAAAAAACTTACCTAATTCTTGAAGCATAAACCAAGTTAAATGGGACTGTGGCTACTCTGTCACGACTGAGAAATTCTTTACAGGGATCGCAGATCATAATGGAATCTCTGTTCTTGAACATATTAAAATAATATAGCTTTCACTGCTTCTTAATACCCAATAAGGGGTATTGTGTAAGGTGGCATTTAGGTCTTTTGTGAATTTCAAAATTGTCGATATATTAAGGCTGATTGACAAATTCTTATGATTTATCATGGTACTTTCCTTGATTAAATGAGAATGGTTGTCTATAATTAGAAACTTGTGCAGGCCTAAACTTTGTATGTGCTTTAAATGCCTGGGAATGGTTATTTCCATCTTTACCGTAAAGTCTCCAGCATGCTGAGTATTATAGTTAACGGTTCACGCCATTACCGCCAGCCCTGTTTGTATATTTCCTTCCAGAAGCTGCTTTTCTTGCAACGTGGTATGTGTATTCGGTGGATGCATTATGGTTCCATGATATGGCATCCCTTATGACTTGAATTCTCTGCTAGTGACTTGCATCGACTACATTGGCTCCATTTCCAATGTTTGACTTTTAAATGTAGGAGCCAATGGTAGAAAGGTTATTCTTTGAATGCAAGATTTATGATATTGCTAAAATCAATCTTCTTTCCGACTATTATGTTTTGATTTTATATACCAAACCGGTTCGTGTCCCATCCAAGAAAGAAACCTCGTGGATAATGGATGTTTTATGAAAAGTAGATTTTACTATAAAGTAAGGATAATGGATGCTGTATAAAATAAAGGATGTTTATTTTACATGTTTTATAAAACAATGTAGGTTGAAAGTATTTCAATAAAGTATGTTTTATTAGCTAAAAATAATTAGGGTAATAATCTTATATCATAAAGTATTTTAATTTGATTTTCAATAATTTTTATAAAGATTATAAAATTTGACTTTTGATAATTTAATAAAGATTATAAGATTTTTATTTTTTTATATGATTATTCAATTTAAAAAAAAAAATAAATAAATAAATATGTGTATTTCCCTTGTTAATAGACCTTAGGATGATAGGGAGCGCTACAATATAAACATAGACATTGGAGTAACACATATTCCATAGGCATCATACCCAATATAGTTAAGGTCCAAACTCAAAATATTACAATTAGTCAGAGACTTAGTTGCTTTGCAACTTTCTCATGTTTTTCTACCTCCAAAAGTAGAAAGGATTTCACATTCAATGAATTTATCGCATGCTTTTGTACTAGAGTTAGTGATCACCTTATTAATGATGATATCCAAAATGAACACCTATACATTTTATCCTTTGAGGATGCATGATATATGGATACTCTTATCTATGTACAAACTCAAATGTTCATTCCACGTGTCACTTGCGATGATTGAAATCAATTTTATCACCAATATTCTCATTACCTCATTATTGGTTATTTTTTATGTCAATGAGGAGTTGACATAATCTTTTGTTGATGCCTAACCTTTCAGGAGTTTGAATAGGTTTTAAGTGACTTTCATGGTTTGGCATGCGAATATCATCTCTCTAGAATGGACACCTAGAAAATAATTAAGCCCAATTATTTTTTCTTGCCTTCTCTTGTTATTGAATCGAGGTAGTGAAGCATTATCAAAACTACAATATTTTTCCCAAAGGTAAGGGAAACTCCCACTCACAGACACCCAAATCTCATTTCTATTCCATTTTTGAAATGTTAAAAAGACTTCATGGACTCAAAGGCCCATGATGTTTTGTGGCTATAAATACATAGTCATGGTTTCCACGTATGTCCCAAAATGAGTTAAATCCATGATGACATATACCAACACTTTTACCCCCAATGTAGACTTTACTTTTAATCAAATGTTAAAAGGACTTCATGGACTCAAAGGGCATGATGGTTTGTGGCCATAAATACATAGTAGTGGTTTCCATCTATGTCACAAAATGAGCTGAATACACGATGACATATACAAACACTTTTACCCACAATGTAGGATTTACTTTTAATCATCACTCAATTTAGTGTTAATCATCACTGAATTCAGTGTTAGAAAAAAATGGTATTTTTTACCATAGAATTAACTTTGTATGTCATTCTATGGGAATATATTAATTACTATTTTAATTTGGACATAAATTTTCATTTTCCTAGTTTTCATAGTAGAATGGGTATAAGTTGAGGTGGTCAATGAAGTTCTCATAATCATTCTCTAACATAGGTTGATAAGAATACCAATTGGCATCTTATGCTCTTTCTTTTTTATAAGCCTATTAGAAATTAAAAAAAAAACTTTCTTTTTGTATTGGTCTACTAGAGATTAAAAAAAACTTATACTAAGTTTAATTCATTCCACCCTGTCCATGATGTGGATATATTTTTATCTATTGAGTGTAAAATGCCTTGATTTCATCTCAAGAGTAGAATTTTTCCAAACACTTCCACTTTGAAGAAAATACATAGCACTTTGGAGCAAGCAAATGAGGATCTTTCCACTTCTTTAAAAAAGTGAATCGACTCAGATTAACCTCATGATAATTTTAGTCAAAGAAATTGGTTTCTACCACCTTATAAATAATTTATTAAACCTCTTATTACTAGTTGTTTCATTTCATCTTCAAATCAAATAATTTTATCAATAATTGGGGCATCACAAAATTTGATCTTGGTTCATCATCTGAATTCGCAAGCAACCCAACATATAAATTAATAGCATAAACCCATGGGAGCAGGAAATAAATCAAGAAATCTTAAAACAATAGAAGCTTCAGAGATTCAAAGATCGAATCCAGTACCTCCTCGGCCCAGGGGTAGATGTGATTGCCGACTATGAGAATCTGGCCAGTTTCATTCAGTGATCTGACAACTTCCTTGGCTTCTTCCTCGAACTTAGATTCCATACAAATATGCAATCATTCTTTTCGAAAAATCCAGTGGTCGAGGATCAGATGTAGTGATTTTCTAATCTCATCGATTTTCACAAACCTCAGTCTCATTTCCTCAGCAGATATATTCGCTTCCGGTGAGATACAGACCTCCAGAATCCCACATCACCCAGCGGGAAAGGACACTCTCCTTTGGTAGAGAAAGAATTTGTTCCCATTTAAACTTTAAGCTGTTGGAGGCAGTGGTGAGAACAGCTCAGTGAATTGATCTTCGTCCATCCCAGTGGATGGTGGCGTAGCGTCCATCGCAGTATATTGAGGTGGAGCAGCTCAGTGAATCGATCTATGCCCATCATAGTGGATCGATGTGATGGGAAATATCTATTAAACTTCCAAAATCTAGAAGAAAACACTTTGAACAACCCTAGTGTTCGAAGGCTTAGAAAGCAAAAAAAAGTCATGAAAACAAAATTTATAACATAAAAGCGCCATCTTTACCCAGATTGCAAATTTCCTCTATCCATCCAACGGGCAAGAAGCAAAATCAATTGTTAACTCTGCACCTTGCTCGTTGGATAAAAGGAATCAACAACCTGTTGGATAAAAAGTATCAGCAATCGAAATAAGCTCAGACACATAAAAGTTAGTTTGTTTTGATGTTAGGCAACAATTCAATAGCTTGAAACTGTTGACTAATATTTGATTCAAATATCCTGATATATACTGATATTTTTTTATTTAGTTAATGCAATGAAGACACAATATAAATGCAAATGCAAAACACTTATTAACAGTGATTTTTTTCTAATAAAAGAAAAAAAAGTCTGGTTTAGAGGAAGAAGAATTTTTAAAGGCAGACAACTAATAAAAGAAAAGCTTAGAAGGTTGTCCTGTGACCAGAAACAGTCATACAATTACAAGTTGTTGCAGTCGTTGACATTGAGATAAAGACCTCAACAAACACTAAATATGTTGGTTGCTTAGGCATGATGGCTTGTTGTCTGTGATATCCATGATGATGGTCAGACAATCTCACTGCTACCCACCAATGAGTGGGATCTGGAAGTAATCAGATGTTCTTTCTACGTAGATTTCCATTTCTATCTTAGCTATTTCTATATTTCTCTCCATCTATATCTCCTCGCTATTCCTCTTTCTACGTAGATTTCCATGGATCCTGCTGCAGGAAGGGTAGGTATATGTTTGGATCCAAGTGACCAAATGAGACAAGGGCGCTTACCCTTAATCGAACAACGACCTTATTAAAATCTATTAACAACACAAACACTTTGATATGTCCCATTCAGAAGGTTGCAATTAAACCGCCTGGTAGTCCTAGCAACGGACTTAGTTGCTTTGCAACCTTTTATTGTTTTTCTACTTCCAAAAGCACAAAGGATTTCATATTGCATGAATTTATCTCATACTTTCGTACTAGAGTCACTGATCCCCATATTAATGATGATATCCCAAATGAACATCTATACATTTTATCCTTTGATGATGTTTGATATATGGACACTCTTATCTACATACAAACTCAAAAGTTCATTCCTCATCTCGCTTGCAATGATTGAAATCAAATTTATCACCAATATTCTCATTACCTCATTATTGGGTATTTTTTTTATGTCAATGAGTTGGCATAATCTTCTGTTGATGCCTCGCCTTTCAGGAGTTTGGATGGGTTTTAAGTGACTTTCATAGTCAATGCCATCTCTCTAGAATGGGCACCTTTTAGAAATAATTAACCTCAATTATTTTTTCTTACCTTCTCTTGTTATTGAATCGAGGCACTGAAGCATTACCAAAACTACAATATTTTTACCAAAGCTAAGGGAAACTCCCACTTACGGACATCCATATCTCATTTATATTCCATTTTTCAAATGTTAAAAAGAACTTCATGAACTCAAAGGCCGTGATGGTTTGCGGCCATAAATACATAGTAGTGGTTGTCATCTATGCCACAAAATGAGTTGAATCGGTGACATATACCATCACTTTTATCCCAACGTACACTTTACTTTTAATGATGTCATCACTCAATTCAGTGTTAAAAAATTTTGGTATTTTTACCATGGAACTCACTTTGAATGTCATTCTATGGGAAGATATCAATTACTATTTTAATTTGACCATAAATTTTCATCAATTGGTATTTTTGCCATGGAACTCACTTTGAATGTCATTCTATGGGAAGATATCAATTACTATTTTAATTTTAGTATAAATTTTCATTCTCTTAGTTTTCATAGCTGAATGGATAAGTTGGCGTAATCAATGAAGTCCTTAAAATCATTCTCTAACATAGGTTGATAATAAAAATACCAATGTGCATCTTATGCTCTTTCTTTCTTTATGGGCCTAGTAGAGACTAGGGTCAGTGCAAGAAGATGAGGGACCTTTAAGATGCAATCCTAGTTTTCAAAAACAACATCATGTTACCAAAAAATGCATCAACCCGAGCCTGACATAGCTCTTGGTATGGTTCAACCCGAGCCTGACATGTCATGGAACATGTAGGATAAGAAGAAAAATCGTCCACGCTTTATATAACTACAAAAAGCGCTTGCTAAATCATAAATCATAAAATGGGGTGGGTGCACTGCTAAAAGTATTTTCTTAAGAAAAAAATCTAATACTTAAAACCTTTTCACATAAAATTATACATTATAATATTGAAATATAATACTATAAAAATCTAATCTTAAAACTTAACTAAAAAAATCATAAACTTACATGCATAATGTCTTTTGTATTATTTAGTGTATAATAAAATGTATTTTTTATATAATATATTTTCCTCTTAAAAAAATTTATCACCAAAATGAAAAGCATAATATATTTTTGTATACTTTAGTGTATAATAAAAGTTTTTTTTATATAATATATTTTCCTTTTAAAAGAATTTGTCACCAAAATGAAAAGGTAAAATAATAAAAATCATTTTATTCAATATAAATTCAGAATATGCAATATAATATATAATAAAAATTGTAAAAACTTGTAAAAAGTTAAAACACATTTTAATGTATAATGTGACTTTGTATGACTCTATTCATGATTGATGTATATCTTTGAGCTTTAAATTATATCTTTGAACTTTAAATTTCTTTATCAAAATAAATTTATAATATAATATATAAATATTTGAAAATATTTTTGAAAAGATAATATGAAAATATTTAAATAAATTTTTTTTATTTTTTAAATATTCATATAGAGGAAAATTTTCACCTAATCTAAATCTAAAATATGCAATGTAGAAAAATAAAAAAGTCGATTTATAATATACAATATCTAAATGTAAAGAAGCCCGGAAAAGAAAAGAAAAAACACATTTTAAACTATAGTGTGACTTTGTATAAATCGAGTTATGATTGATGTATTATGAAAATATAAACAAATATGTTTGAACCTCAATTATTCACAAAATTGCAATATTAGCCATTTATACTAATAATTGATATGCATAAAAGATAAAAAAGAAAAGAATAAATCAGATTTTAGTTCGTGCCCCCTCATACACGTTAAAACTAGTCATATAGTATATATCCTATGCATAAGTTTATTTTTGTTATTTCATTGAACCAGTCTGAGGATGATGTTCATGATGATGAGGATGATGATGATGTTCATGATGTTCATGATGTTGATGATGATGATGATGAGGATGATGAAGGTGATGATGATGATGTTGATGGTGATGATGAAGATGAGGATGATGATGATGATGTTCATGATGTTGATGGTGATGATGATGATGAGGATGTTCATGATGTTCATGATGTTCATGATGAGGATGATGATGAGGATGATGATGATGTTCATGATGTTCATGATGTTCATGATGAGGATGATGATGAGGATGATGATGATGTTCATGATGTTCATGATGTTGATGATGAGGATGATGAGTATGATGAAGGTGATGATGATGATGAGGATGATGACGATGATGTTCATGATGTTGATGGTGATGATGATGATGATGATGATGTTCATGATGTCGATGATGATGAGGATGATGATGATGTTCATTATGTTCATGATGATGATGATGAAGGTGATGATGATGATGAGGATGATGATGATGATGTTCATGATGTTGATGATGAGGATGACGATAATGTTCATGATGTTCATGATGTTCATGATGATGATGAGGAGGATGATGAAGGTGATGATGATGATGAGGATGATGATGATGATGTTCATGATGTTGATGGTGATGAGGATGATGAGGATGATGATGATGTTCATCATGTTCATGATGAGGATGATGATGAGGATGATGATGATTTTCATGATGTTCATGATGTTGATGATGAGGATGATGAAGGTGATGATAATGATGAGGATGATGATGATGATGTTCATGATGTTGATGGTGATGAGGATGATGAGGATGATGTTCATGATGTTGATGATGATGAGGATGATCATGATGTTCATGATGTTCATGATGATGATGATGAAAGTGTTGATGATGATGAGGATGATGATGATGTTCATGATGTTCATGATGTTGATGATGAGGATGATGAGGATGATGAAGGTGATGATGATGATGAGGATGATGAGGATGATGAAGGTGATGATGATGATGAGGATGATGATGATGATGTTCATGATGTTGATGGTGATGATGAAGAGGAGGATGATGTTCATGATGTTGATGATGATGAGGATGATGATGATGTTCATGATGTTGATGATGAGGATGATGATGATGTTCATGATGTTGATGATGTTGATGATGAGGATGATGAAGGTGATGATGATGATGAGGATGATGATGATGATGTTCATGATCTTGATGGTGATGATGATGATGAGGATGATGATGATGTTCATGATGTTCATGATGAGGATGATGATGAGGATGATGATGATGTTCATGATATTCATGATGTTGATGATGAGGATGATGAGGATGATGAAGGTGATGATGATGATGAGGATGATGATGATGATGTTCATGATGTTGATGGTGATGATGATGATGAGGATGATGTTCATGATGTTGATGATGATGAGGATGATGATGATGTTCATGATGTTCATGATGATGATGATGAAGGTGTTGATGACAATGAGGATGAAGATGAGGATGATGATGATGTTCATGATGTTGATGATGAGGATGATGACGATGATGAAGGTGATGATGATGAGGAGGATGATGATGATGATGTTCATGATGGTGATGGTGATGAGGAGGAGGAGGAGGATGTTCATGATGTTGATGATGATGAGGATGATGATGATGTTCATGATGTTGATGATGAGGATGATGATGATGTTCATGTTGTTCATGATGTTGATGATGATGATGATGAGGATGATGAACGGGATGATGATGATGAGGATGATGATGATGATGTTTAAGATGTTGATGGTGATGATGATGATGAAGATGATGATGATGTTCATGATGTTCATGATGTTGATGATGATGAGGATGATGATGATGATGTTGATGATGGTGATGGTGATGATGATGATCATGTTGATGATGGTCAGGATGATGATGATGATGAAAGTGATGATGAAGATGAGGATGAGGATAATGATGATGATTATGAGGGTGATGATGGTGATGAGGATGATGTTCATGATGTTGATGATGATGAGGATGATGATGATGTTCATGATGTTCATGATGATGATGATGAAGGTGATGATGACGATGAGGATGATGATGATGATGTTCATGATGTTCATGATGAAGATGATGATGAGGATGATGATGATGTTAATGATGTTCATGATGTTGATGATGATGAGGAGGAGGATGAGGATGATGATGTTCATGATGTTGATGGTGATGATGATGATGAGGATGATGTTCATGATGTTGTTGAAGATGAGGATGATGATGATGTTCATGATGTTCATGATGTTGATGATGAGGATGATGATGAGGATGATGATGATGTTCATGATGTTCATGATGTTGATGATGAGGATGATGATGAGGATGATGATGATGTTCATGATGTTCATGATGTTGATGATGAGGATGATGAGGATGATGAAGGTGATGATGATGACGAGGATGATGATGAGGATGTTCATGATGTTGATGGTGATGATGATGATGAGGATGATGTTCATGATGTTGATGATGATGATGATGTTCATGATGTTCATGATGATGACAATGAAGGTGATGATGATGATGTTCATGATGTTCATGATGTTCATGATGATAAGGATGATGATGATGTTCATGATGTTGATGATGATGATGATGATGATGATGATGAAGAGGATGATGATGATGATGTTCATGATGTTGATGGTGATGATGATGATGAGGATGATGTTCATGATGTTGATGATGATGATGAGGATGATGATGTTCATGATGTTCATGATGTTGAGGATGATGAGGATGATGATGAGGATGATGATGATGTTCATGATGTTGATGATGTTGATGATGAGGATGATGAGGATGATGAAAGTGATGATGATGATGAGGATGATGATGATGATGTTCATGATGTTGATGGTGATGATGATGATGAGGATGATGTTCATGATGTTGATGATGATGATGAGGATGATGATGATGATGAGGATGATGATGATGATGAGGATGATGATGATGATGAGGATGATGATGATGATGAGGATGATGATGATGATGAGGATGATGATGATGATGAGGATGATGATGATGATGAGGATGATGATGATGATGAGGATGATGATGATGATGAGGATGATGATGATGATGAGGATGATGATGATGATGAGGATGATGATGATGATGAGGATGATGATGATGATGAGGATGATGATGATGATGAGGATGATGATGATGATGAGGATGATGATGATGATGTTGATGATGTTGATGGTGATGATGATGATCATGTTGATGATGGTGATGATGATGATGATGATGATGAAGGTGATGATGAAGATGAGGATGAGGATGAGGATGATGATGATGAATGATGATGATGTTCATGATGATGATGTTCATGATGATGATGATGATGATGATGATGATGATGATGTTGAAGGTGATGATGATGAGGATGATGAGGATGAGGATGAGGATGAGGATGATGATGATGAATGATGATGATGTTCATGATGATGATGTTCATGATGATGATGATGATGATGATGATGATGATGATGTTGAAGGTGATGATGATGAGGATGATGAGGATGAGGATGAGGATGAGGATGATGATGAGGATGAGGATGATGTTGATGGTGATGAGGATGATGAGGATGTTCATGATGTTCATGATGTTGATGATGAGGATGATGATGATGATGAGGATGATGATGAGGATGAGGATGATGTTGATGGTGATGAGGATGATGAGGATGTTCATGATGTTCATGATGTTGATGATGAGGATGATGATGATGATGTTGACGGTGATGATGATGAGGATAATGATGATGATGTTCACGATGTTGTTGGTGATGATGAATGATATTGAATGATGAGGATGATGGGGATGATGAGGATGATGATGATGATGATGATGATGATGATGTTCATGATGTCGATGGTGATG
>LPNX010511648.1:24705-54705 GCA_001517045.1 Pseudotsuga menziesii | reverse complement strand
GATGGTGATGATGATGTTCATGGTGTTGATGGTGATGAGGATGATGATGATGTTCATGATGTTCATGATGTTCATGATGAGGATGATGATGATAATGTTGATGGTGATGATGATGAGGATGATGATAATGATGTTAACGATGTTGATGGGCATGATGACTGATGATGATGAGGATGAGGATGATGATGAGGATGATGTTGATGTTGATGAGGATGATGAGGATGCTCATGATGTTCATGATGTTCATGATGAGGATGATGATGATGATGTTGACGGTGATGATGATGATGATGTTCACGATGTTGATGGTGATGATGAATGATGATGAATGATGATGATGAGGATGATGATGATGATGTTCATGATATTGACAGTGATGATGATGATGATGATGATGATGAGGATGATGAAGGTGATGACGACGATGAGGATGATGATGATGATGTTCATGATGATGATGGTGATGATGAGGATGAGGATGAGGATGATGTTCATGATGTTCGTGATGATGATGATGATGATGATGTTGATGGTGATAATGATGAGGATGATGATGATGATGTTCACGATGTTGATGGTGATGATGAATGATGATGATGATGATGATGACGATTATGAAGGTGATGATGATGATGATGATGAATGATGATGAGGATGACAATGATGATGTTCATGATGTTGACAGTGATGATGATGATGATGATGTTCATGATGTTGACAGTGATGATGATGATGATGATGATGATGATGAAGGTGATGATGATGATGAGGATGATGATGATGATGTTCATGATGATGATGAGGATGTTCACGATGATGAAGGTGATGATGACGATGTTCATGAAATTGATGGTGCGGATGATGATGATGATGAGGATGATGATGATGATGAATGATGATGATGTTCATGATGTTGATAGTGAGGATGATGATGATGATGTTCATGATGTTGATGGTGATGAATGATGATGAGGATGGTGATGAGGATGATGATGATGAAGGTGATGTTCATGTTGAGGATGATGATAATGTTCATGATGTTGATGGTGATGATGATGATGATGATGTTCACGATGTTGATGTCGATGGTGATGGTGAGGATGATGATGATGATGTTCATGATGTTGATGGTGATGATGATGATGTTCACGATGTTGATGGTGATGATGATGATCATGTTGATGATGATGATGATGGTGTTCAAGGTGATGATGATGATGAGGATGAGGATGACGATGAGGAAGGTGATGACAATGTTCATGATGTTGACAGTGATGATGATGAGGATGATGAAGGTGATGATGATGATGAGGATGATGATGATGATGTTCATGATGTTGATGGTGATGATGATGATGAAGATGATGATGATGTTCATGATGTTGATGATGAGGATGATGATGATGGTGATGGTGATGAGGATGAGGATGATGATGTTCACGATGTTGATGGTGATGATGAATGATGATGATGATGATGATGACGATGAAGGTGATGATGATGAGGATGATGAATGATGATGAGGATGAGGATGAGGATGATGATGTTCATGATGTTGACGGTGATGATTATGATGATGATGATGACGATGATGAAGGTGATGATGATGATGAGGATGATGATGATGATGTTCATGATGATGATGATGATGAGGATGATGATGATGTTCATGATGTTCATGATGTTGATGATGAGGATGATGATGATGGTGATGGTGATGAGGATGAGGATGATGATGTTCACGATGTTGATGGTGATGATGAATGATGATGAATGATGATGATGATGATGAAGGTGATGATGATGATGATGATGATGAATGATGATGATGTTCATGATGTTGATGGTGATGATGTTGAGGATGATGGTGATGATGATGATGACGATGTTCATGATGTTGATGGTGGTGGTGATGATGATGATGATGATAGCAATGATGGCAATGGTGATGATGATGATGATGACGATGGTGATGATGATGGTGATGGTGATGATGAAGATGATGGTGATGATGATGATGATGATGATGATGACGATGAGGATGATGATGATGATGTTCATGATGTTGATGGTGATGATCATGATAAGGATGATGAAGGTGATGATGACGGTGATGATGATGACAATGACAACAATGGTGATAATGTTGTTATTGATGATGATGATGATGGCAATGATGGCAATGGTGATGATGATGATGATGATGATAGTGATGATGAAGGTGATGATGGTGAAGATGATGATGATGAAGATGGACATGATGAAGATGATAATGATGATCATGGCGATGTTGATGATGATAATGATGGTGATGGTGATGTTGATGATGAGGAAGGTGATGATGATGACGAGGAGGAGGATGATGATGATGCCAATGATGGTGATGACGACGATGTTCATGATGATGACGACGACGATGGTGATGATGATGTTCATGATGTTGATGGTGATGACGATGATCATGTTGATGATGATGATGATGATGATGATGATGGTGATGATGAAGATGATGATGACAATGAGGATGAGGATGATGATAATGATGATGGCGATGGTGATGATGATGATGAGGAAGGTGATGATGATGATGATGAATTATTTCACTACAATAGGGATTTATTATTTGTGTATCATATAAAGCACCTGTGGGAGCATCAGATGTCGCTATTGAAGGAGCTAAGGTTTCCGCTATTGGCATGATACTGGAGACATGAAGCATTGCAAAATTGTAGCATGTCATTAGGGCTATGGAAGAGGTTGCAGTAGGTCACTAGTGGAAATCCCTAGGCATCGTTATGTACCAGATCCCTCTCTCCATCACCAATCAATGTACAATTAGTAACTAGTTTAATACTAATATTTCTAGTAGTAATAGTATACACACACATCCTATATCATTTGTGTGATACCAATTGATGTATTTTAGATTAATGAGCCTACAAACCTTATGTTATATGTGGAGTGTACACCAACTTGAAGAATAGAAGCATCATGATCCCAAGCATTATGTCAAAATTATGTTGCCGCTATTTTTGGTTTTACATAATGCGCACATGATTTATGTGCACAAAACGTGCTCTCGTTTTGTTTATACATAATGCACACATGTTTTGTCTTGTTAAATCGTGCTCGTGTTTAGTTTAAATTCAAAAATCTATTCCCTCCAAATGATAAGGCCGAGCCTCCACCCATGCTTTCATGGAATTCCAATGACTATGTGTCTGCTTTGTACTTTGCTTCGGATTCAACATGCATGTGCCTTGGAGTATGATAAACCATGGCAAATTCAGCATTATATCCATATTTTCAATATGCTCGTGTTTAGCGGTTCGTCTGATTATGCTGCACACATCCATTTTTTATGAGATTTTAGAAACAGATATGGTTTTTTTTGTAGATTCTAAATATGTAAATTTTAACAAGAATACATATTTTTTTTCTATTTTTTTCTTATTTATCTTTTGTCATCACTCCTCAACTCAAAAAACACACTCGTAGTGTTTCGTCCATATCTCTTTCGTTTCTCAACCATTTAAAAAAAAAATTGTATGGTGCACTAAAGAACACCAACCTCTACATGATATAAAAAACCCATTTCCAAATAATTGCATCAAGAAATTCAAATGTTGCACCCACAATTGACGTACCGTTTTCGAGGTTTGGTCTCTTAGATAATTAAAAAAAAAAAGAAAAAATTATTTTTATTATTGGAAAAATAGTCGTGCACTAGTCCTATATGTTCTCTATATGTATACTGGTTTTTGTAAGTTTATTCCATCATTTAGACACTCAGACGCTGCACCCACAAAAACATATACCTTATAATTTGTCCAAAAAATAAAAAGTGCCCGTTAAAATTTATCTAACTTTAGATAGTTAACAGCATTTTCAATAGAAAAAAATATATATTTGGAAATGTCATTCAATTTCCTACATTTCTTGTTTTTTAATGATCGCAAGATTCATTGTGTAAGTGTCTCAAAATATCCATGCAAGTTGATGGATGCCTGTTTTTTCAGTTTTGTATTGCATCCAACATGCCAAAAGAGACCCTCAACTTCTTGCACACACCCACTAAAAAAAACTTCTACTTGGTTTAATCCATTCCACCATGTCCATGGTGTGGATATATTTTTATCTATTGAGTGTAAAATCCCTTTATTTCATTTAAAGAGTAGAATTTTTCCAAACACTTCCACTTCAAAGAAAATACATAGAGCTTTGGATCAAGCAAATGAGGATCTCTCCACTTCTTTAAAACCCATTGATTCAACAGAGACTAACCTCATGATAATGTAAGTCAAGGAAATTTTGACTCTTTATGGAAAGGCCCTCACATCATCAAACATTATCTATGAACTGTGCATACATATTTATTGTTACGGATGTCTAACTCCTCAAGAACCATTGCAATGGTTTATATCTAAAGAAATTATATCTATATGAAAAAAACCCTTTCAATTTTTATACCATAGTTGTTTTATATCCCTCTCCTTTGGATGAGCCTTATCAATTTCCTTGTTGTCCTTTTTAGATGTATCATTCATCCTGACATTCTATTTTCTACATCATTGGCACAAATGTAACCCTCAAAATATTACCTCTTCAACTAGGGCCATATACTACCCATCACACTACCATGTCCACCTATGAGGTTTTCCTATTGGTGTTACTAGCAATAATAAAGAAAAATAGAATATTTTGATAGGAATTTTTTATGAACGCCTCCAATTATCCATTTGTCACCTTTGTTCTTATCCTGATTCATAATTATGTGAAGGACAATTGAACAAATGTTATAAGGTATGCTATCATTTCCCCTTTAGAAAACATCTATGATATAGATTGTTGGTTAGACAATTTAAATTCATCGAATTCATTCATATACCATGGACAACCTCAATAGTTTCCTAGATAGTACTGCAAATTAGATCTAGATCGACATACCATTCATTAACAAAAATATAGTAAATTGTGCATGTGCATATAATCATAACCATACATATATCCATGTGTACTTAAAAATGGCATAAAAGCATGTACATATCATTGCATAATATCTAAGTATTATGAACAGAAAACTACATATCCATATTTTGTCCAACCTATATTCTTATTGCATCGGCCTAGTGAAGCATGTCCAAAAACACCATTTTGTTTCCCCAAAGGTAAGGGAAAATCCCACCTCCTTACTGCCAGTTGTCACTACTAGTCCATTTTTCAAATGGCCCATGGACCTCATGGAATTCAATCCCATGTTGATTGGTGGCCATAAATAGATCGTAGTGGTTATCGACTATTTTACCAAATGTTTTGAATCCATGATAACATATAACAACACTTATAACACATACTCTTTATCTTTATGTTATACCATATTTTCACACATCATTGGCATAGATGTTGGATTTGTTCTTATGCATGATCTTCCTCCTTTTTGCAAACTCCCTTGTCCTCATGTGGATTACTTATTATATCCCTTCTTAGTAAAATCCCTTCAAAAACCCCTTTTCAACCCATATGTTCCTTATGCATAATTAGTCTCCTTTGTAGTGTCTATCCCGAGTAAGCACCTATTTGGTGATAAAGAAATATATATTTCTTGGGAAAAGTAAAATAAAATCACCATTTCTAACAATTTTTTTCCTATCAATAACTACACTAACTTCACTAATTTCCCATTCAAAATCACAAAAGATTATAAAGAGAAGAAGATAAGGAGGATATAATACCTATACCATCATAATGCTCTCATTTTTCTTATATAATCTACAACCCTAACCTTGTGTCTAGAAATCCTTTGAGTTGTATGGAAGTATCTATTTTAAGAAACCTTCATTCCTTATCAAATCAGATAGGTATCATCTTTCTCTCTTGGACTTTTCCTGAGGTGAAGTATGGAGAAGTGCTTCAAGTGTCGGGACTAGAGGGAGTAGCTCAACCTCTAGTTTCAAAATAGTGTTGCAGTAAGTTGCAGGTTAAATCATTCTTATGTATTGTCATTATTTTTATATAAAGAACTCATTTTTCCATCCAACCTCTATGATAAGTTTATGGTTATGAAATGTTGATTACTTGGTACATTGATTAGAATAATTATAGTCAATCATTTCTTTACTTTGAAGCCATCTACTATTGTTCTTTTTCTTTCTTTCTTGAGTGCAAGTGTTAAATGGAGTAGCAACATTAACAATTAAAGAAGTGGATCTATGTCAAATGTTGGACCACATGTAGGCTTCTTTTTATTTTATTTTAATCATATATTGGTTGTAAATCTATTATTAGATTGTTTTATTTAGGAATTGTAGTATGTTCATCAGTATTGCTCTGTGATGGATATAACCCAAATTCATTAGGGTATTTTACCCAAAATATAATTGGCAATCCCACTAAGGAACATGTAGGGAAAATTTTGAGACCTTTCTTGTAATCTAGAATTTTTTTTTAACTTCCTTTGTATATAGACAAAGTCTATAGGTTTATTAGGTGCTTATATACACACTCTACTATATTCATAGTCATTTGTGTCCCTGTAGGTTCAATTTTCTCTATATATTTATCATAGTTACCTTCAAAGTCATATTCCTATTGCTTTGTATCAAAGTGTTTATATACATGGGTTTGGTTAAAAGCGTGTATGTCTTGTATTTTCGTAGTTCTAAGTCACCTCTAAGTTTGATTGAATTTTTTTGTTTCAAAGTTGATATAAGTTAGTTTTGCATCTGTAAATGTTTATACCATCTCAACAAGCAACAATTTTGTATAACAAAGAAAAACAATGATGAAACTTATTAACTCTATTAAGGTTTTTGAAACCCATGACATGTTGAAGGAAATAAATGGTGAAGACTGGGATGAAGGAGAAGGATAAGGGACAAAGGTTTACGAAGGGAACTAATTAGGGTTTATGCTACTTGAAGTACTGAACACGCCCCCTGAATTTGACATTTGTGGAACCCTTTTCATTGGTAGGAGAGGCACAACGATGGGGGAACCCAAGGGGGGGATTCAAATCCCTCCCAAGTAGAGATAGTGGAAGGCATCCTAGCCACATAATCAAAGCACGCGTCTAGCTCAAAAATGGAAACAAATAAAAAAGAGGAAGACAAGCAAAAGAAAGGTTCATCAACCATGAAAAACATAGACAAATGCATTCTGAAATCAAGAGAAATACCCACTATGCAAATCTGTAGGGATATGGCCCTCAGAGAAATACCTTCTGTGGTGGATTAATGTAACCTAGAAACCCATGGGACACTATGAACTCCATCTGGGGACTAAGGGTTTCTTCACAATTGTTTTCCTAAACCTCGATGAAAGAAATTTGAAGGAGGATCGTACTTCTTCAACTCTAATGGACTCTTTCTGAAACCATGGAAAGAAAGGTTCATTCCAGAGAAAGAGGATCTGACATATGTCTTGATCTGGATCAGATTATACTCCCTTCCTTTGGAGTACTGGAATGAGAGTATTATGGAGGCCTCAAAGAACACAATAGGAGAATTTGTCAAAATATCAAATCAAACCAAGAAAATGAGGTACACATCGTAAGAACGCATATGTGTTTATATGGTCATAATTGTTATATTTTTATCATCCAAGCTAGAATTATGATCTTAGGATATTTAACTGAGAGACTCAACATGCACAGCAATAAAACACAAGAGACAAGAGACACAAAGAATTTTCCTCAAGGAAATCATAAAGGAGAAAACCCCACAACTTCCTCAGAGATAGAATCAGCACCAAAAGAAAAACCCAAAAACATAAAGATGATCTCCTAACAGCAGTAGTCTCTCTCTTGTCCCAGTAACTTATCCTCTCACTCATGCACCCCAATGAGTGAGTGTGTGTGTGATAAATAGAGAGACTCACTCTCTATTTATATTCTTTCGTTCACTTGAACCCCACTCCAACATGTTGGCCTCACTTAACAATTACTTACTAGAGCTGACATCTGTAGGAATGTCTAATAACCCTAGTGCCCCAAAACTTGTGGGAACTTTGCCTCCTCTGACCAACAAGGAGGTTTATCCTTAACACAATGGTGGGGACTATTGCCCCGAATTACAATGACTCACTTAGGGTTGAATTCTCTAGGATAGTCTAATAACCCAAGGGCCCCATAACTATGGGGATTTTAACCCTTGAACAATAGGAGGGTTACCCATAATGACTTGACATGAATTATTTATATTATAGAAACTTCCCAGAATAAACATTGAGGTATGGAATGACTCAATTACATTACAGACACATCCAGGAATAAACATCGAGGTACAATACATAAGATATACGAATGAATACATTCTGAAGTTACAATTACATCAACACTCCCTCTTAACTAGGAAGGTATTCTCTCGAGATAATTTATCAGTACAAGTCTTCTTCTCTGTATCATCTAGATCATCATCGAGTCCTCATCATCTTCACCTTCAAGTCATCTCCATATTTAAGTCATCTTCATCTTCAAGTCATCTTCATCATTGGATCTAGATCATCATCACTAAATCTGGATTATCACTTGATCTGGATCATCATCACTGGATCTGGATCATCACTCGATCTAGATCATCATCGTTGGATCTAGATCATCACTCGATCTAGATCATCTCTGGTTCTTGAACATCTCTGTTGGATCATCATCACGGGTGCTATCTCTTGATTCTTCTCATCATAGGAAGTTCTACAGAGCCAGCCCTTTTTCATGATGGTTGTAGGCCTACCCTCCATGTAGGTATTTTCTAGCACTTATATTTGACCCTAAGTCAGAAAGTCCTGCCCATCACTTACATATGATCATGTAGGAACCAATCCTATAATCATATCAGAAAGGCAACACCCAGCACTCACATCTGACCATGTGGGAACACCTCCCACAACCCTGTCAAAAAGGCCCAGCACTCACATCCGTTCAACCAATGATCAGAAAGGCCCAGCACTTACACTTGACCATGCAAGGAACCAATCCCCCAAGCCAAAAGGCTATGCACTTACATTTGACAACCAATGTTAGAAAGGGTCATCACTTATATTCGACCATGCAAGGAACCAATCCTTCATGCCGAAAGGGCTCTGCACTTACATCCGTTCAACCAATGATTGGAAAGGCATGCACTCACATTTGATATTGTAGGAACCAATCCTATAGTCATATCAAAATGGCCCCCAGTCATAGACTGAGCTACTTGGTAACTGACCAAGCGCCTCCATTCCCATAATGGAATTCAACGCTTACTTCTGATCATGTAGGAACCAATCCTACAGTCACATCAGAATGGATCAGCACTCACATCTGACATGGAAGGAACCAAATACTTTCACCATGACAAAATGGCTCAGCCCTTAGACCTGACCTACTTGTCAGAATGGCTCTCATTCCCAGACTGAGTATTCCTGGTAACTGACCAGGTGCCTCCATTCCAAGAATGGCATTTAGCTCTTATATCTGATCATGTAGGAATCAATCCTACAGTCACATCAGAATGGCTCAGCACTCATATCACATGGAAGGAGCCAATCCTCTCACCATTATAGAATGGCTCAGCCCTTACATCTAACCATGGAAGGAACCAATCCTCTCACCATGTCAGAATGGCTCTAGGTCTCATCATTTCCCTTTGGAACAAACCTTGATCTCAAGAACACCAAGCTTCTCCTTGAAGTACTTGAACTTTGCCCTAGCCAATGGCTTTGTCAACACATCAGCTATCTGTTCGTCTGTCGCAACATACTGGAGCTTAAATGCGCCCCTCTGCACCATATCCCTAATATAGTGACACTTGATCTCGATATACTTTGAATTGTCATGGAACAATGGATTCTCTGACAACTTCATGCAACTCTGGTTGTCACAATGTATACAAGTAGCATCCATTTGGATATCAAATAAACCAAACAGTAGCTTCCATAGCCATACTACCTCACAACTAGCTGAACAAGCTGTGACATACTCTGCTTTAGCTGTACTCAATGCCACATAGGATTGATTCTTGCTAAACCAAGAGATCACACATGATCCCATACTGAAGCAACACCCTGAAGTGTACTTCCTACCCAATCTAAATCAACATAACCTTCCAGGTTAATCTTTTGATTCGCACCATACTTGAGCCCATACTCAACTGTACCCTTTGCAATCATCAAGTGAACATGCCTCAATGTGTTCACAGCAAAGAAAATACCTGGTCTTGTATCCGTCAGGTAAATCACTGAACAAATCATCTGATGATACATTGTGGCATCAACCGTCTCTGATTAGGCATCACTCAATAGCTTCATGTTCGATGCCATAGGCATGGTCATGTAGTCCATCATCCTGAACCTATTCAGGATCTCTATTGCATATTTCCCTTGTCCAGGCCTACATTCCTAGAACGTAGTGTGCAAGAGCATCGCTGGTCTTCATCCTTCACCCTTGAAGCAATGGTTGGAATCCACTTTACTCTCAGTAAAGCCTAGAGTCATCAGTAATCTATCCATCCTATCATACCATGTCGAACCTTAGGATATTCTGTAGTCACTCCCTCTGTCTTCCATACTCTATGCACTGAAATATTCTGTACTGGAGTGACAAGTATCTTCCTCTGCCACTAATATTCTATGTATCCATCTAGGATCACTGGATACCAAAATCCTCTATCTTCAACTTTTTCAAAAGTTCTTCTCACACCCATCTGTGAACTTGTCATCCTCTATCAACCTTGTAGCATAGGTTTAGATCATCATTTATGTGTTATCCCATGGGTGTCTTCTTAACTTGTATAGGCCTTCTTTCATTTGCACACATGATTCTACCTGTCATGTGTCTCAACTTCGACTGGCTGCAAATGTCTCTTTGTAGTCTATGCCTTGTTTTCGTGAGAAGCCTTGTGCTACGAATTTTTCCTTGTATCCCACGATGTTTCCATCTCCTGCATGATGGAACTATCAACTTTCCTTCATGTATCGATACTTCTTTCTAGACATCATTCTTCTTGAACTGGTCTTCCCTTTCTTCTTGGAAGGTTCTGCATCAATGATGTCACTGCATTCGTCATATTATTTTTCATCTTAAACTGTCGTTACTTGTTGTTTAGAACAAGTCTCGTTCTTCTTTTATTGTAGGCGATTATGTATGCAATCTTTCCTACAAGTCAAATGCATTTGTATGGTTAGAAACATTTCATAAGGAATATTCATACTGGCAAGTTCTTATACATAAATATATGATCATACAACTACTTTAGCCAATACAACATTCATCCATATCTCACGGAAACTTTTCTAGATGCCTTCCATCTCTTCCAGGACAACATTGAGATTGTGCACTAATCTAATATGTTAGCAAAGAGGTTTCCTTCTAGATAAGTAGCAATGGAGAGTTGTATAGAACCATGAGCTACTTACCCATCACATGCATATTTGTAGCAAACTATCATTAATGCAAACATTCTATCATGCATAATACATCAACTAAATATAAACAAATGCATAACAAAACACTATCATGAAATGGAAATTGAATACTTATCTTTATTTGTTTCATGGGTAGACTCCTTCTTGAGCCTTCAGATTCATTGTATTCTTCATAGCATCATTTCTTATCCAAATGTTAAGATGGATAAGAGGTTCTTCAATAGTTGACTTCTTCATATTCCTCATCGCTTGAGGGATCTTCATTGGATGGTGAGAGGATCTTTAGTTTCTCCCATCTTCTCTTCTCTTATTATGAGTTGAGCTTCTTCTTATTCTGAAAGTAATCACTTCCTTCTGGCACAAATTACTTGAATGAATGAATCCCATGATCCTGGGAGACCATTCAAGGTGGCTATCACCACTTCTACATTATTCACTTCTTCTTTTACCACTTCAAGTTGTTCTTTGATTTGAGAGACCCTTGTAAAGTATGATTGTATGGTCTCTGCATTATGGATCTTCACATTCTTCAACTGTTTTCTCAAAGTCATATTCCGATATATGTTCTTCCCTTCAAATAACTTGCTCAAGGAGTCAAACATATTTGGTGTCTTTAGGGAATACACTTGTGGTACAAGTGATCCATGATTGAATCAACAATGATCTTCTTGGCCTTGACCAAGTTCTTCTTGTGTAAGGCTTCTAGCCTCATCTCCCTCTGGAACTGGAGCCTCTCTACTCATGTAGGTGTCCAATTCATTTTCTTCAGAGAGATCATATACTTCCATGCTTGGAAGTTGTCAACTTCACTAAACTTATCATCAAGCTAATGTGATAGATCACTTTGAAATGAGAACTTCAAATGAAAATAGCAAAAGATTAGATCTTACCGATTTGAGGTATCTGTCTTGGTTCTGGAGCTGGCTGATCTGGGGTTTGTCAGAGAAAACCTAATTTTCAAAACTTAGAATCTTTTAGATATAATTGGATAGAAATATATATCTCTTCAATTTAAGCTATCCAATGTACTCCTTTTCTAAAAATAGTGGAGGGAAGCTCCTGGAACAACAAGCCCTAGTTTTCCAATTTCTTCTACAGAAATGCTTGTTACTGTTTCTGTGGTATCTCCAAAATTGCTGCTCCTCTATGTCTAAAACCTCACACTGAGGTATCCTTGCATGCCCCTATTCCAACACCATAGGTTTAATCAGAATTGGTTTCACCAATTGCGAGTTATGATCATTTACCCAAGGTGACCTGTTATAGGATTGTTCAAAACAACAAAGTTGTACGGATAGCCACATGTCACTGGTGCATCTTCTAAGTCTGAAACTTGGACCACATAAATTAAAGCTTTTTCCCTTTCTGGAACATCTTTATGAATTTAATTTGAACCTTTGTAGCCCAATATATAGCAATTCTCTCCAGGTGTCCTATTTATGGATGAATTCTAGAAGACGCTGGAACCCTAACTTGGAGGGATCATATCTCCCAGAATATAGAGAATATGGGGCATAATTTTGGACACAGTGTAAATAAGGATTTCATATTTGTTCTCTACAATTTTCAGCTCCTGATCCTTTGCCAATCCCAAGATATAGTGAATGTACTAAAACTTATCAGTTTTGGTATTTTCGGGTTTTTTCAGCTCGGGATCAAACTAGGGTTTGACTTTCCTGAAGTTTCACCAAACCAAAAACCTTGATCTAGGCCTCTAAGATTCGATTTTTATGAGGAGAGAAATCCTATGCTGGGATCACTCAAAAATTCCTCTTCTGTAGAAAGCCCTAGTTTCCCGCACCAAAACTGAAAATGCTCGGAATCAAATTTCGCTTCGACAAAAAGATGTGCCCTTCAATGGAGAGTCATCCTAGCATACTTTTTCTAATGGATTGTGGAGAGAGACCCAAAAATTAAGAAGCCTTAGATTCTGCAGTTGCACAATGTATTCTTCTCAGGTTAGCTCTGATACTAGGTTAGATTTTTATCATTCAAGCTGGCATTATGATCTTAGGATCTTTAACTAAGAGACTCAACATGCACATCAATAAAACACAAGAGACAAGAGACACAAAGAATTTTCCTTGGGGAAACCATAAAGAAGAAAACCATACAACTTCCTTAGATATAGAATCAGTACCAAAAGTAACACCCGAAAACATAAAGATGATCTCCTGACAGCAGTAGTCTCTCTCTTGTACCAACAACTTCTCCTCTCACTCATGCACCCCAATGAGTGAGTGTGTGTGTGATAAATAGAGAGACTCACTCTCTATTTATATTCTTTCATTCACTTGAACCCCACTCCAACATGTCATCCTCACTTAACAATTACTTACTAGAGCCGACATCTCTAGGAGTGTCTAATAACCCTAGTGCCCCACAACTTGTGGAGACTTTGCCTCCTCCGACCAACAAGGAGGTTTATCCTTAACACAATGGTGGGGAATATTGCCCCAACTTACAATGAATCACCTAGGGTCGAATTCTCTAAGATAGTCTAATAACCCAAGGGCCCCATAACTGTGGGGACTTTAACCCTTGACCAATAGGAGGGTTACCCACAATGACTTGACATGACTTATTTATATTATAGAAACTTCCCGGAATAAACATCGGGGTATGACATGACTCAATTAGATTACAAACACATTCCAGAATAAACATTGGGGTACAATACATAAGATATACGGATGAATACATTCCAAAGTTACAATTACATCAACAATAACGAAGGACTTACCTGAAGGTATCGATATAAGCTAGGATGATGAAGATTGGTTTCAGATCCCGGACTACAAACATATACCCTTCAGATGCAGGTGCTACCATGAACATGGGAACTTGTTCAGACAATGTCCTGAAAACAATCCAACAATCTAGCAGAAAGGCCAAGAAGTTAAGGATGCTGATAGTTTTACCAATGTATCAGGAGAAAAAAGAATGAAAAAAATAAACCAAGGCCTGGAGGTAATCAAAAAAACCATATCTTCTAACACTTTTGATGTTCTCCAATCTAAACAAGAGCAGGTCAATCGCCACACTGATGGATCACACAAAGTTATTAGCAAAAAATAAATAGACAAGGGGGGGAAATATCAATCCTAGCTAAATGCCATTGAATAGAAAACATACATGGATATGATGGAGGATGATACTGATGATATGGATCTAGGAGACCAAGATATATATGGGATACAAAAAGTAGTTCAAGAGCCATTGAATAGAAAACATACATGGATATGATGGAGGATGATACTGATGATATGGATCTAGGAGAGCAAGATATATATGGGATACAAAAAGTAGTTCAAGATCCATAAAATGGGGTGATCCCCTCACAACAAGTGGTCTTGCTCAAGGAAGCCATCATCAAAACTAGGAAAATAAAAACCCTTGGAGTAGGAACTGAAAAATATGGTACCAAAATCCATGAAGTCATAAAAAATATGGCAATTAAAGACGTGGAAGAAGAAGCAATCAACATCACATCAAGGAAATAGGGGTGAAACCAGTTTCCTCGGGGAAATTTTCCACCATAGATGCAACATTTTCCATACCTTGAAAACCTTTTGAGTGAATCTTATTTCCTAGAACATTAGAGGTTGCAGTGCACCTTAAAAAATTACTGTTAAAAAGGAAAATTGCTACATAAAAAGCCTACAGTTATATTCATACAAGAAACTAAACGCTTCGAAGAAAATTTCAAAACAATCGAGGAAAAAATATGGAAAGCTAGCGAATTGATAGACATCGATGCTACAAGTGTAGTTGAATGCATTGTTATAATATGGAACCCCCTAGAGATATGCATTTCCAAATTTCTAGCTACCATATTCACCATTTCGGCTGACTTTCATATCCTAGGCACTAGCCTCAAAGCAATTCTTACTAGTGTCGACAGGCCCTTCGTGTTTGTACCCAAACAATCCTTTCTTCACTCACTGAAGTGGTTGAATCACTCGTTAGACCAAAAGCACTAGATACTTGGAGGAGACTTCAATCTCATCCGAAAAATAGGGGAAAAGAACAGAGTGATTCACACCTTAGTCACCTCAAACACTTCCTTTGACATCTTAATAAACGAGTTAACCTTCGTGGACATTAGCACTGTCAAAAATTTTTACACTTGGAACAACAAGCATTATGGGGATATACACATCTCTTCAAGACTAAACTGCTTCCTTATCTTAGAATCAATACTAACAGGAGGGGAAGACATATCATCCCTCATATTCCCTGCAACAGGCTCGAACCACTGGCCCATTAGTCTAAACTGGTGTAGAATAGGGGAACACTTGAGGAGACCCTTCATATTCAAAAAATTTATGCTCTCTCATCATGATCTTCAACCCCTCATGCAACAATGGTGGGGATATTTTCAATATCTAAAAGGAACTCTCATTTACAAATTTCAACAAAAACTTAAATATATCAAAGAACAAGTAAAAATTTAGAACAAAGAGAACTTTGGAAACATCCATTTGGAAAACGTTTAGATTAAAGGTCAACTTGTGGACATTCAAAGAACCATCATGCAAGAGGGATACAAAGACTCCATCAAATAGGAAGAAAAGAGCCTTCCGAAAGCTTTGGAAGTCAGAGAAAAACAAGAAGAAATCCTATGGAAAACTAAATCTAGAAATATATGGCTCAAACAAGGGGAAATGAACTCATCCTTTTTCTTCAAGGAAACCATACAAAATTTACAGGCCAACAGAATTGTCCTCCTAAAAGAATAGAATGGAAAATCATCAAAAACACATTATCACCAACCATTTCAAGCAATTAATGGAAGAATCGGAGCTGGAAATAAATACAACTATGGACAGGATCCTTGAGAATATCACCACACTAGTGAGTCTGGAGAAAAAAAACTCCTACTCCATCCCATTGAAATGGATGATCTAGAAGAGGCGGTCAAACAATTGAAAAATAAGAAATCCCCATGCTTGGATGGCTTTATCGTCAAATTATTCCACACCCTCTAGCACAAATCAAAGATGAGGTTTTGGAAATTATCGAAGACTCTAGGAAAACATGGAAATTTTTCAAAGATTTCAACTCGACGTTCCTCTCCCTTATCCCCAAAGAAAATGGCAT
Source organism: Pseudotsuga menziesii (assembly GCA_001517045.1). NCBI lineage: Eukaryota > Viridiplantae > Streptophyta > Pinopsida > Pinales > Pinaceae > Pseudotsuga > Pseudotsuga menziesii. The sequence continues at coordinate 38,205 of LPNX010511648.1, read as the reverse complement.
TGACTCCTAGGGTAAATTCAGACCCATCGCACTTTGTAATGTTATATTCAAAATTGTTACCAAAACCATTGCAAATAGGCTTAAGCCCCTTCTACCTTTACACATATCAAAGGAGCAATCTGGTTATGTTGAAGGAAGACAAATTATGTATGGCATTATTCTTTCTCATGAAACTATCCACTTTCTCAAAACCACCAAAATATTTTTCATGATAATCAATATTGACCTCTCCAAAGCATTGGATAGACTCAACAGAAAATTCTTGAAGAAAATGTTGTTGGATTTCAATTTCTTCAACCATTACTTTAGTCTCCACCACTGAGTCTTTTCCATTCTTGTCAATGGAACTCCCTCTAAAACTTTCCAACCTTCTAGGCAAATTAGACAAGGATACCCTCTCTCTCCTTTCCTCTTTTTCCTAATGATGGAAGGCTTAGGACGTCTCCTCCAAGTCAAATTAAAAAACTGAGAACTTAAAGGTATTTCCCCACATCCAAGAATGGAGCCTCAATCCCATCAACAATTTGTCAATGATACCATGCTAATGGGATACTCCTCAATGCAGGAAAATAAAGCTTTAAAAACTAGCCTCAACACTTTCCTCCTTGCTATTGGACTTTACATCAACAAATAAAAATACAAGATCGATTTCTTCAATATTTTCCGAATCACAAACTGCAATATCCTTCACATTCTTTATTTTTCAGAGGGACACTTACCTACCGAATACCTTGGTGCCCCATTAACAGACTCCTTAGCAAGAAACATCTCCTGGAAATATATTTTGGATAGATTGAATCAAATTCTCAGCGACTGGACCTTTCTCTCTCTCAACTTCCCAAGTCTCCTAATCCTTGGAAAAGTGGTATTACAAGCCATTCCTTTATACCTATTTTACATTTTGTCTTCCTCTGAATCCATCCAAAAAAACTCAAAAATTTGCAGCACCCCTTCCTTTGGGGAGTCTATGAAAATCACAAGAAATGGTCTTTGGTTGACTGGAACACTCTATGCACTCCTAAGGTTGGTGGAGGCCTTCGAATCAGAGACCCAACAAAAAACAACCAAATATTCAATGCCAATATTTGGTGGCAGTGGACCATGCATACATCCAAACCATGGGATCTCTTGTGTCAGGCCAAATATGATTCTACCTGGGGTAATCATAATCTCATCAGATTTGGCACTAGTGTCAAAGGCTCGCAGATCTAGAAATCTGCGCATGCCAACTAAAATATAATACAAAACTTCATCTTTTTCAAAATACAAAATGGAAATACTGTGGATTTCTTTCAAGACACATGGAACCAGCAAAGTTTTCTCATTGAATACCACAATATCCCCATACTAAAAGAACAATTTCAACTCAGACACATCTCAAAAGTGAGTGACATGTGGAGCAAGGCCAACACAGAAGATCACTTCAGGAAATGGAAAATCTTCAACTGGTGGTAGAACATGAGTCCTACAAAATATATTCATGCTTTTTGGGATGATCTCCACACTCACCAAATTCAAATAAGTTAAAATAATGATAAAATAAGATGAGGTTTCTCGCGATCCAGCACCTTCAACATGAAATAAGAAGCCTCTATACATTCCAATTCAAACATTGATGACCAATACAATAGATGGAAAAAATTATGGAAATCCAACCTCTGGCCTAAAATTTCAACCTTCCTTTGGCTCCTCCTTTGTAGACACATATTAGTCTGGGAGAATAAACAAAAAGTAGGCTATATTGGACCAGCTTCGTGTTCTCTATGCAAAGACAACGTGAAAACCATTGATCATCTTCTATATGAATGCAACTTTTCTGACAATATCTAGAAACAAGTTGAAAGTATATTTATAAAATTGGCTAGAACAAAGGGATGCCCGAACACCTCCATAACCAACTGGACACGCAAACATTTTAGCAACATGCTTCTCAATCGAATACGGGAACTCTTCCTTGGATTTTTAGTCTAGGAAATATGGATCAAAAGGAAAATTACAATATTCAATAACATGAGTAGGAACTAAGAGGAGGTCTGGGAAATTCTAAAGAAGAACATCTTTGAAACCTTCAAATTATCATCCCAAAAAGATAAGGACCTAACCACCAATAGCAATGAAATGAAAATATTAAAGGAATGGGGAATTACAACCATACTTGATTACATCGGGCCTTCCATCAAGGAAAATATTAACATGAACTCTCCAAACCATTGGCCTCATCCCCCCCTGGCACCTACAAGCTTAACTTCGATGGGGCTTCCAAAGCAAATCCTGGCCCAGGAGGATTTGGTAAAGAAATAAGAGATAATGAAGGAAAAATCCAAGAGGTTTACTGAGGCTCTCTTGGACTCTCCACTAACAACACGGATGATATAGATGAATTATTGGTTGGTGTAATCTGGGATCTCAACCAGAATTGGACCCCACTCTTCTTTGAAGGGGATTTACTCCTCATGATTAACATGGCCAACAGACTACAATATATCTCAACAGGAAGCAGGATAGCCAACAATTAGAGGCTAGAAAGAAAACTCAGAACTCTAAACACTATTCTTATGTGGAACCCATCGATCATATTCAAACATGTCAAAAAAAGGCTAACAAACTGGTGGATTCCATTTCCAACAAGGGAGTTATTATGAACTCCACCATTCACTACTTCTACTGGAACAACAACATTGAACTTGAAGATGGAGAGAAAAGGCAATAGATTTCTACACAAGACTATAGCCTCTCGAATGCAGTTGTGCAATGTGCTAAAGATAGAGGGAACATGGGTGGTAGGGCATGTTCCAAGGAAAATGGAATCCCCTCCCCCATGTCTCCACAAGGAATGTAGGAGAAATGAATGTGGAAGGTTAACACCTTCACCGTGCATAGGTTTCTAACCACGTTTGCTGATCTTGATCGATGGCATTATCATGCAGGTTTGGTGCATCGGGAAGTTATCACAAGGGAGGCTGGGAAAGAGATCATCACTACACAACATCCTTTATTTCAGGAGCATTGCATCCTATCCCGTTTTGTTCACATCCTGTTGGTCATGGATTCTCATGGGAGTGATGCAAACAACATCGACTAGGAGGCCCTATTTCTCAATGAAACCCCAGAGCATATCTTAAACTCTATTGCAGCCATGGAAACATAAATATTTGGGGGGTTCCATCTGAATCTGGACCAGTGGTTTCTATCTCGAACTATTGGTGTTTGAAGTTCATTCTCTCCATATCCATGAGTGAAAGGGAGAGTTTTGGGGATCTTGTGAATATTACTATCAGCACCTTCAAGGAAGATGGAAAGAAAATATTGGTTTACATGAGGGATCTCATGCAGCTCTCAGAACCTCCTTTTCAGCATGCAAACAAGGATACAAATGAGGTTCGAACCAGAAATTCCAATAAGGATGAATTTGAATCCATCAAGAAGGCCTAGAGGCTCATCTTAGTGTTATATGCTCTACTCTCTCTTGCTCGGGTCATGGCCCTGCTTTGTGCATGGTTTATCTATGTACCTTTTTCTCATTCAAATTATATAAGTGTGTGAAGCTCCTATTGTATAAAGGCTGGGCATCCATCACTATGTTTAGAAACTTAGTTTGGTATCTTCTGCATATCTTTCCTTTTTTGCTCCATGACCACTGTATGACTCCATGTTTCGGGAGTCAAAATTGACTATGTAAGCTATTTTGTTTATCTAAGTAATTGAAAAGAACACTTCTTACTAACAAAAAAAAGAAAGGCCATTAGTGTTTTTCAAGTTTTTTTTGTTTATTTGTTTCTTTGGATTGTCTAAACTATTGTTTGTTCATATATATATCATTTTTGTAAAAAACGCCTATTTCATTAAAGTTGGACTTTTTAGGCAAAACCTGGACTTAAAAGGTGTGAATTTAGCCTTTCAAAATGTCAATATCAACCCTTCTAAAGTGCGAAATTAGGTTCTTAAAAGTAGCAATATTGGGTTTCAAAAGTGTGTTTTTCTATTTGAATAATGTGTATTATTGCGATTTCCAAAGCCTAAAAGAGCATTTTTTTAATTCAGAATCTATGAATTCCAATTCAAAAAATGTGAATTTCAATTCTAAAAGTGTGAATTTCAATTTGAAAAGTGCATTTTTCTTTGCCAAAGTTGTGATCTTTCAATATGATTAGTCCAATGTTCATGATAATCAATATCCATATTATACTTATCAATGTCTATAATAGTGTGCCTCCTAGACAATTTGGTTAAGGACTCCTTGGTAGAATGTCACTATTGGTAAAAATAACTTGTACTACCAAACCCTACATCAATATTAATTATATAGGAAAAAGATGGAATATGCAATTTGAAGAGGAATAAACAATGTATACAATAAAACTCAACACTTCATATATTCCATAACACATAAATTAATCTACTCATTTTTTTATATTATATATTCAACACATCACAGCTAAATCCCTTAATCCACACATAATTTATTTTATATATTTCACACATAAGACTCCATATATTCCACATAATTTTTTTAATTGGGACTAAATATATTAATATATAAGAAAAAAATCTAAAATATTATCCAGAAATTGATATTTGAACCAGTATTTGTAGGAAGACACTTTTCAACTTCCATAGCATCTATGCTTGCACGATTTACACTAGTCATTAGAGGGTTGAACTTGGTTGCTTCCATAGAAACCTTGGTTATGCAATTCGAACCAGTCATTGAAGGGCAGGAATTTATACCATGTCATTCCATCAGGCCAGGTCTAGTGAGGGGGGTCGAATACCCAAAAAAAAACAAAAGAGAAAATAGGGAAACACGGGGATTCAAAAACTTAACAACACAAATTATGAAATGAATTACATGTGCACTACAACAAATTTGATTTTTAGTGGGGGTTGTCTTTCGCCTCCAAAATTCACTTTTGGGGGAGGTTTTGGATTTGGATGTTTAATATTGTAACTTCAAAGGACATTCTAAATGTATTTTGCTAATGTAGGCCAAGGGAGATGTTAGTATTCCTCCGTCGGGGTATTACTATTGTAATTGGTCATCATAGAGTCATGATGTAAAGAATCCATTGCAAGTTGGATCATTAGTACCCTAATGAATAATATAAAATACTATTTTGAGTTTTCCTAGGTGAAGTCGAACCAGACAGTTTAGTGGGGCCGACTTGTTTAGTATAAATGTTAGTTGTCTCAATGTCTATAAATAGAAGAGTCGTGCTTCTTATTTGAATAGGGACACACTCACTTGTGTAGTACATAGGAAGAGAGAGAGACAAAACATCAAGGATGAGAATAACTATTTTGGGGTTATATCTTATACACATTATATAAAGGAAGTTTTGTTGGGTTTTCTTCCCCTTGAGGGTTTCTTAGGATAAATTTTGTGTCTATATTGTGATTATGTTTCTTTCATTGATTTTACATATGCTAATCTTGTGAACTTGAAATGAACACTAATGATATCTAGTATAGCATATGAAATATTAACACGGTATCACAACTATCTTGAATAGGAAAAATTTCACAAGGTGAAACTCCCTCTCCTCCCTCTCCAGAATAAATTAGGGTTTCTGCAAATTTTGGAGTTTGGAAGATTTTCTTGCATAGAAAGTTGCACCTCCCTAGAGCATATATATTGAGCCTCGGTTCAAAATTTTTGGGTGTTTTAATCTCCAAGAAATACAAACCCTAGTTTGACCCTGAACCAGAAAACTACAGAAAACCAGAACCAGAAATTCTGTAGAGCTGCAACCTCACAAGTAGGATTTCAAAGGTGAATATTTTGGATCTGTAAAATTCAGTTGGACTAACCAGCTCACCTCAGTGAAATGCATATTCTGGTAAGGTCATATTTTCATTTTGAGAATTTTTAATTTTTAGTGACCTACTAGACAAGATGGCCCCAAGCACTAAGCTTGAGGACAAATTGGAAGGCATAGAAAAATTCCTAGCATGGAAGTACAAGATTGGTCTCATTCTCAGAGAAAATGGCCTTAAGAAGTACATCAAGGATGGAATTACAGAACCAACATAAGTCAAAGATAAGGAGAAGCATGAACAAGACCTATTCAAGGAAATGAAGATCATTGTTGATTCTATTAAATATCACCTGATCCCTTAAGTGTCATATAAGAAGACACCAAAGAAAATGTATGATGCACTTTCCAGAATATATGAGGGAAGGAACATCAATAGAAAGATGAATCTAAGAGATCAACTGAAAGGAAACAATATGAGAAAAAGAGAATCAATTCAAGAATACTTCACAAGGGTCTCCCAATTTAGAGAACAACCAAGTGCTATTGGAGACACCCTTGATGAGGATGAACTAGTTATGAATTCTCTGAATTGTCTCACTATACCTTGGGTCTCATTCATACAGACTCTGTGTGCCATAAAATAAAGTATGAAGTTTGACATAGTATGGAGAGATTGCATTCAAGAAGAAGCTAGAGTATCCAATACAGAAGCTCTACTTAGAGAAGATTATTAAGATCTATCCATCAATACTAAAGGAATAAAACTATCAAACTTCAAGAAAGTTAACCATAAATATTCAAAGAAGAAGTTTCAAAAGAAAAGGAAGGATTACTAAAGTATCAATGCTAGAATTGTCATAAGATAGGACACCTTGCCAGAGAATGAAAATCACCAAAGAAGAAGGACAACAACAAGACATATCATGCTCATCTAACTAAAGATGACAATAATGAAGAAATACCTAGAAAGATACTAATAGAAGAAGAAGATGTAGATGAATATGTACTATTATATTAACTCTCTGGGTCTGTAACACTTGCAGAAGATACATGGCTTATTGATAGTGGTGCCTCAAAGCACATGACATGGAGGAAGAAGAATCTGTCAAGACTTGAAGAAAATAACTCTCCCCAGAAACTATCATTGGGAGAAAACTATCAATATCCCATAAAAGGTATTTGTGAATCAAGCTACAAGCTTGAATCTGGGACTTCCATGAAGATGAAAGAAGTACTGTATGTACTAGGTTTGAAAAATAACTTACTTTGCATATCAACTCTAGATAAGAAAGGGTATATATTTTCTTTTGTATATGGACAAGTACTTATGTGGTCCAAAGGAAAGACACTTGAAGATGTTGTAGTCATTAGAGAAGAAGGAGGACGACTATATAAAATCAAAGGACATTTAGAAATAACCCTTTTCCATGAGACTACCAGCTTGAGTGAACTTTGGCATACGAGGCTTGATCACATCAACTACAAAGAAATACCCTATGTGAGCAAGGTGGTAACAGGGTAACCAGATATGGAGATTGATCATGAGGGAACTTGCAAAGGATGTGAAAGAGGAAAGAACATTAAGAATCTGTTTCCTATAAGTAAAAACAAGAATAAAGGTACATTAGAACTAATTCATTCTGATGTATTTGGTCCTATGCCCTCCATATCATTAAGTGGATATGGATATTATGTCACATTTATTGATGATTATTCAAGAAAGACTTGGATATATTTCTTGAAGTATAAGAGTGAAGTGTTTGGGAAATTCAAGGAATTCAAAGCCTTAATAGAGAACCTTTCAGAAAACAGAATCAAGACATTGAGAACATATAATGGTGGAGAATACACTTCAAAGGAATTTGAAGAATTCTGTAAAGAAGAAGGAATCAAGAGGGAACTAATGACTCCCTATAATCCCCAGGAGACTGGTGTTGTGGAAAGAAAGAATAGAACTATTATGGAAGCAGTGAAAATTATGATTCATGACCAAGACCTCCCCATGCACCTATGGGATGAAGTTGCAAGAAAAACCATATATGTGTAGAACATATTATCTCACAGTTATATTAGATTCAAGACTCTTGAAGAGATGTATAGAGGAAAGAAACCTGAAGTGAGCCATCTCAATATATTTGGTTGTCCAGGATATGTACATATTTTGAAAGAGAAGAGAACCAAGTTGGATCTTTCTGGAAAGAAAGGAATATTTGTTCAAAACTATGAAGTCTCCAAAGACTTCATGGTAAACATTTTAGGATTCCATCATATCAAAATTAGTAGGGATGTAACATTTGATGAACAGACGACTCTTAAGAAATCTAGAAGGTGTCATCTTAAAGAAGTACATGAATGGGATGTGCCACTCAAAATGGTAGAAGATGAACCCTCTCCTGAAATAGAAGCATCTAAAGATCATGGTATGCTAGAACCTTAGGAAGCCTCTACTATGGATATCTCTTAAAAGAGAAAACCTAATTGGGTAAGAGAAATCATACAAGAAACAAAGAGATATGGAGCTCCATAAGGCTCCACAAGAACAAGTAAAAGATCAAATCCATATTCCTGTTATGTCGTTGTGATGTGTGACCTTGTAGATCAAGAACCCACCATCTATTAGGAAGCTGCACAGAAGAAAGAATGGGTTGAAGCAATGATGGAAGAATACTAATAAATAATCAAGAATGATGTTTGGGATATAGTACCCAAACCAGAAAACAAAAGTGTGGTATATTCAAAATGGATCTACAAGATAAACCATGTTACTGATGGAATTATTGAAAGTACAAGGAAATATATGTTCCTAAAGTATTCTCTTAGAAAGAGGGGATTTATTATGAAAAAGACATTTTCTCTAGTATCAATGTACACTTCCATTAGAACCATCATGGAACTTGCTTCCATGACGAAGTGGAACTTACACCAGATGGATGTAAAGACAACCTTCCTTAATGTTGTGATTGAGGAAGAGGTTTACATCAAACAACCACAAGGATTTGAAGTCAAGGAAAGAGCGACTCATGTATGTAAGTTGAAAAAGGCTCTGTATGGATTGAAGAAATTTCCTAGATCTTGGTATGGTAGAATAGTTAGCTTCTTGACAAGCATGGAATTTACCAAGAGTAAAGATGATCCTAAAATTTATATGAAGAGTATGGATGATGAACCTATCATACTATTGTTGTATCTAGATGATCTATTTCTAACTGAAGAAAAAAATCACAGATTGCAAGAACAATCTAGATGAAGAATTCAAGATGAAAGAAATTGGATTAATGCATTATTCCTAGGGATGGAAGTGTGGTAGATCCCAGAAGGAATATTTTTGAGTAAGGGAAAGTATGCAGTACAAATATTGAAAAGATTTGATATGTTGGATTGTAAATCCATGGCCACACCCACGGACAATAACTTGAAGTTGTTATCTGATGAGTCATCAGATTTAGTGGACATGACTTAGTATAGATAGATCATTTGGTCATTAATGTATCTCACGAATACAAGGCTAGATATATTCTTTGATGTGAACACCTTGATTCAGTATCGAGTTAAACATATATGGGTTCACTTGATAAATGAAAAGCATGTTATGAGGTACCTAAAATGTACAATGGACTTGGGACTTTACTATGGTAGATATAATGGCTACATATTATATGGATACAAGGATTTAGATTGGGCAGTAAGTTCCACAGGTAGAAAGAGCACCTCAGGTGGATGTTATTGTCTAGGATCCACCATAATCTCATGGTTTAGTAAGAAAGCATCCAGTGTTTCTCTCAGCACAATTGAAGTAGAGTACATAGTAGCTTTCTCCACTATTTGTGAAGCGATATGGCTTTAGAAACTAATGTCAGGACTATTTGACATGGAGTTGGATGCCACAATGATTCTTTGTGACAACCAAAGTTGCATAAAGATGATAGAGAATCTGGTGTTTGATGATAAATCAAAGCACATAGAAATTCGATATTTTTATATAAGGGATATGGTAAAAAAGGGATCTATAAAACTCTAGTATGTGAGTACCGATGAGCAAGTTTTTGATGTGCTAAACAAGCCTTTATGCCGAGTAAATTTTGAATATTTCTGTGACAAGCTTGGTGTAGTTCGAAAAGACTTTCCTCGCAAGGAGGAATAGTCATGTGACTACAAACTTTTCTTGCAAGAAGGAATAATAAAGATATAGACCCACTTTGGAAAGGAGGAACAAGTTGAAGATATGGAATCTCCTTGGAAAGGAATAATATTTGCATTACAGCTTTTACAAGTGGTAGTCATTGTGATATTTTTGGAACCTGTGTGGAGTTTTTTTTCTCGATGCGTTCCGGACTCCAGAGTTGAGTCCATCTTCAGGAGAAGGATTGTCTCTCAAATGAACTATTAGATTTATTAAATGATTATTAATTTAAGCTTCAGTAACCCATTCTTATTTAGTTTTATATTATTAATCATTTAATATTAACTAATTATATGACTTGCTATTTGTGTTTTTATTTTATTATGTGTGTCTCTAATTAAATCATTATTTTCTATTAAATGTTATACTTATTATTAATCATTATTATTATCCATTTATATAAATAATTAATTATTTAGTTTAATCTTTATTAACCATTTTTATTTATTATTAACAAGTTTTTATTATTAATTATTTGGTCTTTAATATCTATTATTATTTGTGTTTTTAATTTATTATGTATGTTTTTTATTATTGTATTATCATTTAGTATTAAATGTTTTATTTCTTATTTCTTATTATTATTATCAATTCATATTAATTTTTATTAATATCATTTTTGTTACTATGATCCTCCTTTAACCTTATGGCATGAATAATTGGTTTCCATGCCTTCCATAGGAATAAGTTGTCCTCTCTCTTGAAATTTCTTGGATGTTTCTCTATTTCTATTGCTTCTCATATATGTCATTTTTTGTAGTGTTTTTCGAGGGCTATGAACATTGCTTCTTCAATGAAAACATGCTGGTTTGTTATTGATGAATGTTCTTCCATGACTGCCTTCTTGATGAAGCAATAGAAATAGAGAAATATCCAAGAAATTTCAATAGAGAGGACGACCTAATCCTGTGTGAGGCATGGAAACCAATTATTCATGCCATAAGGTTAAAGGAGGATCGTAGAAACAAAAATGATAATAATAAAAATTAATATGAATTGATAATAATAATAATTAATAGCAAATAAAACATTTAATACTAAATGATAATATAATAATAAAAAACATACATAATAAAATTAAAAACACAAAATAATAGATATTAAAGACCAAACAATTAATAATAATAACTTATTAATAATAAACATAAATGGTTAGTAAAGCTTAAACTAAATAATCAATTATTAAGATAAAGGGATAATCATAATGATTAATAACAAATTGAACTTTTAATAGAAAATAATGATTTAATTAGAGACACCCATAATAAAATAAAAACACAAATAACAACTCATATAGTTAATTAAGACTAAATGGTAAATAATATAAAATTAAATAATAATGGGTTACTGAAGCTTAAATAAAGAATCAATTATTCAAAACAAGTAAACACATATATAAATAATTATTTAGGACATTTAAAATAAACAATTATTTATGGCATTTAATAAACCTAACTGTTCCTTTGAGAGATAATATTTATCCTGAAGATGGACTCAAATCTAGAGTATGAAACAAATCAAGACAAAAAACTCCACACAGGTTCCAAAACTATCAAAAGGAATAATAGGTCGAAGATATGAACTCTCCTCAGCCAAAGGGGGAGTAGGTTCATAATATCGATCCTCCCATAAAATGGAGAGTGATAAAGAGACTAGCATCGATGATGGGATGACAGTGATGCTCCATCATGAAAGAGGCCAAGTGCGCTTGAATATACTGACAAGGTCGTACCTTCACTTGTGGACGATAGTATCCTTTCTTGAGGATGACAAGTATAACACTATGTGCATGAGAGTGGTCCTTACTAGCTAAGGATGGCCATACAGATGTTACTATCACAAGGAGAGTACCCACATTCATTTGTGGATACTGTAGAATAACACTCACTCATTAGTGGTGCCAACCTTAGTGGTATGCATGCTCTAAGATGAGTCCTCACAAACAATAGGGCCGAAATTTTTATGCGGTCGATATCTTCTCTGCAAACATTACTCTTGTATGGAGAGTGTGCCTATAGTCATATGTATATTCCATAGAATAACACTTTCTTGGGAGTGGTCCTAACCTTAGTGGTATGGATTCTCTATCATGAGTCTTCACGGATGTCCTGGTGTAACACTAACTTGGGAGTGGTCCTTACGTCAGTGGTAAGGATGCTTTATGATGAGGGATGACATTTTGTATGTAGTTGAGAAATGCTCTGCATACAATACTCTTGCATGGAAGAGTATGCCCACACCTAAGTTTAGATACCGTAGTATAACACTCACTTAGGAGTGGTCCTAAAATCAATGGTATGGATGGTCTATGATGAGTCCTCACAAATTACAAGGCCTACATTTAGGTGCAATCAAGAACTATATTCCATTGTAAACAATTAAACTAGTCAATATAATGGACCAGGATGATGTAGGATTGCATCATTCTTGGGCCTATGTCCTAAAGTGATAGGGATTGATCATCCCGAAAAGAGATCATGTGTACTATAGGTAGCATGGCGGAAAATTATCAAGTAGATCAAAGTATGGCGGAAAAGGATCAAGTAGATCAAAGTGAAACTACAAAGGATCAAGAAGGATCGAAGTGTTGTTGCAAACGATTGAAAGGATCGAAGTGCTACTACAAAGGATCGAAAGGATTGAAGTGATACTACCAAGAATCAAGAAGATTGAAGTGTTGTTATAAAGGATCGATAAGATCAAAGTGATGCTGCAAAGGATAAAGAATATTGAAGCACTATTGCAAAGGATTAGAAGATCGACATATTTCTATAAAGGATCGAAAGGTCGAAGCATTGCTGCAAAAGGATCAAGTGATTGTGTGATGATGAAGATGAAGATATTGAAGAGTAACTATTCTAGTTACTGATTGTGAAAACTTCCTTTGACGTATGGATGTATTACCTTAATAGTGTTGAAGATGTTGTCTCTCTATTCTCCTATAGTCTATGATGATGTCGTCAGTAGAATAACCTTCTCATTAAGGGGGGAGTGTTGAATAATGTAACTTAAAAGGATATTATAAATATATTTTACTGATGTAACCCAAGGGAGATGTTATTATTCCTTCATCGAAACGTTTCTATTGTAATTGGTCATCATAGAGTCATGAGGTAAATCCTCCATTGTATGTCGGGTCATTAGTACCCTAATGAATAATATAAAATACTGTTTTGAGTCTTCCTAGGTGAATTCATCCCAGCCAGTTTAGTGGGGCCGGCTTTTTTAAGGTAAAAGTCAGTTGTCTTAATGTGTATAAATAGAAGAGTTTTTCTTCTTATTTGAACACATACACACTCACTTGTGTAGCAAATAGGAGAGAGAGAGAGACATAAAAACAAGGAGAATAATTGTTTTGGGGTTATATCTTATACATATTATACAAAGGATTTTTTGCATGGTTTTTTTGCCCTTGAGGGTTTTCCAGGATAAATACTGTGTCTATCTTGTCATTTTGTTTCTTTGAGTGATTCTCCATATGCTACTACTATGAATTTGAAATGAAACTAATGATATCTAGTCTATCATATGAAATGTTAACCTTGGAGGTGGTCTTTACAAAAT
>LPNX010511648.1:3956-24666 GCA_001517045.1 Pseudotsuga menziesii | reverse complement strand
TACCTATGGGAGCGGTTTCAACCTGCCCCCCCCCCCCTAAATAGGTTACTACAAGGGCGGTTCTAAACCCCTCCTAACACTCCATCTTACTAAACTTTTGGGGCGGTCTTAACAAAAGCCCCCCAATAGCACCAACACTAAAAGTTTGTACTTTTAAAGGAGGGAGTTTTGGCACTAAAAGTGACTTTTGGGGGCGGTTCAACCCCTCTCGATAGAAATATACAAAAATGGTTTGAAACCCCCCCTATATCCATAATAAATCATAAAAAAAAATATGTTTTATTAAAAATATCAATATTGCAATATCATTAGGGAATGAAGGAATTGAACCGTCAAACCCATTAAGGGAGTTTTGAGGTAAAAAATGGGCCTCAAAACAAAAATTGTACCATTAAAATTCACTTTATAAGAACAATTAGGATTCACGATGATGATGTCAACCATAAGGGTAAAATTTGTAAAAAAAATGGATGGAAAGAAAACTACTTTTTCTTATCATATTTTTGGCATATCTACTTAACAATTCACCCAAATTTTGAGTTTGGGGACTTATTGCATACATAATTTAATTCTGCATCGAACCCACACCTACACTGCATACTTATGAGGTACTCGCTGCACCTAAAAATCAAAATTTCAATAAAAAAGGTATTTTAATATTAAAATACATTTTTTTTATTGAAATTTTCATATTTGGCTGCTGCAGGTACCTTAGAAGCTTGCAATGTGGATATTGGATGGATGCGTATTTAAATTATGCATCCAACGAGTCCCCAAACTCAAAATTTGGGTGAACTGACAAGGAAATATGCCAAAAATACGTTAAGAAAAAATAATTTTTATTTTTCCCCTCGAAAATTTAGAATTTTTATTTTATTATTATAACTCTAATTTTATTATTTCCCTTATGAGGCCCATTTTAGACCTCAAAACTCCCCTAATGCTTGCTTGTAAAGTAGGTGCTCTTCCATTGAGCTAGAACCCTTTAATAATTGGGGAAATGGGAAATATTAACACCAAGATTGCATCATTTGTAATTCTAAGAAAGACTAAGAATCCCAACATTGTTTCTTACTCCAGAGACCTAAGGAACTAGTCTAAATCAAGGAACAAAGATCCAAATAAGGATGTCTCTTGTGACTTGTATCTAAGTCAACAAAGGATAGACCCTATGTTTAAAGGAGGGAATACTCAAAATACACTTTACACATAGGAGATGAGTTTCAAATACAACCCAAACAATGCAAATGCAAATGATTCACATGCAATGGATCATAGTTCTAGAGAATAGAATAGTCTACCCCCATGAAAGCATAAGTGCCAAAGTCCAAAATTTTGAAATAGGAAGATAAGCTGAATTCTGATTATACTTTCATTGAATAGTCTTACCTTGTGAAACTAGGAGTGCAATAATACAAAATTCCAAGCCAAACATTCACTTGTAAATGAATTTATTTTAAGAATATGTTGAGTAAATAATATCCATTCTAGATATAAAATTACTACACGGAACATAAGATGTAGAAATAAACAAAGACATGTTTAAATGAGTGGGGCCCTTTTCCATTAATTAGAAAATTATATATAATTTTCTTTACGAATAAAAACAATATTGCAACATAAATCATCTCGGTGGGATAGATCAAGTGGTTGAGTTCTTTCACATTCATGTGGGAGGTTCTAGGGTCGATCCCCTTTTTTGGCTACCTCTATTACTTACCTCACTTGATTTCACCAACTTAGGTATCATAATAAATACCAATGGGTTTACATTAGGTACAATATGTAAAAACAAAGGAAGTGTTCAGGGGGTTTCCCTTGATGTTTTCCTTGAAACGTAAGCATAGTTGATTTATAACCAGAAATGGGTTTGATTTTGTGCTTTGGTGACTTGGTGCAAGTTTAAATTTGAAGCATCAATAGAGAGGATAGAGAAGTTGAACTTTATATGAAATAATTTTGGTACCAAAAGTACATATGAAGCAACACATATTTCTGAAACTATTGTAATTTTCATATCAAAGTAATGAACAAAAATCCTATATAAAATCAAAGTATTACAACATACTTCATGTCATCATAGCTCGTATAGTCCACAATTCTAGTTGTACCTAAACAACATAAATAAAAAATGACCCCAAAATGTGTAATAAGAAAAATATTACCTATCATTTCTCTCATCAAATCGAATTGCCCAATCACATCCATAAACACTTCCACTGCCCCAAATCTTTAGAAAGGTCATTTCCATTGCCATGTACTTCCCTATGAGGTGGAATTACATTAGCTTTAGATATCTATTGACCTAAAACACCTTTCCTTAATATCATATTCCTGAATATCATATGGTTTCATCAAGGTTTCTAGAAACAAACTATATGGAAAATATCACTCTTAACATATCGCAGTCAACCATATGCATTAACATAACAACATATGCACACTTATCCATCATATTTATTTATTATTCATGTTAATTCTTTATTATGCATATTTATTATTCATTACACATATGGATTCCAACATATATTATCTATTATATCTGTCACCTCCATTTGGTTTAATTGCTCACGTAATATAGTTCTCAAATCATATAAGTATAAACAATACTTGTGAATTATAGAAAGACATAGGGTAAGAAAATCTCCCTTAGAATTCCCATGCACAACAATGGTTTTCCAAAGTTCATTTCTAAAATAATTTATGTACACACTATCAGACAAATAAAAACACTAGGTAGAAAATCCCCACCCAAGTATAAGTTAAATACTTTTACATATCAATATACTTGCTACTTCCAATAACATACAACTTTCTATAATTAAAATAGAAGTTAGGGTGATAACAAATCCCTTTATTTTCATAGATGCATGGTTATATGTGCCTAACATATAATGTAACATTTGTTCTCCAATAATACGAAATTATTATTTTTTAATCGGTTTCCTTATGATTATTTATTCTTATAGCCACATGTTCTTCACTTACCTCAGGAAACTTGCCCCATTGATATATTGGTCTTTTGGAATATTTCAGAACATCGTTTTGCCACATTTCCTGGTATGCTAGCTAGGCTTCAAATAGATTCATTTAAAGGAAAAAACAATGTCCATCATTGGATGAAACCTTCGCTAAGGGTGAGTACACTTTATACTACTTTTCAAAGTAGCGATATTGTACAATCAAATTGTTTCTCACTATTATGTTGGCATGTATCACATTGTCCTACAAGTCATTCAGTGGTTTCTACCTATAATATGGAAAGCATGACTTCACTATAAGTGGATAATGTCCTCTCCTTGTCATTAAACTTTACACTTTTTAAGGAAATGGGTGTTAAAGTTCATGCATAGGTTAGGATTTGATATACTTTAATGCATAAATAAAACTAAAAAACAATGTTAGATGCAAAACAATACTACTTCAATAAAATTCAAACATAATTTTCATCTCTTTCAACTTTAACACTCCATTGGTCATTACATTGAAGTTGGTCCTTGAGATTATTTACCAATTGCAATGTACAAAACATAAAAAAATAATAATGAAGTTAAACTAATGAACAATAAATGGAAATGTACTAGAAATAAATAGTAAGAAAGAATAATAACAATGTTGGTCTAGTATTGTTTTGGATCAACATTATACTTAGATACTTTTAGGTTCAGATCTTGTCACTTAAAGGACAAGTTACAAAAGGAACAATTGGAATACATTGAGAGAGGAAAATATAGGACCAGTACAGACCTCAAGATGCTTAACTGTCAAAATAATCTAGGAGAGAGTGGAAAGAAAACATATCAGATTTTGCAGTTTAACAATACCTAGTTACCAAGAGAGAAAGATCCCAACAAATATACTCAGATTCAAACATTGTAAAACAACCTCAAAAACTCGCAGCTTCCTTTAACAGTTTTAACCTAATTAAGGACGAGCCCTCTAGGGATTAACATCATTACATCTCTATTCAGGAGGGATGTAAACAGTCACGACTTAGCTAGGAATGCCATGGATGAGCAAAGGAAGAGTTAAGAAGCCCACAACCCATCGGGAGAAAGACAAAACAATCACAGCTTATCCCTAGGGTATTTCAACAAGTCACAACCCATCTAGGAGAGATACAAACCATCACAAAAAAATCACTATAATATCACGTCCCAATAGGAGAGAGGACAAGCAATCATAAAACAATAACTAGAATGTCACGTCCCATCAAGAGAATATCACAACTCAACTTTAAAGGCCGATACTAGTCCAAAGACAAATAACAAGAATAACCCACAGTCACGGTTCAACCCTAGATCAATCATATAGGGTGTTCTATGGACTATGATACCCTCAAGCAGTGAAGACAATAGAAGAAATATTTTAAGTTAATATTAATTCCATTCCTTAGTTTTTTCTTGGTTAGGGATACTTCTTATCTATATTAATTAAATTATTATATTTATTAAAAAATTTCAAGTTGGAGCTTAAATTCTAGGGTAATATAAAGATATAAGGTTATAAAAAAAACAACTTTTACATTATAGTTGATAATAAGATACATGGTTAAAAAAATTTAGAATTAGATAACAATCCGTCTGCTTCCCAACGTTGTTCCAAGCCACCCAAGCTCTGTTAGGGCTTGTTAAAATATCATGCCAGCCCTACTAGGTCCAACTACAACCATTGTATCCCTAGTTAGGGCCTTCTCCAAAGTTTGACATCCCTAAGAGGGTACCTACAACTCATAAGGAAACTACATGGATACATATATAAAACAAAGAAAAATGATCTCATTACCCTAGTTTTCAATATCTTCCTTGAAAATAAAGGAACTATACAATGACATTATGTTCATAAGTGAAGTATTACACCAAATATATAACAATAATTATATCCTTTGGTTAGCAAGAATAAAAATGATAATAATTTAATAGAAGGGATCTTATTTAGTGGAAATAACAACAAAATTCAAAGTTACTCTGCCATAGAATGATGAACTGTAAGAATAATTCATGTCTCATTACATGATGCCTAAAATTTTACAAGAATGAACATGTGAGCATATGTTCTAAACATAATCCTATATCATACAATCGTACATCCTACACCATGTAACTCAACCTACAGTGTTGTAGGAATCCACATGCAACCTACAGGGTAGGCTTGTTCCCCTGTAAGTTGCATGTGGTATCCTACAACCTTATAACTCAGCCTACAAGGTTGTAGGATGCTACATGCAACCTAAAGGGGAACCCTACTATATCCTTAAAGGTGAGATAATGCAATGCATCCTTGTTTTCCTTACCGTCATCTCCTTCCTCAATATTTTTGACAATGTAGAATTTGTTCATTTGAAATTGGGTCCTTATGCTCCAAAACTTACTCTTATGCTTTTTAAAATCATGTGTACTTGGTGTAACACTATCATTCCATTCCCATCAAGGTGTTCTTAAAATCCACCAAATAACTACCTAGAGACTCCCTTTGTGTTCCATATTTCATCACAAAGGAACCAATGTTTATTAACACCCTCATTACTTCTTCTTGAAAAATAAATAAGATACAATGATAAACCTTTGTGTGCACTATACACATAACTATTTGGAGTATGCATAAAAAAACCCTTGTGATCTTATCTGACTCACTAGGTGCTTACCTCAAATTCTTACAAATAAACACTTATTACTCGATGAAATAGTATAACTACTACTTAAAAAACTTCCACTTCCTACTAATGTGATCATGATACTCCCTAATATATCTTCGAAAGTACTTTATATACTCACAACGTGACTAGATAAACTAATTAGGGTTACATGAACAAGGCTAGAATGCACAAGGGGTGTCCTAGAGCCTTGTAATTCATCCTACAGGGATGTAGGTTTAGTTACATATCTGCAAGCTAATTAATTTCTGATGTTATTTACCATTTGCACAATCCTTAGGAGGTTGTGATTTTCTTGAGCCAACAAAGCAAGCCCCCTCTCCTAATTTTAGCTTGGGTTTGGAATTCATGGAAAAAGCACAAATGTTAACTAACTAATACACAGAGACAATGTTCCATGAAAACATTTGAAAATATCCACATAAGATGGTGAACTTACAAAGAAGTCCACAGATAATGTTCACTAGGAAACATAAAGAAATCTTATATGACACCTTATAATGCAAGACAACATGGAATCAGAAGGAGAGTTTAAAATACCAGACGAGGGACAAATAAAGTAATTTTTTCTTACCAAACTATATGGCAGAGAGAGACCTAAAAATATTGGATGGAAACTCATGAAATGGTACACTTCAATCTCCCACCTTAGCTATCAATATAGGGCTAGATTTTTCATCGTTACAGTTAATCTTGGCATCTCTACATCATGCCAACCATTACACGAGAAGCCTAAAGAAAAAGTTGGCATGCAAAAATAATGAAAATGGAAATTCAAAAAAAATATACCATGTGACCATATGGCATACTATATTTTCTATTAAAACTATTTGAAATAGGTAGGTTAAATAAAAAAAATCTATAATCAATATTTTAAACAAATGTCAAGCATTTTGCATAGACATTATATCTCAAACGAAACTATCTTAATCACATCATATATTTGTTGAATGTTCCTCCATCAACTCATCTAATAAAACATCATTAAAAAGATAAAAGGAAGTTTGGAGAATTATTATAGAAGAATTAAAATTTTATAATGGAAGTTGGATCATTATAGTTCATTGATTCTTAATAAGTCCTTAGCCAACTAGATGCTTCAGTCTTTTTTTAATGCATGTTAGAAGGAAACCTTTGATTTTCCTTTCAAGAAATGTAGGAGATTAGTACTTTGCAACATTGAGGTGTCTGCAGCTAAAAATAAATGACAACCTCTACAAGGACACTACAACACATGATTATACGAGGGAAATAAACAAGAAAACGGCAGGAAAGGAGAAATCATTTTCAAACCATTTTTAATGCATGTTAGAAGACAACCTTTTATTTTCCTTTCAAGAAATGTATGAGATTACCACTTTGCAACATTTAGGTGTATGCTACTACAAATAAATGGTAGCCTATGAAAGGACACTACAACAAAGGATTTTGGGAGGGAAATAACAAATAAAATTGCAGGAAAGGACCACAAAATGACCTTTTAGACTCGATACAACCATTACGAGTTTGTAGTAATTCCTTTTAGGATAACCAATGCACCGACAAATTTTATGTGCATGATGAAAAATATCTTTAGTAAATACTTGGATAAGTTTGTATTTGTCTTTATATAAGACATACTAATTTACTTGAAGATTAAAGAAGAACATGAGGAACATCTCCGCATAGTACTATGGATGTTACGAGAACACCAACTTTACGCTAAGTTTAGCAAATGTGATTTTTACAAACCATAGATCCAATACCTAGGTCACATAATTTTTGAGAAAGGGATAGCTGTCGACCCAAAAAATATTAAAGCCATCGAAGAATGGCCTACCCCTACCTATGTCATAAACATTAGGTCATTTTTGGGATTAGCAGGTTACTATCGAAAATTCATTGAGAACCTTTTTAGAATTGCCTATCCCATGACCATGTTACAAAAGAAGGAAAACAAATTTGTGTACAACCAAGTGCAGGGAAAGCTTCCAGAAGCTTAAACAACTTTGACTACTTCACCTATAGTATGAGTTGTGAATCCCGATGGGGAATTTTTTTTTTACACAAAAACGAGAAAGGAAGGAATTGGTGGAGTCTTCATGTATAACGATTATGCAATCTATTATGAGTCATGGAAATTAAAGGAGCATGAACAAAATTATCCCACCCACGATCTTGGGCTAGCAGCCATTATCCATGTCTTGAATATGCAAATGGACTACCTCATGGGGAAGAAGTTTCTTTTGAAGACAAATAACATGAGTTTGAATTATTTGTTTGTCCAACCATATATAAATGTCAAGCAGTCCATATGGTTTCCCTTCCTTAGCGAGTACCACTTTGAATTAAAGCATATAAAGGGAAAGGAGAATAAAATCGTTGATGCTTTAAGTAGACAAGATCATATGTTGTATGAGGTAATTTTGAGCCAAACTGGTTCAGATTTGCACGATAGGATCATAACGACAAGTGGATTTGACCACTTCTATGTGGAATTCCTAAAAAATATTCAAGAGGACATATTGTTTCAACAACAAAAATAATATAAGGTAGATGAGACCAGACTATTGTGGTCCAAGGAAAGACTGTATATTCCAGAGGGAGGAGACATATGGTCCAACATCCTAACATAGTTTTACCAGAATCCCTACTGGGAGCATCTAGTATATCAAAAGATGATATCGACAGTAAATAAAAAAATTCTTATAACTTCAGTTAAAGGTCGACGTAGCATTATTCATCGCAAAATGCTAAGAGTGTCAGCTAGTCAAAGCTAAGCACCAACATCCTTTAGGATTACTACAACTGTTACCTGTTTCGGAATGGAAATGAGAGGTTATCAATATGGATTTTATTATGGGTCTACCAAAGAGAAAGAAATAGAATATTCCATCTTTGTAGTGGTTTACAAGTTGTCTAAGGAGACACACTTTATCCCAGTTAAGTCAACTTACAAGGCATTTCACATTGCTGGCATATTCTTAAAGGAGATATTTCGATTGAATGGGATACCCAAGGCAATCATCTTAGATAGAGATATGAATTTTACCAGTAAATTTTGGAGATATTTATTCTTCGGTTTAGATACACAGCTACATTTTAGTACCACCTACCACCCGCAGATAGACGAGCACATAGAATGGGTAAATCAGATTGTGGAGGACATGCTTCAAATGTATGTTATGAACAATCCCACAAAGTGGGAGGATTATCTGCACCTCACAGAGTTTGTATACAACAATGGATACCATACCTCCGCCAAAATGAGGCCCTTTGAGGTACTCTATAGCCAAAAATTGTAGGACACCGATGAATTGGGATAGCATAGTGGAAAGGCTCATGTCATGACCAGACTTACTGAAGGACCTAGAACAGTTAGTCACCAAAGTACAACATAACTTGAAGGAAAAAAATACCACCAGAAAAGTTATGCGGGTAAGAAAAGAAAAGATAAACATTACCATATTGGAGAACATGTTTATTTAAAAGTAAAAGCGAAAATAAGCTCATTGAGCTTGGGAAGGTCTAAAAAGTTGGAACCGATATTTTGCAGACCCTTTGAAATATTGTCCAAGAGAGGGCTAGTGGCATATGAATTAATAGCTTTACCAGCTCATATGAAGGTTCATAATGTTTTTCAGGCATATTTATTGAAAAAGTATGTATATGATACTAAAGATGTTATTTATTGGTCCTTACTACAGATGGAACCTAAAGGGTAGTTTATACCTGAACCCCTTCATATTCTGGACAAAAGAGAAGTACAACTCAGGAAGTGAACCATTGTCCAGTTGAAAGTGCAATGGAATCACTTTGGAGCCAATGAGGCCACATGGGAGAATGAATCCACCATGAAAGAGACTTACCGTTCCTTGTTTCATGACTTTATTTCTAGTCCCTAGAACATTGAGACGATGTTTCTCTAAGCGAGAAGGGATGT
Organism: Pseudotsuga menziesii; assembly: GCA_001517045.1. Classification (NCBI taxonomy): domain Eukaryota; kingdom Viridiplantae; phylum Streptophyta; class Pinopsida; order Pinales; family Pinaceae; genus Pseudotsuga; species Pseudotsuga menziesii. The sequence continues at coordinate 15,091 of LPNX010511648.1, read as the reverse complement.
AATATCCTGAATTTTTACCTTAACTATAATGGGCATGAGCCCCATTGCATATGAGTTACTTTGATTTTTATGTTTATATATTGGGTGTATACCCCACTGCACATGAGTTATGTTGATTAGTTAGATATATTGAGCGTAATCCAATGCACATGTTTTATTATCTTGTATATGATTATATATGTTGAGCATGGACCCTGATGGGCAAGTACTATTGTCATGGTACGATGTACTGGATTTGTTATTGTGTGATTAGCATATACATATACTAAGATGGTTATTGTGATGTAATGTGCAGAATATTGAATGCATGATTTCTTTCGATAATGTTTTGGGCGTAATCCTTGAAACACATGAGCGATGAGATTTGGTGTTGAGCATAAGCTCTCGAACATATGAATTATGAGATCTTGTGTTGAGCATAAGATATGGAACACATGAGTTATAATATTGGAAGTGTTGGGCATAATCCCTATATCATTCCAAATTCATGTTGATCATGAGCTCTGGAGCATCGGATCATTGGCCATTGTATCCCAAGGTGTATTATACAAGCACATCCTAGTATTAGTGTTGAACGAGAGGTTCTATAATTGCACTAGTGTAGCGCCCAATTAATAGTGTTGATCTTAGGCTTTCAATAACACTAGGGGTTATTGAACTTAAGTATGTTGAGTGATAATTGCTCTGAATATCACCGACCCTTATCATACTTAATTTAAGTTGATTAAATGAAAATTCTAATCTACTTCACATAGGGATTGGAAGAACTACCACGATATACGAGGTAATCCAACATGTAAGAAGCATATAGAGTTGCCTAACCTAGTTGACTGACCAAACCCTACATGAGGCCTTCATAAAATAGATAATGTAAACTAAGGGAAGCATCAAAATAAATAAAACTATGCTATATGATGCATGAATAATTATTAAGAATAATAGGTAAATTTTATATATTATGAATAAAAGAATAATTATATATATAAGGAAATAAAGATAACTAAAATAATAAGTGAGAGTCTATATAGTTATTATAAAATAAAATAAATAAATAAATATTATATTTTAAAGCTCAATTAGGAACTAGTAAAAAGTTTCTAGCCAAACAAAATAACTATTAATTCCATATCAATCAAATTAAATATTATTTTCAAGAAAGTAATAAATTCTTGATTCAACTGAAGTTTAAAACCAACTGGCATTTCCTAAAATATTTTTTACAAATACCCAAGCAAAGAGAGATCTTGGGGATCTTATCATTAATCTTGGATAGCTTTTGGAGAGTTTTTTCCAAAAAACAATTATTCTTATATAGAGCCTGATTATCCAAATAGCATCAACCCACCTTTTGAAGTTCTAGATCGCTTGCATGTTGGAGCCAACTTGAAGGGAGCCAAATTAGAACCAAGAATGATTTTAGGTAATGGTTGAGAGGAACATGGTAGTTCCAAAGTTATCCGGTTATCATTCCTGAGGTCAAGGATAGCTAGTGTTTTATTAACTCTTGGTGTTTAAGTGTGTAGGGTCTTTTAGCCATTAACAAAGCTGCATAGTTGCAGGTAAGAGGTTTCTACATCTCCAAGTTATTTTAATTATGTTTACAAGTTGTAATTATATCCATTATGATTTTCATTAGGATTTGTAATTTTACTCTCAAGTTTGAATATAAATGCTTCAGGTTTGTTTTATTAGATCAATTAGAATCTCATTCTTTAATTCTTAAATATATTCTAGGGTTATATTCCTATCTGAGTTGTGTTAAACTAGTTTCAAAATTTCATGTTATATGCTAAGTTTTAGTCTAGATTCAAACCTTAGTTTTCTAAATGAATTTAACAACCAGACCTCGGTCAAAGCATATTGAAACTAAACCATACATCACATTACAGGTCTCATTTTAAAAACAAAGTAAACACAAAATAAAATCCTTAAGAATCAAATTACAGAGAATTTTGGAAAATTCTACGACCTTATAATAAAACCTCATCAAATTTATCCATCCACGAATCTACTAAATAAAATAACTAAACAAATTATAGACATCCATATTATCTTTTAAAGTACTCATAAAATTGAAGAATAAACAGACTAAACAAAATATTCATAAATATGAACCAGTGATCGAGTCCCTTAAACAACTAATTCACATAAAAGCAATGTAAACGATGACATACTACATTTTCCAACAACATAGAATGCAAATACATATAACCCATATACGTTATAGTAATAACAATTAAATTGCCAAAATAATCCTCATCATTCCTTATACAAAGGCTGAGAGCATGTCAATGCTTCAAGAGGAATAATTAACACTATTAAAATACATAACATAAACAAAGTCAATTTATAAACTAAATACTTTAAACCAGTATCGAATCATATTAAGGATTGGTCAAGATTCCTGTATGATTTTTCAACTTAAATTATCTACACAAATAGTATAATAAATACATTACAAGCAGAACCATAGATCAAACATCAAAACCCCACATCGAATTTCTTATGCTCCATCTAGGAGCATTAAACAAATATTAAATGAATAAACAATATAAACTATATCTGATCTATCTAAAACCCAGATTGAATCCCCTAAGATCTGGATGAGAGTGTCTACATATTATTAACTAAATAATAAACACAAAACAGTAGATCAACTATCGCGATCGAAGGTCGAATCCCTTGAGCTCTGATTGGGATCATTGGATTTATTTACCAACGATAATAAACAACTACAGAACCACATATCGAATCTCATGAGCTCTAGATGGGAGTGTTAACAAAGTGATACAAATAACAAACATAAAACCATACACCCACTATCGAATCCATTAATCAATTTGTCGTAAGCCTATACATATAGGAATTAAAATATAAACCTTACAGTATAAAGGCTATGCCATATAGGCAAGCTTGGGCCATTCCATTACGACCACCATTAACAACTATAGCAGTAACAAAACAAAACAACGATTACATTATCGTCCTAACCAAGCATGATATCAAAATATATAAACAAAACGAAGGAAAAAAACAAAATTCATTTAAATAAACGTTACATTGAATTCATAAGACACAAACAGGAATTTACCCATGAAACCAAATCAAGTATGAAGCTAGGGATTTTCCCTTGTCTTTATTTAACAAAGGTAAAACACCCAAACTAAAACCATTTAATAAATTGACAGAGTAAAATCCATTTAAAACACTAAATCATTTCCATAAATCAGAGAAAGGGTTAACACTCGAATGAAATTACACAGTCAACAAACAAATATCAAAACAATATTATCATAGTGCCATTGTGAAGCATTGGCACATAATAGCACAACTCCACACAGAGAAACCCTTTAACCTTGTAAATGACCAAGCAATTGGGTAAAGGTCGTTTCTGCATGGGCTTACCTGAAATTGCGCAGTCAACCATGTCTCTTCCAACATCGCCGAGTGTCACCACACTTGTCCCCAACCCACAAAACAAAACAAAAGGCCATTAGAAGTACGCAACACATTATCAAAACAAAACAAGAATAGGAACGAGTTAAACCGCAAGTGATTCCTACATACATGTGGAATACTTTAGCACCAACATTGTAAACCATCAACACAGTCTGTGCAGCTTAAATGGTGGAGCTTACCCCATTACCAACAAAACGAAATAGTGAAAAATGAGCTGTGAAAAACCCTAGCAATAGATTTTTGTCTTGTGCCATCGTGGAGGAGCCACACTGCCCTTCACATGGGCTCATTAAAAGTGCCAACAATCCTCCACTAGGATTTAAATCAAAATTATCTGTTGTATAGTTTTGAACTTCACATGTTTTATCATTTAAATGTAAACCCTCTGATCCATAGTTGTTGAACTTAATACAGTTACCTTTGAGACTTAAACCCTCTCCCCTATAGTTTGAGCTAATTCTTTGGGCATAGGGTATTAATACAAATGAAAAATCCCTTTGCACTTATGATTAGCAACTTTGGGAGATATGACTTGGTCTTTTTCGGTCACATGCTGGTAGCATGATTATCGGAAATTTACCTGTAGTAAGAATAGATATGTTGTGCATTAGTTCACAAGAACTAAGTAAGACTAGTATCATAGGACTTCCTTACCTTTATGATTGAGTCATTAGGGAAAACACTTGCCACTCCTACCCTTTAAATATAGAGATAAGTTAGCCTCATCATTTATAAAAATAAGAACTATATAACATATTAGGAAATCAAACATGAACGAAATAATATCAGAGCATCAGTAAGCCAAATAACATGTACACAACTATAAATTATGTCAGTATATAGAATAATGACATTTAAACATCATTGTCACATAGGAATCATATAAAAGGAAAACAAAACCAAAACTTAGGCATAGTTCTTTATCAAGTTTATTATTCCGCAGTTAAGGAAAGATGTCACTTGAGATCTTAGCAGTATTATTAGCCCTACGAATTTTTTATTTATTGATTGATTTTAGGGAGATTACATTATTGGATTTTAGGTAAACATGGATCTAGGAAAAGATGTCAAATCTTCATGGCTAGATTTTCATAGCAAATATATCTCGAGACACCCTTGACAAAATTAAGCTCAAGTCGCAAAGCAAAGGATCACATGATAAAACAATTTAAAGTCATCAATGGGGTAGAACCAAGTATTATGACATAATGCATTGTACCACATCCAAGAAGCTCAAATTGAAACTAAAAATATAGCAATTGAAAGCAGTAATAAATCCATGTCAAATATCTCTAAGATAATTGGTTGTGCTTCAATTAAGTATATCATAAAATTCATTAAAAATCTATATTTTTGTAATATATTTATAGAGGAAAAATTATTGATTGACAGTTGGGAAGGCTTTCAGCTGACAACCTTTCCCTTATAAACTCCACAACCACTGAATGCATATAAGCCGTTAGAGACTTTTCTTCTTATGCACCTTCTAAAATTAATGAATTATTACTGAATTCATACAAAGCTATTATACCCTGTTCTCATGCACCTTATGAAATTAATGAAATACTTTCGAAATTATTCATGTGATCTTTCCTAATGGGTTATCCTGAACTTTCTGTTGTAAAAAAGAAACATTCTAGAGTGATCTCACAAATTGTTTCTACTATTTTCCAAACCCGCCTCCTAGCAAATTGATTATGAACTAATAATTCAATTGAACCAAACGAATCAGCCCCAATTTGATAACTATGGTTCAACATGAAAATAATTCACAAACGCACTGATTTCACATTTCTATCAAACATGTAAATCCTGTGCCTACAATTGACACAGCGAAATTGAAGCAAGAAAGATCCCTTTCATACCTTATGTCGCCCAGTTCTACAACTTTCAAGCTTAGATTTTGTGTGTTTTTCTATTTGAATAACATGTGTTTTTCAAAAGTGTGTTTTTCTATTTGAATAACATGTGTATTTCAAAAGAATGTTTTTCTATTTGAATAACATGTATTATCGCGATTTCCAAACCCTAAAAGAGCATTTTTTTAATTCATAATCTGTGAATTCCAATTCAAAAAGTGTGAATTTCAATTCTAAAAGTGTGAATTTCAATTTGAAAAGTGCACTTTTCTTTGCCAAAGTTGCGATCTTTGAATATGATTAGTCTAATGTTCATGATAATCAATATCCATATTATACTTATCAATGTCTATAATAGTGTGCCTCCTAGACAATTTGGTACGGATTCCTTGGTAGCATGTCACTATTGGTAGAAATAACTTGTACTACTAAACCCTACATCAATATTATTTATATAGGAAAAAGATAGAATATGCAGTTTGAAGAGGAATAAACAATGTATACAATAAAACTCAACACTTCATATATTCCATAACACATAAATTAATCTACTCATTTTTTTTTATTATCTATTCAACACATCACAGCTAAATCACTTAATCCACCCATAATTTATTTTATATATTCCACACATAAGACTTCATATATTCCACATAATGTTTTTAATTGGGACTAAATATATTAATATATAAGAAAAAATTCTAAAATATTATCCAAAAACTAATATTTGAACCAATATTTGTAGGGATATACTTTTCAACTTCCATAGCATCCATGCTTGCACAATTTACACTAGTCATTAAAGGGTTGAACTTGGTTTCTTCCATAGAAGCCTTGGTTATGCGATTCGAACCAGTCGTTGAAGGGCGGGAATTTATACCATGTCATTCCATAAGGCCAGGTCAAGTGAGGGGAGTCGAATACCCAAAAAAAAAAAGAGAAAATAGGGAAACACGAGGATTCAAAAAATTAACAACATGAATTATGAATTGAAATACACATGCACTATAGCAAATTTGACTTTTAGGTGGGGATTTCTTCCGCCTCCAAAATTCACTTTTTGGGGAGGTTTCGTATTTGGATGTTTAATATTGTAATTTCAAAGGACATTCTAAATGTATTTTGTTGATGTAGGCCAAGGGAGATGTTAGTATTCCTCTATCGGGGTATTACTATTGTAATTGGTCATCATAGAGTCATGATGTAAAGACTCCATTGCAAGTTGGATCATTAGTACCCGAATGAATAATATAAAATACTATTTTGAGTTTTCCTAGGTGAAGTCGAACCAAACAGTTTAGTGGGGCCGACTTGTTCAGGGTAAATGTTAGTTGGATCAATGTGTATAAATATAAGAGCCGTGCTTCTTATTTGAACACGGACATACTCACTTGTGTAGTGCATAGGAAGAGAGAGAGACAAAACATCAAGGATGAGAATAACTATTTTTGGGGTTATATCTTATGCATATTATATAGAGGAAGTTTTTTTGGGTTTTCTTCCCCTTGAGGGTTTCCTAGGATAAATATTGTGTCTATATTATGATTATGTTTCTTTCATTGATTTTGTATATGCTAATGCTATGAACTTGAAATGAAAACTAATGATATCTAGTCTAGCATATGAAATATTAACACGGTATCACAGCTATCTTGAATAGGAAAACTTTCATGAGGTGAAACTCCCTCTCCTCCCTCTCCAGAAGAAATTAGCGTTTCTACAAATTTTGGAGTTTGGAAGATTTTCTTGCATAGAAATTTGGACCTCCCTAGAGCACATATATTGAGCCTGGGATCGAATTTTTTGGGTGGTTTAATCTCTGGGAAATACAAACCCTTGTTTGACCCTGAACCAGAAAAATACAGGAAACCAAAACCAGAAATTCTACATAGCTCCAACCTCGCAAGTAGGATTTGAAGGGTGAATATTTGGGATCTCTAAAAATCAGTTGGACTAACGAACTCACCTCAGTCAAGCACATATTCTGGTAAGGTAATATTTTAATTTTGAGAATTTTTAATTTTTAGTGACCTACTAGATAGGATGGCCCCAAGCACTAAGCTTGAGGACAAATTGGAAGGCATAGAAAATTTCCTACCATGGAAGTACAAGATTGGTCTCATTCTCAGAGAAAATGGCCTTGAGAAGTACATCAAGGATGGAATTATAGAACCAACATAAGTTGAAGATAAGGAGAATCATGAACAAGACCTATTCAAGGCAATGATGATCATTGTTGATTCTATTAAATATCACTTGATCTCTTAAGTGACATCTAAGAAGACACCAAAGAAAACGTATGATGCACTTTCCAGAATATATGAGGGAATGAACATCAACAGAAAGATGAATCTAAGAGATCAACTGAAGGGAAACAATATGAGAAAAGGAGAATCAATTCAAGAATACTTCACAAGGGTCTCCCAATTAAGAGAACAACTAAGTGCTATTGGAGACACCCTTGATGAGGATGAACTAGTTATGAATTCTCTGAATTGTCTCACTATACCTTGGGTCTCATTCACACAGACTCTGTGTACCATAAAATAAAATATGAAGTTTGACATAGTATGGAGAGATTGCATTCAAGAAGAAGCTAGAGTATCCAATAGAGAATCTCTACTTAGAGAAGATTATCAGGATCTATACATCCATACTAAAGGAATAAAAAAATCAAACTTCAAGAAAGGCAACCATAAATCTTCAAAGAAGAATTTTCAAAAGAAAAGGAAGGATTACTAAAAGTATCAATGCTACAATTGTCATAACATAGGACACCTTGCCAGAGACTGACAATCACCAAAGAAGAAGGACAACAACAAGACATATCATGCTCATCTAACTGAAGATGATGATGAGGAAGAAAGACCTAGAAAGATACTAACAGAAGAAGAAGATGTAGATGAATATGTACTATTCTCTCATTAGAGGAATTTTGGGGTCTAAAATGGGCCTCCTAAGGAAAATAATAAAATAATAGTTAAAATAATAAAATAATATTGATTAATTTTGGAGGAAGAAAGAAAAAAACTACTTTTTGTGTTCGTATTTTCGACATATCTCCCAGTGTTTTCACTCAAATTTTGATCGAGAGAGCTCGTTGGATGCGGAATTTGATTCTGCATCCAATGAGTACCCACACTGCATACTTTTGACAGACCCCGCCACCCCAAAAACAAGAAATACCTGAAAAAATGTGATGATGACATCATCATCATGTTTTTTCAGGTATTTCTTGTTTTTGGGTAGCGGTGTCTGTCAAAAGTATGCAGTGTGGGTACTCGTTGGATGCGGAATCAAATTCCACATCCAACGAGCTCTCCCAATCGAAATTTGAGTAAAAACACAATGAGATATGTCGAAAATATGAACAAAAAAAGTAGTTTTTTTTAATGACAAATATGCCAATTCAACCATTATGGTTGACTTATTTTATTGAAATTCTATTGGTTCTTGAATTCCAACTCACAAAAACTTATTTTGGCATGTTTTCTTATAAGGCCCCTTTTAGACCCCAAATTTCCTCTAATGGCACTCTCTGGGTCTATAACACCTGCAGAAGATACATGGATTATTGATAGTGATGCCTCAAAGCACATGACATGGAGGAAGCAAAATATGTCAAGACTTGAAGAAAATAACTCTCCTCGAAAACTATCATTGGTATACGACTATCAATATCCCATAAAAGGTATTTGTGAATCAAGCTACAAGCTTGAATCTGGGACTTCCATGGAGATAAAAGAAGTATTGTATGTACCAGGTTTGAAAAAGAACTTAGTTTGCATATCAACTCTAGATAAGAAAGGATGTTTTTTTTCTTTTATAGATGGACAAGTACTTATGTGGTCCAAAGGAAAGACACTTGAAGATGTTGTAGTCATTAGAGAAGGAGGATGACTGTATAAAATCAAAGGACATTTAGAAACAACCCTTGTCCATGAGACTACCAGCTCGAGTGAACTTTGGCATATGAGGCTTGATCACATCAACTACAAACAAGTACCCTATGTGAGCAAGGTGGTAACAGGGTAAGTAGATATGAAGATTGATCATGAGGGAACTTGCAAAGGATGTGAAAGAGGAAATAACATTAAGAATCTATTTCCTATAAGTGAAACAAAGAATAAAGGTACATTAGAACTAATTCATTCTGATGTATGTGGTCCTATGCCCTCCATATCATTAAGTGGATATGGATATTATGTCACATTTATTGATGACTATTCAATAAAGACTTGGATATAATTATTGAAGAACAAGAGTGAAGTGTTCGGGAAATTCAAGGAATTCAAATCCTTCATAGAGAACCTTTCAGAAAAGAGAATGAAGACACTGAGAACATATAATGGTGGAGAATACACTTCAAAGGAATTTGAAGAATTCTGTAAGGAGGTAGGAATCAAGAGGGAACTAATGATGCCCTGTAATCCCTAGCAGACTAATGTTGTGGAAAGAAAGAATAGAACTATTATGGAAGTAGTAAAAATTATGATTCATGACCAAGACCTCCCCATGCACCTATGGGACACTAGTACAAAAGCGCAGATTTTTCCACGGAGGTTTTCCATGTTTCTTACTTTTTGGTGTAAAATCGGATGTAAGAGGAACAACGCGTCACTGTATCCACGCATAGCTGTCACTGTATCCACGCAGGGACTCTTAATTGTTGCTGTATCCATGCCTAAAGCCTTGGACGTTGCTGTATCCACGCCTATCCATTGCTATAGCGACGGCACCGTCAAGTTGACCTAGGGCATTAATATTTTGTTGGGTTTTTACAACGGTCAACTTGACCTATGGCGCAAAAGTTAATGTTTGACGTCTCTATAGCGACGTCTAAGAGTTCTATAAAAACGAAGACCTTAACGAGATTTTCTTCACACTTGCCATTGTTGCAGAACTGTTTTTGGGTGATTGTTGGAGCTGTTTATTATTTCCGTCTCATGCTAGTGAACAATCCATTTCTAGATCTACATAGTTCGGATTTTAAACGTGCAAGGTTAGTTTGTGTTTTCAAATGATGCATACTTTTACTACTTCATGCGAATGTTATTTCCTAGATGAAGTTAGTGTATTTTTGTTTCTATGTCCTTGTGTGGTACAATAATTATATGGTTGCCAAATATAAACTAAATGTTTTAAATTTTTTGTTGGTTATACTTATACACATGTGTTCATTTTATCCAAATAATTAGTATTTCTTAAGTTTTTTTATGGCCCTCTTTATAGTCAATTTGGTTATTTGAATATTGTTCAATACATACTTAGAATTTGCATGTATATTATGTGCATCACTTATTATGGTTCCATAAACTTTGATAGGAAGATCTTGTTATATACCAATTGCCATCCTCATGTAGTTCTTATAGTCTTGGTAAATGATAAAGTATTTATGTAGGTGGCTTCTCTTGAACACTACTTGGAAATGATTAGACAACTCAAACCATCTTTTCATAATCTTGGTTTTAGTCATGTCTGCATGGAATTTAACAAGGACTCTTTCTTCCTTTCAAAGTCAGAACTTAGGGAGGAGGAAGGTGTTCTCTTTTACGAGGAAGTGCATAATAATTCAATTATTTCACATGCCAATGTTCAATTATATCGATGATTGCATTCCCCTGGTTTTTTGTTATGCTAAAAGACTCTAATAGTTATAGAACCCCTTTTGTTCTTTGAAGGGTCTGCTGAAACTTTATATTTACTCTGTATTGAGGATATCTTATGCTTAATTTTCTTTAAGGATGCAGACCATGACATACTTTAGTATTTTGTTGGCTTTTGGGCTGAAAATGACTAATAAATATCTATATAGTC
>LPNX010511612.1:0-29014 GCA_001517045.1 Pseudotsuga menziesii | reverse complement strand
ACTGCTCGGAAAAACAGTCTTGGTGTACTTTCCCAAAGCACACCCCCTGCACACATCACTCTGCTCAGTGCTGAACTCCGGTAATCCTGTAACCATGCTCCTGAACAATCTGAGAGCTGGGTGATGTAGGTGGGCCATCCTCCGATGCCAAAGCTCACATAGCTCACTACTGCTGCTGTGTGCCAGAGCACACTGTGGCTGAAACAAGAGCTTGTACAGCTTTCCACATCTGACTCCAATGTCCATGGCACTGGACATACCTGTAGCCTTGGGATACACCTGCACTCTCCCATCTGAAAAGCACACCCCAAGACCCCTGTCCTCAATGGTGGAAACTGACACAAGGTTCTTCTTCAGCCCAGGGACATACAACACATCCCTCAGAGTCATGAGACTCATCGACTCCCTCTGAAATGTAATGGTCCCCTGACCAACAGCTCTAACAACGGTGTTGTCTCCAAGGACAACCTCCACATCTCTACCTGTCTCAGATAGCTCCGAGAACATCTCTCGAGCTCTAGTCATGTGGCTCGAGGCTCTGCTGTCAATATACCAAGTAGTAGAGGTGGATGGACCCCCCTGATGACCTGCCAACAATGAATGCTCACTATCTATATCCATGTCTATGCTGGTGGCTAAAGAGACTCTCTCTCTCTCCATCTGTCCAACATATAGGGAAAACTCCCTCTGAAATGCATCACTAAACTCATCAACCTCTGCTGAGGCTGCTGTCTGCTGTCCCTGTCCCTTCTTCTTCTTCTTGCTTGGACACTATGAGGCATAGTGCCCAAATGCTTGACATGCATAACACTTGATTTTACTCAAGTCTTTCTTCTGCCCACTTTGCTGCTGCTGCTTGGCCCCACCCTTCTTGGGACCCTTCTTCTTCTTGCCCTTAGATGCCAAAGCCACATTCTCGTCATCAACCCCACTGTGAGATGTATTGCCCTGTACAAGACTTTTCCTAGTCTCCTCCTGCACAAAGTCATCCCAAAGTCTCTCCCAGTCAGGTAGGTTCTCTCTGCCCACTATGGCTTGCACAAATGCACCCCAGGGCTTTGAAGCCCCATTCACTGCTGTGCGTACAAGCTCTGTAGGGGATACCTTCTCCCCAACCGCTGCAAGTTCATCCCAAACTGCAGAAATCCTGGTAAGATATGCTGTGACTCCCTCACCCCCATTCATCTTTATACTTTTGAGTTTCTCTCTGAGAACCATTTTCTTGTTCTCATTGGAACTCTCATACAAACTGATCAAGGCTGACCACATCTCGTGTGCCCTATCCTTGCCTGAAATGTGAGGGATTATGTGGTCTTTAACTGCATCTAGAATGATCCTCCTAGCTTTACAGTCCAGCTTGTTGAAGGCTGATAGAGCTGCTGCATTTGTTGATGCGGGAATGACAATCGGATTAGCTGTAGTGTTCCTAACTACATCCGGCCATAACTCATTCTCCTCCAGTAGCAGTAAAATTCTGGCCTTCCATGGCACAAAATTTCCTGTCCCATCCAGCCTATCCTCCAATCTAAGACCTGTAGCCATCTCTACACCAACCCAACAAAGTGCTGCTCACTGATAGAAGGTAAAATACTAAAGTTTCTGAGTTCTGAAAATTTCTGTGTGTCTGCAAACTATCACTGTTTTCTGCCCCCAAGCTCTGATACCATGTAAAAATTTCTGAGTTTTACTGTTTGCTCGTTTATGTTAACATTTCGTGTTTTTCACTTACAGCCGGTTTTGCATTGGCTGTAGGTTACTTATGAAATTCTCTTAACAATTAAACACACAGTAAAAATTCACTAACAGGCTGAAAAACACATTTTAATAACCACACCATAAAAAATAGACTCAGAGATTTTTGGCCAAATCAAGCCCTGGAAAAACCCCCACGGGGAAAACCAGTCAGAGAGAGAGAGAGATTTTATTATGCTTCAGGATAAAAATGAGACATTAATTTTTACAGTAAAAAATCCAACTTATCTCAACCCAGAAATTTGACCAGCAGACTGTCTTGGTTTTCGTGCTTTTGCTGTCTCGATTTCTGTGCAAACCTCCTTGAAAAATGTGCCAAAAATATCAGCAAAAAATTTGCCCTCGAAAACCATGCCAGCACTCTCAGAATCCGTACTGTACGGACATCATTTAATGCTGCTGTACGACCTCGTTTTTTGTGCAAAAAAAACAGAATGCTGCCTCGAAAAATGTGCTTGTTATTCACCTCGAAAACTGTGCAGAAAGGTACAGTCCGTACGGACCTCGATTTCTGTGCTGTACGGCCTGTGTACAGCCTTGAAATTTGTGCAGGGTACGAATTGTAATAAATGCAGTCCTCCTCCTCGTTTTCTGTGCCCTGCTTGACCTCGATTTCTGTGCCCTTCAAACCTTACTGTACGGCTGCCTGGAAAATTGTGCCCTTCTCCCTTTCTTCTCTCTCAGCTCACTCTCCTTCTCCTGAAAATGAAAAATGAAAGTGATTTGCCTCCCTCAACCCTTTTTGACTAAACCCCAAGTGGGTATCTAATCCAATGGTGGAGAAAGATCCAATCCAATGGCTAAGATTCAATGAGAGTAAAAATCACATTTATTTAAATCACTTAAATAAATTTACTCACCCACTTAAATTTATCAAAAAGTGACTTTAAGTTTATAAAGTCTCATTAAGTAGCTTTTAATGTGAGGGTCACCTTTTTCCCTTTTCTAAGTGACTTAGGCAAAAAGTCACTTGGGGAACATATTCCTAGGTACAAAAACTAACAACTATTAGGAGGTGACAAGTGGAAAGTGGTAATGTATGACATGTAATTGTAATTCTTGATTTAATGAGATAAATGTTGATATTCACAAGACACAATTGTAGATTTTTGATAGTTTTCAGCCACTGGTTTTAAGTAAAAAATTATATCTCTGTTTATGACATTCTCAGAAAAATAAAGTGCTGGAAATAAACAAAGTTTTTCAGACTTAAAAAACTGCTGTAACTAATCTTTTTCAGTGACAGTAAATAAAATATTAGCACGCCATTCAACACATAGAACACAAATATTTTCGGCCAATGGCCCTGGAAAAACCCACAAGGGGAAAACCAGTCAGAGAGAGAGATATTTTATTATTAGGAAATTTACAGCAAAACTCAGAAATTTTCAGACCAACTTATCTCAACCTGGAAGAGAAAATTTCTGCCTTGTTTTTTGTGCCAAATAGAAAAAATCAAACTCAGATTTTTTCCTTCGTTTTTTGCCTCGATTTCCGTGCCGCTGTACAGACTGACTGTATGGACCTCGAAATCTGTGCCCATAATTTTTTTCCTCGAAAATCGTGTCCAAAAATCCGCCTCGAAAAACACAATGTTCCCCCAAGTTTTCGGGAGGGGGGGATGTGGGAGTGGGGAAACGCACATTCGGGACGCGTGGAGACCACCCCCAAATTTAGGGATATTCGGGGGGGACGTGGGGACGTCTCTAAAATTATAAAAATAAAATAAAATATCAAAAATAATAATTCATTTGATGTATATTAATGATTGTGCAATGTAACTACTAAATATATCAGTTTATTTTCTAAGTAGTACCAAGTAGGAATTGTAAAATGTGAAAATAATGGGAAAGCATTAAAAAAAAATTCCTAGGGGCATGGTTGGGGAGGGAAAGTTTCGTCCAGGAGTCCCCAAGTCCCCGGGATGCAGGAAACGCGTCCCCGACCTTGCGGGACGCGTCCCCGTGGAACAGTGGAAAAACATGCCCGTTGCTTTGAAAATCGTATCGTACGGACCAGCAATAAATGATGCTGTCCTCCTCGATTTTCGTTCCCTCTTTGCTGCTTTCCTCTCCTCGATTTGCGTGCTGCAAATTTTTCCTTTCTATCTCAGAAAAAGGAAACTTCTCTTCTCAGCTCTCTCTTCTCACTTCAATTTGCAAAAGTGAGGCAAAATGCCTTTCCCATGCCTTTTTGAAAAAACCCTAGGGTGAGTCTAATTGAATGGTGGAGATTAGATTAGATCAAGGGCTGAAATTAAATGCTCATATTTTATTTCTAAAATATTAATTTCACTCATCCACTTAAATTTATCAAAAAGTGACTTTAATGCTCTAAAGTCAAATTAAATGTTTTACTCAGTGTTACCAGACTCGGAATCGACATTGAATTGGCGAGGCAAAAGAGTGAAGAGTTTTAATCGGATCGGGAAAAAATCGGGAATAAGTCGGTGACACTTATTATAAAGATATACTTCCATTGGCCAGTTGTTAAATTTGATTTGGGTTTATATAGTTTTATTATAATATTTCATATAAAACATTGCGGAGGACCATATAAAACATTTAATATAGTTTTATATAATATATATAACTTTTAATATAAAAACATAAATAAGATAACAATTGTATTTAATATATAATATATTAAAAAACATTTAATATTCTATATGACTTACAAACAGTAAATATAAGTAAGCCTATACCTATACCTAAGACGTCAGTCGTCCATACCACCGCATTATAATAACTAAAACGATATATTTGGGTTTGAATTTTCCGTCGAGTATTTTCTGGGAATGGCAATACTTGTCATTGCCGACTGCTTTGCAAAACACACACTACATCCAAGTATTCTCATCGCAACTGAGTATTTTCTTGGAACGCCACAGGAATATCGACTCAACTTTTCACACTGCCGCCAGGAAAAAGAAAACGCGATTAATCACCATTTGCAGAGGAAGCACGTCGGGTCGGGTTGGATCGAATTAATCATGATTTATTCGTCAATGATTTGACTCGGATCGTTTGGGCAAAGACTCAATTGGGACTCGCGATTAATCGCGAGTGACTCCCGACTCCTGTTTAACTGGTTTTACTTAAGTCATTTAATGCAAGGGTCACTTTATTTCCACATTCTAAGTGACTAAGGCTAAAGTCACTTAGGGGAACACTTCCCTAGGTACAAAACTAGCAACAATGAGAGAATTGAATGCAATCAACACAAATCCAAATTTTGCGATAAATAGAAAAATGAACTAGCACTAAGGCAACACAACACTTGAAGAGAAATTATCCAAGAGGAGTACAACGATAGAGAGAGAAAGAACTCAAGAACAAGTGTGTTAGAGAGAGATAAGATAAGATAAGAGAGAGAAACCCGTGCACAAGATAGAGTGAAATACTTGATGTTGGCATTAGGCAAATAACTTTATTAAGAATGAATAAATCACTTGAATGATAGAATAAAAATGAGAGTTGTGTATTTTTACACATGGGCTCTTTCCCCAATAGGGTTTTTGAGTCTAGGTGTACAAGGTCGGCCTTAGCCAAACCTACAAATGTAATTAGATACACTATAAGGTTGGCTGCAGCCGAAAGTGGAGATTCCACTATTTTAAACAGCTCCCTAATGTTGAATCTAAGTTGCAAGAAACTCCGTCGAGAAGGGCGTACCAGTACCGGAAACTCCCCGAAACGCGGGTACTGGTACGAAACGCCGCCAGCTATACCCTACGACATTTCCAGATTTGGAAACATCGTACGGTACGGCTGGCGGAGTTTCGGGTACTTTCAGTGCTGTAGGACACGTTTCCAATTTTTTTTTGGTTGTTGGGTTCAAAAATCAGTGTTTTTTCTTAAAAATAAGTTTTAGTTTACCTAATTAACACCTAGAAACATCTAAAACCCTATTCTAAAATCTTTATAAGCACAGGTTTGTCATAAACTATTCACAATGTTTTGAGAAGAGTGTCCTTCGAAAGTGATTGAGCAGTGAGATTCCATAAAAAAAATGGCTTGTTTGTCTTTTTCTTGCAGCCGTACAATAGGGGCAGCCGTTGACAAGTTATAAGCAAAGTCCAAACTCTGTTATTAAATTATTGACCAACATTTTGATCACAGCGTCCTTTGAACAACGTTTTGATCACAACGTCCTTTGGTCAACGTTTTGATTAAAATATTGATCAACATTTTGTTTTTCTTGTTTGCGCAACATCTTTTTCTTATAAAGGCTAAGTTTGTGCAGCAGATAAAGCCTCAAGTATAAACTTATAAAGGCTAATTTTGGATTTAAAGCCTCATTTATAAAGGCTAATTTTGTATGTAAAGCCTCATCTGATAAAGGATCAGTTAATAAAGATGTGATTTTCTTCTCAATTATTGTTTATTTGTCTGATTCTTATTTTTTACAAAACAATGAGGTATTTTAAAATTATATATATATATATATATAATTTTAAAATACCTCATTGTTTTGTAAAAAAATACGACGTTTCCCCCGGCGTACCCATTTTTGAGGGGTCATGTTTCTAGGTGTCCCCGTTTCGGAAACTTGGAAACTTTTCCACGTTTCGTGCAACTTAGTGTTGAATAGGGGCCATAGAGAGTAGACATTGCATAACATCTCCTCTTAATGACAAATCTCTTACGCCAATGTGATCCTGCAAGCTGGTGAAGGTGGCCTCTTGTAGAGGTTTTGTGAATATGTTGTAGAGGTTTTGTGAATATGTCAGCAAGTTGGTCTGCTAAAGGTACACATATTGACATCGTTTCCTTGAAATTGGAGTTGTCGAATGTAGTGTATCTAGATCTCAATGTTCTTAGTTTTTCAATAGAATGGTGGGATACTTTTGAGGAAGATCCAATTTTTCAAGAATCATCCGTAGATATGCAAGTTCCTTCCCAACAAGAACAACACTAGCATATTTGGCTTTTGTGGAAGAGAGAACCACATTGTTCTGCTTCTTAGAACACCAAGAATATGGTTAGAACCAAGAGTAAATAGGCATTGTGAAGTGGATCTCTTCCCATTGAGATCGCCAACATAGACAACATCGTAGAAACATTGAAGCAGGATGGAGCATGTACTTTATAGTGTATTCCCACATGGGTGATGTCTTTGATATAGAGCCAAATACATTTGACAGCTTGTTGGTGACCGTTGTGAGGATCCTATATATATTTGGTGCACACATTGAAAACATAGGCTATGTCTAGTTGAGTATGAGTATGGTAGATTAGACCTAGTAAAGATCGATAGACAGTAGTATTAAATAAGATATAAGGACAATTAGCTTGAAATTTCATCCCAAGAGCAAGATAGGTATGGGCAAGCTTAACAATCCTTTTTATTGAAGCATTGAAATTCTATTATGTTGAAATTTTGTATTTTGGAAGTGGTTCCCCTAGGTGATTTTGCCTAAGTCACTAGAAAAGAGGGATATAAAGTGACCCTTGCATTAAATGACTTGGGATAAGCATTTAATTCCACCTTAGAGATTAAAGTGACCTTTTGATAAATTTAAGTGAGGTGAGTGAAATTAATTTTTATGAAAATTAAAAGTGTATTAATTCTCATCCACACATCTAATTCATTTTGGGCCCTTGGATTAGATGACCCTTGACACACCCCAAGCATCCAAACAAAAAGGCAAGGGAAAGGCATTTCATTCATTCACTTGAATGAGTTTTGACTCTTGAGAGAGCCATCGAATTCTTGAGATGAGAAGGAGAACGCATCGGAGAGAAGACTGAGCATGCATTCCAAGAAGACCGTACAGCCAAAATAATCACAGCATGAATTCCATGAGGTCTGGGCACACAGTTTGAGGAGTCCGTAAAACACCATTTAATGCTAAGTCTGTACAGTAGGTACATGAATTCCTAGACAGTTTTGGACACGAACTTCGAGGTAGTGGGTGAAAGTGGCAGTGGGCAAGAAAGTCGAGAAGAAGGAACAATTCAGGCATGAAAATCGAGGACATACAGTCCTGTACTGTACAGTCCGTACGCTGCTGGGTTTGGCACAATTTTCGAGGTGGCTGCACGCTTTTCAAGGCAGCTGTATACTGTTTGTTTGAGATGTCTGCTGGGTTGAATTGGTTGAGAATCGAGATAAGTTGTTCGTGACTTGAATAAATTTTCTGTACATTTGAATTAGCAGGATTTAAAAAAAATCCTCTCAACAAGTTTTCCCATTCTGGGTTTTGCCTTGGCAATTACTTGAAAATTCTGAGCCTCTAAATTTCATGGTGTGCAAGTACTATTTAATTTTCTGCCTGTAAAAACAATGTTCATATTGTGTTTCGAGGTCTGATTTTTTTTTTGTGAAATTTACAACACTCATTTAAACTGGGTTGAGCATTAAATTCTCAATAAATCTGACTTGAAACCGGGATGGGTTTGAACACCAAAAACTTTCATGGTATCAGAGCTTGGGGGGCAGATTTGTGCATTGAAATTTTCAGACTCTCAGTAGTCTTCTTTTTTCAGTGAGCAGTATCTTGTTGGATTTTGAATTTGCATTGAAATGGCTCCAGACTTAGGTTGGAGGGCAGGGTTGATGGGGCTAGGAATTTTGTTCCATGGAAGGTTAGAATAGTGCTTATATTGGAGTAAAGCAAACTTTGGCATGAAGTGGTTCATAGTACATAGGCAAATCCAATTCAAGTTCCCGCATCAACTGATGCACAAACACTTGCAATCTTCAACAAAAAGGATATAAAGGCTAGAAGGATCATTCTAGATGCAGTCAATGACCATGTTATCCCACATATCTTAGGTAAAGACCGTGGATTTAAGATGTGGGATGCTTTGACCAGCTTATACCATATCTCAAATGAGAACCGGAAAATGGTATTGAGGGAGAAACTGAAGAGTATTAAGATGGCCAAAGCAGAGGGAGTGACATTCTACCTTACTAGGGTATCTCGGGTGAGAGATGAGCTTGCAACAGTTGGAGAGAAGGCAGATGGCAGTGAGCTAGTGCAAACAACTGTGAATGGCATGTCAAGGCCATGGACTATTTTTGTGGAGGCTATGGTTGCCAGGGAGAACTTTCCTTCTTGGGATAGACTTTGGGATGATTTCATGCAGGAGGAGACTCAGAGAGGTCTTGTGAAGGGAAGCTCTTCCAACAATAGGGAGGATGAGGAGAATGTGGACTTGATTGCAAAAGGAAAGAAGAAGTCCAAGAAGGGCCCCAAGCAGGGTGCTGCTAAGAAGTAGCAACAACATGGTGGACAGAAGAAGGATTTGAGCAAAGTCAAGTGCTTTGCTTGTTAGGGGTTTGGGCACTATGCCTTGCAGTTACCAAACAAGAAGAAGAAGAAGCAGTAGATCACAACTTCAACAGGGATTGAGAAGTATATAGCTAGATTTGAGAAAGAGTTTTCTCTCTGTGCTGGACATGCCGAGAGAAAGAGAGCTTCCATCATCACCAGTGTTGATATAGAGGACGAGAGGGAGTATTCTTGGTTGACCAAACATTCTTTCAGTGCATCCATTACAATCACTTGGTTTATTGACAATGGATGTTCGAGCCACATGATAGGTGCTCGGAAGATGTTCTCCGAGCTTTCACAGGTAGGTATAGATGTGAAGGTTGTGTTGGGGGCTGACATAGTTGTCAGAGTTGTTGGGTGTGGGACCATTACATTTCAGAGGGAGCCCACGAGTCCCATGACTTTGAGGGACGTGTTATTTGTCCCTGGGATGAAAATGAACTTGATATCAGTTTCATCGATTGAGGATTGTTATCCACTAATTTTGTGCTTAGTGGATTTCCAGTGAGCCGCCAAAGTCACGAACATGCCAATGGTTCGTTATTAGTGCTCAAAAGGTTCCACGGTTCATCGGGGCTTTTTTTGGGCCTCTTTTTTTAATAAAATGCATGTCCATACCCCTTGGGGGCGTTGTAATAAATGCTCTAACACGACAAAATTTTTGTAAAGGACTTGGCTTCCTAGGACTGGGCTATTAATCCGATTATTCCAAGGTGTTTTTCCCTCGTCAATTATGCAATGCTGAATAAGCGATGTATAATTTTCGAGTTTTCACTGCTCCTCCAAAGCTGGAATTTTCGTCTTGGTGCTTAGGCTTTAGGAGGTTATTAAAGTTCATGTGTCGATGTATATAAGCGTGTTAGGCATTGTTTTTGAGTCGTATGGACATGTACTAGGTCCCCCTAGAGTTTCGTTCGATTTCGGAAAAAAATATTTTTTCCCATTTTTTAAGCCATTTTTAATGGTTTAAATGGAAAAATTCAAAATGTAAAAAATGTATGATCTGGAGTCCGTTTTTGGCGTGGTTGGGCTCATTTTCAAGCTGAGAGCAACATCTTTACCCCAGTGGCCACTTCCACTATGTTTCGGGCAGCTAAACAGAGCATGAGAATGGCATTTAAATGCTAATTTAAGAGAAAATGCACCAAAAGTCAAATTTTTTAAAAAAAGGGGCGGGGATGACATGGGGGTGGCTCTCTCATGCCATGCGACCCATTTCAAAGTGTAATGGCAATTTCGTGACTCACGCTAATGTGAAGGTTGGATGTGAGTGGTATTGGGGTGGTCCCCCTCCCCATAAAAGATATTCAAGTTAAACCTTGGTATTATTATGTATTTCCAAATGCAAGCGAATTATGGAGAGAGTGGGTGATGTCAACATTTAGACTCACACTAGCTAGGTGAGGGTTGTGCTAAGAGTGGGTGAGGGTGGATCCCTCCCCATACGTTGAATTAAAAAAATGGTTTATTTATATCTTTTTTTGGAGTGTGGCTATTGTGTGGTTTGAAAAACAATGAAGGATCACGTCACTCATCAATGCCGTACAAATCATATGAGGATGAAATCTCTCATGCATGGAGGAGGGTCTGTACACTCACGTGGAGGAAAGGGTAAGTCCATCTTCAGTGTTGGTGAGTGGTTGGTATGTGTTGGAAGCTGGTAGTTGGTTGGTGGAGATTGGTGAGAGAGGTGTCAATCACCTCTGCAATTCCTCTTCAGTTCAACTCAGTGAGACTCCTCTTCAGCTCTGTTCAACTCAGTTACACTTTGGGTTAATCTTCAGGATTGGTGATGCCCCCCTGGGTCTCTCTTTTTCTATTTAAGCGAGGCCTTCTTCCTCATCAGGGACGAAAGCAAGGAACCTATGCTCATGTAATTTGTTTATTGTTATCATTTGAATAAAGTTGAAGGCTTTGGAGGCTTATGAATGTGATTCTGTGGGTGCATACTTTTGATGGATGAGGTGAAATTGCTGCATTTCTGTCATGCTTTATTTTTTTATAATCGATCTGGCTTAGAAGGTTATCTTAAGGCACATAGAGTAAATATTTGCACTTGTCAATTTATTTACTTAGTCTTTACTCTTAGTGATTTAAGAAGGCATGTTTTATTAAGTTGTAGCTCATGCGTTTTTGGTTTCTAACCGTGGAAAGTACTAGATCTAATATGTTTGTTGCAAGTGTGATAGCTTTTGTTTGCAGATCACAACCCAAAGTAAAAGGTTGAGCTAAGATGCATTTTCTTTTCTTGGATCTAGATCGAAACACTTATGGCTTCCCCTTCAAACTTCCAAGTTTTCCAAGAGATTCAAGCTTGAGTAGCTGTTTCCGCTTCTTTTGACAAAAAACTACAACTCTTTTTCTTTCCGATTACTTTCATTTAATAAGTAAATCATATACTTGTTTGATTAGATCTAAGAAGTGCTTTGTTTCATAATCAAAAGATTAGATCTAGTTTCTCTTTCCTAGTACTCAAAGTAATAAAATCTTTCTATATTTCGGCAAGTACTAGGTTGTATTTTCTTATTGCATTTTATTGACTAACCCACTAATTTACAAATACATAGCTTGCTGGTTTTTTCTTTTTCGTGATAGGTTAAGAGGAAATAGTGTTGAAATTTTGAGGTTTCAGGCTCCTCAAATCACCTCTAATTCCCCCTTCTTCATTCCCCTTCTCTGGAAAGCTTTGTAAGCCTTTTTTGATCGCTTTCTAGGATCAAAAGGCAGCCCTATTCATAAAAAAACATTGTAATAATTAATAAAAAGCAAGTGGGATAAAGGTTCCCACACCCCACTTCCCCCATTTGGGGGAAGCCTTTATCGTCCATTGTCTATTTTCACACTTTACTTTGCTTTATACCTGCACAATAAATTGTTAGAGTAGAATAGAAAAAGGTTAGCTTTGTTGTTCGCCGAATGCACACCAACAGCAGAAATCTAATGAAATCTGTCTCCTCACTTGAGAAAGTGGGAGAGGTGTGGCCTTGGGGGCAAGCACAGAGCCAAGTAGTGTCACCTACTTCTAGCTCCTCCGTTTAGGCCAACTCCTAACGAAGCCAAGGGGGGTCGTCCCTAACAAAGAGTTTTCTATGGCTCAATGTGTTTAAGTGTTTTTGATGTTATGATGCGGATGGTTGTTTTTTAGGAGTTTTTGAATGATTACAACTTTATAATAAAATGAGCAATCCACGTTGCAATTACAAAACACAAGATTTGAGACGAACAATACAAAGATGACTTGGAAATTAAAGGCATCCATAGATAGATAGTGATTTAAGCAAACATTAGGGACAAATGGTTTAGATCAAGGCGATGCATGGAAGTTTAAGACCAGTGCCAATATGGAGTCAAAACGTGGTTATACTTATGAATGCTGGAATACAAGTCTCAATTGTAGTGTTTGTGAGATCGTTTTGCAATTGTTCTTGGTTTATTTTATTGTAAATTTTAAAGATGATCTTGCTTAAGGTGTCTAGGAAACCTAACTGGAAATACTTTCAGTGGCTCCGTTCGAAGACATGACGGACCTGTCTGGAATTACAAGCTAGGTGTTCAGAGAATTTAACCAGCGAGTGTCCAGATTGGGTTGCCTGACGCCCACACTTGGAATTTGCCCACTACCTGAGTATTTATCGAGATAACGCCGATGCGTTGGTTATGGGGTGAAAGTTTTATTATGTTATCACTTGCAAGATTAACAAATCCGATCATCGTTCTGAGTACGAGTCCAACTTTTCAGGGTTGGCAGAGCATACTAGGTGAGGGATAGCAATGAGGTAAATTTTAAGTGGGCAAATGTGAGTTGGAAAGATTTTATTATTATGAGCACACAGTTCAACTCTTCGACAGAGAGTGCTCTTGACTCTGTCTTATGACAGAAGTTCAAGAGACTTTAATTAATCTATATGCTTGATGCAAGTATAATGCAGTGGGAATGCTCTCCGATAGAGAGTGCTCTTGACTTGGGTTATTGCAAGTTCAAGAGACTTTGGTTCTTTTTATAAGACAATTAGCTTGTAAATTGAAACCACATGATAGCTCACCAAATTGTAAAACAACGAAACAATGTCAGCAAAAAATGATAAACCACTTGTAAATGAAATAAATGAGAAACTAGTGTTCTACAACAACAAGAAACTAATCTAGCAAAGAGAAGTAAAAAATGACTTCAAGACACACTGTCCTCGAAATTTCTAGCTAGCTGGTCATACGCAGGAAGACAATGGGGAAAGAGAAGTAGCACGCAATGTCAATGCGGCACTTGGGATGAAATTCCAAGGTACTTCTCAGGTCAAGACTGAAACAAATAAAAAGTTCTAAGCACATAATTAAACTACTCTAAGCATGCAAAGTAAATCTGAGCTAAGAGCACAAGACACTCTTCCCCAAATGGGGAAGAAGAAACCAAAAGATGGGAGGCCTTATCCCACTTTGCCCCTTTATTAAGAGAGTACAATATTTAGGATTTTCAACCTTAGAGAAATAAAAAGAACTTGGAAAGACAAATGGAACAAGCCTCAATGGCTGTTTTACAAAAGGAGAGTAATTTGAAAATTTTTGTCTTCTTTAGTTCAAATCCCAAGTATTTAGATCTTCTTGGTTTTGGTACTTAGTTTCTACTCTTCTGTTTGGTTTTTTTTCTTGTTTGGCTCAATCTTCAAATCCTTCTCTTAGGATTGTTTCTTTTCGTACTTGCACACAACACAAATCAACACAAAGCACCCATCAACTGTTAATTAAAACAAAATAAAAAAAGAAACTACTTCTAAGAAAGAGATATACGAAAATAAAACTAAGTGCGAGGTCTAATTTATGATATGAAAACAGCAGTATAGAATGCTGCAAAAAAGTGAGGGAAGAGGCTGAAAACAACGACGAAAGAGGGCAGCCAACAAAAAGGATAGTTGGCTGCAACAAACGTGAAAAATAGGGCAGCGAAAAAGGTGAAAAGAGAGGCAAACAAACAGTAAAAATGGGGCAGCGAACAGTAAGGAAGAGGACTGAAAAACGGGGCAACGAACAGAGAAGAGGAGGACAAGCCAAACAAGGCAGGAAAGAAGAGGCTAGCAAGCAAGAAATCGAGAAGATCAAGGAGCAAACAAGAGGATTGGAAGAGGGAAGTTCGTAGATCCAAGTAACCAAATGTGTTTTTTGAAACTTTGTTGATGGAGGGAAGGAGAAGCTCTGACAGCTATGTCTTTTTCTTGGATTGGGAAGTGCTTAGGAAGACCTGCAAGATGAGGGAGTTAGATGGAAAAAACCACTGGTTCATGAAGAAGAGCTTGATGTCAAGCTTGTTCTTCACCCCTAATGATCCCTACAAAACCCTTACAAACAATATCAAATCCGAACAAGATACTCATAAACTAGATTATTAGCCCTTCTAGAGTATATAATGAAGAATGATTTAATAATTGAAAAGGCAAGGTGAGAGAGATATCACCAAAGACAATGTGAATCCACAACTCCAATAACTCGTGCATGGACCTCCAAAGTCACAACTTTATTCCAACTTCAAACAAATATTACAATAATTTTGGTAGAGTGTTCATGCCCAAAATCTCCATGAGAAACGAAGGAGGCAATGTCATCGTTTTATACAAAAAACTGATAAACCTACACCCTGAATCAAATTGGCAATGAGTGAGAGCTAAGCTATGGTGAAATCCCTTGATTGCATGAACTCGGAGCAATGATTTGAATCAAACTCCAGATTGAGGTAGGCGTGAGTGGGGAGGTGGCCTCCACCTTGGCAAGGCGCTCCCCACTCTCACATAGGAAACTTCACCAGCGAATATGGAGTGGCCATATTTTTCCACGATTCACCAAAAAGATGTGTGCGTGAGTCCAAAAGAGATCTTTGTGAGATTTGAAAGAGATGAAGACTGAGCTGAAGCAAGTGTAAACTAGTGATTGGAAGGGAGCCGAGCCACCCACTCAATCCATATCGATGAATCAACCCTGATTTCATGCAGTCCGTACGGTTGATTGCCAACGTGAAAATATTTAGTGTTTGACGTCACCATTGTGAGATAACTTGTAACCATACCATGTAATAATTTATTTGTACCATGGTTTTAAGATCATAGAGTTTGAGTGTTGAGTAACATATGGGGTCCATGCTTCATGCAAGACATAACCCACCACCAGCGTGAGTCTATCGGTTACGTTAACCCTCACCTCTTAACCAACACAATAACCATGCAAAATAATTGTTTTGGTAATAATATTGTATGGCATGGTTTTAAAATAATACTAATGTGGAGAGGGTCCACCCAATCTTACTCACACTACCACATACCATGCTAGTGTGAGCACTTACCCTCACATCATCTCTTTCATGCAGCGTAACCAACTTCAATTTTAAAACCAAAGTTTAATGTGCCATGTAATTTTAATAGGCTTGTAAGACTTATGGCCCACATGCCATGTCATATTTTCACCATAAAATATTAGTTTTTGACTTTTATTTTTAAATTTGGACTTTAGTGCAAAAATGTCCAATTCTAGCATTAAAATGCCACTCTAGTGCTTAATTAGCTGATTGATGACTTTTGGGATGCCTTGGCTGGCTAACTGATGGTGAAAGTGACCCTTGGGGTGAAGATGCTATTTCGGGCTTGAAAATGAGCCCAACCATGCCAAAAATGGACTTCGGATCATCCATTTATCACATTTTGAAATTTTCCATTTAAATCATTAAAAAATGGCTTAAAAAATGGAAAAAAATATTTTTCTCGGAATCCAACGAAACTCTAGGGGGACCTAGTACATGTTTATACGACTCAATTGAAATGCCTAGCATGACAAAAAATACTGACACGAAGGCTCTATTAACCTCCCGAGGCCGAAACACCAAGACAACTACCCCAGCTTTGGAGGAGCGAGTGAAAAACTCATAAATTATTGGTCGTTTCTTCAATAGCCAATAATAACCAAGGGAAAAAACACTCTAGGCTAGTCGACTTAATGCCCAAGTCCGGGAAGCCGAGCCTTTTATAAAAATTTAAATGCTAGGACATTTTTTACTTTTTCCCCAAGGGGGTATGAACATGTATTTTACAAAAAATAAAAAGCTCAGCCAAAAACTTCACTAACTTTGGAACACACTGAACTTCTGAACTCTGGAGATGAGCATTCATCATGCTCGATAACTGGCGGCTCAAATAGGAAGTTCAACTATTGTACAAAATAGTTGGTAACAAGCTTCATCTCTTGAAAAAGTTTGCTGGATATCAGTTTGCTAGCGTAGTTTTGCTTCACTTTTCAAGTATTTTTATCGCATATAAATTGTTAAAAAGAACTTAGTCTCTTGAATCTCACTGAAAAGTGGATCAAGAGCACTCTCTATTGGAGAGGTTTTTCTTTTTGTCTTAGATTAGATTTCTGTTTTCATATAAAATTGCTAAGTAAAAAGAACATTAAATTTTTTTGAATCTCACCGAAAGGTGGATCAAGAGTGCTCTCTGTCGGAGAGTTTGTTGTTTAATTTTCAGTTCATTTACTTTAGCATTTTTTGTCTTTTCCATAAATCCTTTGAATCTCGCCATAAGGCGGATCAAGAGTGCTCTCTGTCGGAGAGTTTTTCGATGGTTCTTGTTCACAACATTTAATAAAATTGGAATTTGCATTTACTACACTATGTATGCTCTACCCACTTGTGGGATACCCAGAAGCAGTTGTAGATTCATTAAATTTTCACATTTTAATCCATTTCAACCATAAACAAAACACTCTCCCAAGAAAACCAACGAAAATCCGACGTTGATCGCTAATTCAAAGCACAGTTAGACTACATCCTTGTTGGTGTAGTGTTGAACACCGCTTTAGAGACTCCAGACAACCCACATGTTCTTGTACGGGACCACTTAGACTATTATCTGGACATATCTCCAGTATTGAAAGGTATATCTTTGAGACCCCCTTCCCTTTTAATAATCAACTTCACCCCTAAAATTTACAATAAAATTTACCAAGAACACTTGCAAAACATTCTAAAGCACACCCAAGACTTGTATGAAGCATCCCAACCACTACATTAACTCCATTTGGCACTGGTCTTATCAATTATTTATTTGCTTATTATCTATTTGGAGCACTTGTTTTATCTTTTTTCATATCATGCTATGGATGCTTTAATTTAAATTGACATTATCAAGTGGTTGTGCATCTTTAATTATCTTGCTAGTACATACTCGGATCATTAAATTGTTATTTTAAATCTCTTTAAAAGCCTCCTAGAAAACACCCATCCTCATCATACACCAAAAACATTTTAAAACACAAGAGCCATAGAAGCTCTTTGTAGGGTCTAACCCCGTTGGCTTCATTAGGAGTTTGCCTAAACAGAAGAGTTGGGATCAGGTGACAACACATGACTCTTTGCTTGGCCCCAAGGTCACACCTTTCCCACTTGGGAAACAAATTTTGAAAGATTTTTGTTGACGGTGTGCACATCGGCGGGCAACAAGGACAGAGTACTTGGGGGGNCTCTTTGCTTGGCCCCAAGGTCACACCTTTCCCACTTGGGAAACAAATTTTGAAAGATTTTTGTTGACGGTGTGC
Organism: Pseudotsuga menziesii; assembly: GCA_001517045.1. Lineage (NCBI taxonomy): Eukaryota > Viridiplantae > Streptophyta > Pinopsida > Pinales > Pinaceae > Pseudotsuga > Pseudotsuga menziesii. Next base: position 11,415 of record LPNX010511612.1, on the reverse strand, counting down.
ACATCGGCGGGCAACAAGGACAGAGTACTTGGGGTGTCTTTCCTCGATGGACATATGTGTGTTTTCCCCAATACTGTTGGACCATCTGCCTCTTATACCATTGGAGTCAAATGTGGGAAGCTGTAAAAGTTCTTATTTCATCCCCAACATGCTTTGATACATAGCAACAACAGCGGGCTCTGTGAGATGTGGCATAAGAGCATGGCTCATCTGCATCATCCAACTCTGAGGATGTTGAGGGACATGGTTAAAGGGTTTCTAGAGTTCAACACGGAGCACAGTGATGTGTGAAAAAGGTGTGCTGTGGGAATGTACACCAAGAATGCTTTTCCAAGCAGTAATCACAGGTCAGCTGGAGTGCTTGATTTGATACATCCAGATTTGTGTGGTCCCATGTCATCTGTTTCTCTGAGAGGTTTTGAGTATTATGTGACATTCATCGATGATTATTCCAAGAAGACTTGGATGTCCTTCCTGAGGAGCAACAAATTTGAGGAGGTCTTGTAGAAGTTCCAAGAGTTTAAAGCTCTTGTTGAGAACTAGACTAGGAGGAGGATATGGGTACTCAGATCAGATAATGGGGGTGAGTATACCTCCAAGGAGTTCGATGAGTATTGTAGATAGGAGGGCATTAAGAGATTGTTGACAATACCATACACTCCTGAGCAAAATGGAGTGGTAGAAAGGAAGAATTGATCTATAGTGGGAGTAGCGAGAGCCATGATACATGATCGGAGTCTTCCTTTCTTCCTTTGGGTCGAGGCATGTAGCACAATTGTATACCTTTAGAACAGGAGTCCTCATCGTGCCTTGGGGAGAGAGGCTCCTGAGGAGATGTTCACAGGCAAGAAGCTTGAGGTTGATCATTTTTCGCATATTTGGTTGCTTGACTTATTCACTTGTCCCTTCTGAGAAGAGGACAAAGCTTGAGCCCACTGCAAAGAGGGGCATCTTTGTGGGCTATGATGAGACTTCGAAGTCCTTCCACATTTATATTCCTACCCATAGGAAGGTTGTTGTGAGGAGGGAAGTGAGATTTGAAGAGGAGAGGGCCTTTAGGATGTCCAGAGAGTCAATGCACGAGCAACAACGGGCTTCTACACCTCAGGTAGCTTCACAGGTATCGATAGTTTAGAGTACAGGTTCACAGGTTTTAGGAGTGACTAGAACACATGTTACAGTCACAGGGTCTTTAGGTTTAGTGGTTTAGTCGGTAGGTACTTCAGGGATAGGTTTTGGTTCTCAGGTCACAGGTTCACCAGTTGCAGTTACTGGATCACAGAGTTAACCAGCTCCTTGTCCACAGGTTTCTGGGCCATCTTCTTTTGAGAGTTCTTTAGATGATGATAAACCAGTTTGGGAGTCACCTTCAGGGAAGAGGAAGCTTCGTGAAACCTTGAAGGAAGCAGAGGCTTTTGGATCGCCCAAGGAACTAGTGAGGACAATAGTGATGCTAGTCAGGTTGGGTATGGCTTTGGTTTCTAGTCTTCATGATTCAGAGCCATCCACATTTGAGGAGGCCTCTTAGCATCATGTTTGGAGAGATGCCATGATGGAAGAGTACCATTCCATCATGAAGAACCATGTATGGGAGATTGTACCGAGACCAGAGGGGAAGTTAGTGGTGAATTCCTGGTGGATCGACATGGTGAAGCACGTTGTAGATGGCAGTGTGGAGAAATTCAATGCTCGTTTTGTGGCATGGGGGTTTTCACAGGTTGAGGGAGTTGATTATGATGAGATTTTGCGCTAGTTGCCCGATATTCCTCGATTAGAGTAGTGATTTCCATAGCAGCAGAGATGGGTTGGAAGATCCACTAGATGGATATGAAGACTGCATTTCTCAATGGGGATTTACATGCGGAGGTGTATTTGGAGCAACCCCAGGGATTTGAGATCCATGGGAGGGATTCCCAAGTGTGCAGGATGAAAAAAGCCTTATATGGTTTGAAGCAAGCTCCTCGAGCTTGGTATTCCAGGATTGCTGCCTATTCGTTGTCGATGGGATTTCAAAAGAGTGAGGTTGATCCCAACCTTTACTACATTGTGGTTAGTGGAGATCTACTCATTCTTCTGTTGTGTTTCGATGACTTGTTTATCACAAGGGATGAGCGTCTCATTACAACTTGCAAGAGGGATCTTGCTTTAGAGTACAAGATGGTAGATATTGGGCTAATACATTACTATTTGGGGATGGAGGTTTGGAATGAGCCTAGTCGTATTTTCCTAGGACGAGGAAAGTATGCAGTTGATGTATTGAGGAGATTTTAGATGGAGGATTGCAGGCCGATGGCCATATTGATGATCATCAACTGGAGGAAGCTTCATGCTTCTGAGGGAGAGTTGGTGGATCCTACTTTATATCGTCAACTCATTGGTTCACTGATGTATTTGGGCAACACCAGTCCAAACTTGTGTTTTGAGGTGAACACCTTCAGTCAGTTCATGGTGGAGCCTAGGAGAGTGCACTAGGTAGCCGTGAAACATGTGTTGAGATATCTTGCAGGGATATTAGATTATGGTTTGGACTATAGGAGATTGAGTGGACTTAGTTTGGTTGGCTTCACAGATTCAGATTGGGTAGGTAGTGTGACGGACTAGAAGAGCACTTCCGGTTGTTGCTTCAGTTTGGGCTTGACAACAGTGTCTTGGTTCAGTCGGAAGCAAAAGTACATGGCAGGCTAAGTATGTGGTAGCCATTCAAGCTAGTTGCGAGGCATTGTGACTTCGCAAGTTGTTGGTGGATTTGTTTGATCACGAGCTTACACCTACGGTGATTTATTGCGACAATCGGAGTTGCATTCAACTCTTTGAGAATCCAGTTTTCCATGACAGGTCCAAGCACATAGAGATCATATACCATTTCTTTCAAGATTATGTTCAGAGAGGAGATGTTGAGTTACGGTACATTTCCAGTGATGAGCAGGTAGCAGACATTCTCACAAAATCCTTGGAGCAGGGCAAGTTTGTCTTCTTTAGGGACAAGTTGGGAGTGGTGAAGAACAACTTCCTCGGTAAGAGGGAGTGTTGAAGTTTTGTACCTTTGAAGTTGTTTCCGTAGGTGATTTTTCCTATGTCACTAGAAAAGGGGGAAATAAAGTGACCCTTGCATTAAATAACTTGGGATAAGCATTTAATTTCACTTTAGAGATTAAAGTGACTTTTTGGTAAATTTTAGTGAGGTGAGTGAAATTAATGTTTATGGGAATTAAAAGTGCATTAATTCTCATCCACACATCTAATTCATTTTGGGCCATTGGATTAGATGACCCCTAGACATCAGGACAAAAAGGAAAGGGAAAGACATTTTATTCATTCACTTGAATGAGTTTTGAGAGAGCCATCGAATTCTTGAGATGAGAAGGAGAACGCATCAGAGAGGAGAAGACTGAGCACGCATTCCAGGAATACTGTATAGCTAAAATAACCACAACACGAATTCAAAGAAGTCCAAGCACACAGTTTGAAGAGTCCGTACAACAACATGCAATGCCGAGTTCATAGAGCAAGTACACGAATTCCCAGGCAGAGTTTTTGGACATAAACTTCTAGGTAGTGGGTGAAAGTATCAGTGGGCACAAAAATCGAGAAGGAACAATTTCGGCACAAAAATCGAGGAGATATAGTCTTGTACCATACAGTCCGTATGCTACTGGGTTTGGCATATTTTCGAGGTGGTTGCACGCTTTTCAAGGTAGCTGTATACTGTTTGTTTGAGACACCTGCTGGGTTGAATTCGTTGAGATAAGTTGTTCTTGACTTGAATAAATTTGTTGTACATTTGAATTAGCATAAATAAAAGAAAAATCATCTCTCAACAGGTTTTCCCATTCTGGGTTTTGCCTGGGCAATTGCCAAAAAATTTCGAGTCTCTAATTTTCATGGTGTGCAAATACTATTTAATTTTCTGCTTGTAAAAATGTTCATAATGTGTTTCAAGGTTTGAGTTTTTTTTGTGAAATTTACAACTCATTTAAACTGGGTTGGTCATTAAATTCTCAATAAATTTGACTTGAAAGCTCACCCTTGAGGAGTCAAGACCTAGATCCGTAATTCTACACATGACCACAGATCGACAAAGATTAAAATTGACAACAATGCAATCTCTGTTGTATCTATCTACCAAATCTTTGCATGTCTGAAATTTTGAAATCAGAAATAATGTAGAGGAATATAATGGCCACGCGCAAGCAAATCAAAGATGTAGATTTACATCTTGATCATAAGCAGGAAGGAGCCACATCACTTTACATTGAAAATTTTTGATGTTTTTCAGTCATTAAGTGATCATGGAACTCAACAACTATCCGCAGATATTAGATATCTATGCCTCATATTTTGGGTTTGAAAACGACGGTGACAAGGCCAGTGGCGTTTTCTATTGACGTCAATACTTGTATTTTGTGGTGAAGTTAAAACTGTAGATGAATCCCTTGCCTGGTCAGAGTTTATTTTTGGTTGAAGTGGTGAGTCGGTGACAGACCCAATGGCGTTTTCTAGTGATGCCCAATGCCCGTATTTCATGGTGAATTCAAACTACAGATGGAACCCGCACCCTTTCACACGAGGATGAAGATCACGATTCGACAGGATGGCGTGTCAGCACTTAGCGAACTTCCAAGACATGATTTGCTGAAATTATAATGGCTCTCAGCATTGTTGCGTGGAGTTTGAAGCAACCCGCAAATGATTTGTGACATCTCCACAACCACGTCATTTTTTGTGAGCATCACGATGAGCAATCTCCATTGCTACATGGAGCAACCAAGCGTATATATTTCTATAATTGAGCTCAGAATTTTCCACCTCCCACGTGATACGATGGATCTTCCATGTTGCTCCTAGAAGTCACGACAACATACCACTGTTGGGACATATTCATAACTCAACTATATGATGGAATTTTCGTGTCTAGATTTCAACGTTGGATAAAATCGACTTTGGTTAAAAGATCATCTTTGGTGGTGTGGCAACAATTGGCAACCGGTCATTCACATTGGCATCCCAACAAAGTCTCAGTTAATTGGTGGCAAGGCAGGCAGTCTTGAGTTAGTTTGGTAGTTACCTGCTAAAAATCCAAGTGGCGGCCAGATATACCCGACATCCTCTAGTAGCCGTACCATTGACTAATCAGGGTTTGCTTAATCATGTGATCTCTCCCCTATAGTTACATATGATACAAGGCCCTCTTGAGTTTTCCTTTTGACTCCAGTCTCCCCTTTGATGTACCAGCACTGGTCTCTTCTTGAGGACCGATCCTTCCCCCCTTCCGATCACTCATTCAAATTACATCTATCCTACAACCGTTTCTCTAAGGAAGCCTCTTCATTTCACCTCGTTCGTCATTGCATCTGCCTTAGTGATCTTACCTTAGGGAAGCCCCCCTTGAGTTGGAGAAGAGTCAACTTGAAGCGAGGAAGAGACGAGTATGGTGATAGTAGCTGCTCTTTTCGCAGTTGCCATCGTGCTGGTGTGCCTACTTTTAGGCTTTGACATACGCCCGTCAGTTAGGAGCGACAACATTTTTGGCGCCATTGCTGGGGATAAAGTCCAGCTCCCGTAGATTTGAAGACTATGCTTGATTGACATTTGCGGGGGATCATATTGCAAATCCTTATTCTCACATGGCGACTCCTTGAAGGGATGAAGCTCTTGTCCTTTTGCATATATGAAGATTATATTGGGTGTAGAGGTGAGAAAACTCATAAATTAGAAGGCTTTCAAGCTCACCTTGGCGACTCCACAACTTGGTTTGAGGTATGGCTATATGCATATTTCAGATTTATTATCTCATTATTGGAGACTATGGATGATAAAAAGGAAAAACTTTGTGCTCTCCTGCATGAAGGCTTCACCCCATTAGATTTCTCAGATATCCATGGATTTCCTAATGGTTGTTATAAAAGAGTACATAATGTTGTTGCAGAGTTCTTTAGAAATGATGAGGACTCGACCATCTGTCGTATTGTTTCTTTTTGCAAGATGATGGTAGATTTCAAGGTTTACCATGAGGACGATCTCATGATTGTATTTTCTTTAACCTTGGAAGGAGATGCTCAAAGTTGGTTCTATGACCTTTTTGATGAATCTATAGACTCAGTGGCAAGGTTTTTTGAGAAGTTTCTCCTTCATTGGCATGAAGGAATGGTTGACGACATCAAGTACCTTGCTAAAGAGTACGATGCCCACCTCCCCACGGTACATCTTGAATCTAAACAAGAGACCCATGAAGAGCACGTTGAAGATCAAAGAGGGTAGCCTAAAGAAAGTAATATGGATAATCCGATTGAGGAATCATTACAAGGTTCCTTGTTTGAAGATATTGTTGAAGAACCGCCTGATGAAGATATGGAAATGCCACAGATTTATGTCACTGAATATATGCCTAATACACTTTATGATGAAAAGTTGGATCTGCCTCAATTCCATCTCATTAAAGGTAATAATATTTGTTCTGACAATGGAGGTGTGTATATGAGCCCTATCAACCAATGGATAGAGGTCTGTTGTGCACATTCTAATTCTACCTGCTTAAACTTTAGTGATTTCTTGCCTCCTAACAATCTGATGTCTCAGTACAACCTCTCTCATGAGCAGATTCCATGACAGAGTCATGTTATGATATCTTTGTCTTTGTTTCAAACCAAGCATAAGGAAAAGTAATTTGGCATAGAAGAGATGTTGGAATGGCTCCACTGGTTGTATGCATATATTTAATGTGTTTTAGTCTCATGTTAAGTTAGAGTAGGTAGGGTGAATAAAGCTCTTGCATGAGCATTTAAAATTTTTTAGTATGTCTGTTTTGTAATAAGTGTGTGGGATGTGAATGGAGCCATCCCATCACATTGTTGTTTTGATTTTTTCAAAGGTGTTCTGCAAAATAATAGAATCTGAGGTTCTCATGTACTCATGTGATGAGCACACGTCCCCATATGGAGCTAGATGTTACCACCCCACTTTGACATGGGTGTACACAGACTCTGCTAGTAATATTATAAAGAGTCTTTCTCCAAATATAAAGAAGATGAAGAGGATCAACTTCAGATAGGCACCTAGAAGCGTGTTAAAGATGATTCTATTGTGGAAACAAAAGCCACAGATATGATGTAATGTCCTCTTCTACTTAAGCATCAAAAGCACCTGTTAACCTATTTAATTCCCATAGGTTCGAGCAGGCATTATGGAAAAAGGGAATTGACTGAGGACATTTAATACCAGGAGCAGAGCAAAGCATTTATTTAGTATTATTAAGTCATCAGTATAGTAAAGAGGGCCTTATTTCTTCAGGTTTAAGTCAACGAGCAATTAGAATTGCATGCATGCAAAAATAAAAGTGCAAACCCTAAAAGTGACATGCAAACCCTAAAAGTGGCATGCAAACCCTAAAAGTTACATGCTAACCTTAAAAGCTATATAAGAAGGTTAGTTGAACCAAAAAGGACATCTATGATCATTATTCACTTTGAGATTGGTTTCAAGAGCAACAACAATAGTAGCCGCAACAAGTTGGGGTTGGGGGAGTAACCCAACAACTAACAGGTGTTTTCGACAATGAAATCTATTTTCCCTAATCACTTTTAGATAGATCACCCAGATCTATCATCAATTTTTCATTGTATTCATTCTTCTTTAGAGATCTAGCATACAGAGAAAGATATTATTTCATGTCCACATTTTACTGCTGGAAATAGCTGGAAATACCTAGAACAATTCGCTTGGACTCAGAGGCTCATTATTTCTTCTGCATATCACCCTCATTCTTATCGACAGTCTCATATCATTATACTGGGTGATTATCAAGCCATCCTTTGCACATCGGGAGAAACTTTCAACATAAACGTGAAAGACAGAGATTGTCATCGACTCAGAGCAAACCAATTCGCTAGGGTATCAGAAGGGTTCAAAACCTGTGCATGTGTCATCCTATCTCTCCAGGGAACCTATACTACCACTCCTAGAAAGTCTCAACATCGGCAACATATTGGATCATAAACGTGAAGATTAGCATCGAAGAGGGACGTTTTCCTAGCATGGACGTCCACTTTTGAAGATCAACACGCTTTCAACTTTATTCTGATTGCATGGCTTGCATGTCTCCTGTATACTGAAGGACTATCACTGTGATAATTCTTGGTATGTGACCACACTCTTACTGAAACTTTATTTCCTATTTTTTCTCTAGATCTGCTATATTTTAGGGATTTTTGGCACGACACTTGTTTTGCATGCAAATTTTATTATATTTCAATCACACCTGAAACACATAAACCACAAATATATTATCAAACAAAGTAGAATATTAATAGGAATATTATAGTGGTATCAGAGCGTGTTCCTCGCTAGCTGTGGGCTTGGACATGAACAATAAATGAATGTAGAAGAAATTGCTTTTGTGACTTATAGAAGAAGGAAGGGTAGGTACACAGGGGATTTGGAATTTGAAGATATTAAGTTGGAAGACATACATTCAAACATGGACCCAACAGGGATACACTCTGACAAAGGAAAGGGAACAAGGGAAGAGGAAGACAAGCTGGCATTTCATAGCTTGGTTAGCGCATTAAATGACTTAGCTAAAGGGCAGGAAGAGGTGTTACATGCTATAAACAGGTTGGGTCTTAAGCCAGAATAGGGTCAAAACAAGCTACTGATTTCACCAAGAGATAGAGGATCCACCGGTAGTAGTGGGAAACATGTGTACACTCATATGCAGAACACTCCGCACATATACAATAAACCTTCCAAACCTACTATGCCTCACTTTCCGTAAAACGCCTTTGCAGGACCAACCATGCCAGCTGAACCTATTGAACCATTTGGGGCCTATCTACAGGAATACAGGGATTTGGGAGACGAGTTCCATTCAGTTATGTCATTCTCAGACTTCTGCAATATGAAAATCAGGAACCGACCTAGGAACTTTAATAGAGGGTTTACTCAGAACAATGAGTTACAGAAAATTGTGGGTAGGTTGGCCATTCCTAATTTTGATGGATCTCGCGGTTGTTCGGTGAGAATATGGGTCCAGAAGTTGGATGCTTATTTCCAACTAAACCCTATGACTGAGACGAACGCCATTAAATTGGCTACCTTACATCTAGACGATGAGACTCATGCGTGGTGGTACCATGGGCTAGTGACATTGGGTCACAACACCATTAGTTCATACAGTGATTTCACACAGAGGCTTATGGAATGGTTTGATAAAAGGGACCCGAAAATACATTTCAGAGAGTTAGCACAACTCAAATAGACTAGTAGTGCCGAGGCCTTCATATCAGAGTTTGAGAGAGTAGCAGTTATGGTGACAGATGTGTCTGAGAGCAGGTTGGTTATGTTATTTACAGAAGCTTTGACAGAGCCTTTATGTGGGTGGGTGAAAGCCTACAAACCATCCACTTTACAGGATGCCATCAGTAGAACCCAAGATCTACAAGATTCAGTTCCCAAGAACAGGTTTTTGGTCAAGACAAATTTCCCGTTAAAAGACAAAGACAAGAAACCCTTCTGGCAAGAATGGCCAAAGAAAAATTGGGTGGATGATGACACTAGGAAGGAACTTAGGAGGAAGAAATTGTGCTTTACTTGTTAGGAACCATGGATTCCAAGTCATAGGTGCCCAGGGAAAGCAAAAGCACCCTATATAGAAGTGTACTCAGATAGTGAAGAGGATGAGCCTGAACAGGGAACAACCGAGGAATTTAGCAGTGTAACAGGAATCGCGATTCTCCGAGTTTGGATCGGATCGCCACCTAAACGAGCTGATTCAGCTCGTCCCGATTTAACTATGCTGAACTAGAAGAAATCGCCGATTTCAACTCAGCTCGACGAGTTCGACTTGCGATTCAACCTACAATCCTTTCAAAATGTGATTTAGCCCACCACCTCTAAAACGTGATTCGAGACCCGCTACCTAATCACTCGTTTTTCGATTGGTTTTCGAATTAGTTGTTTCAGGTGGGCGGTAGTAGCAACTACAGGCGGGCAGGCACTTTTTACTCAGCAGCAAAAGTCGAGACTCAAGTGTGAAGGATTCAGGGAAGTTGCATGCCGAAGAACAAATCTTTGATGTCTTGGACAGAGGAGTCTTGAAGTTTGCTCGATGGCGGATTTCATAACGGCATGTATCATTGGGCACTTAGCATCGGTATTTTTTCGTTGGGCACTTAACATTGGGCATCACAATCGGCCGACGAGGCATCACATCAAGGATTTGATTATATATATATACACTTTGATTTTTTATATGTTATATAACTTGGTTTGTTTTATGTTATAAATTAGATTATGTCATTTGGTAAATGTTATTTATTATATATATTAAATATAATTTTTTATATACAATATATAATTATATATCGTATTTTAATATATAATGAAATATAATTTATATTTTAAGAATATTAATGTTAATGAATTCATATTTTAATATATAATGAAATATAATTTATATTTTAAGAATATTAATGCTAATTAATTTAATGTCTAAGAATTGATATATTTTGGGCATCTTTGGGACATCTACTTAAGTGTTGTAGTATATGGACATAGCTATTTTTAATATTTATGAAAAGTATTTTTTTAAATTCAAAATGTGTATATATTTAAATTTTTGTATTTGCCGATTTTTTCACGATTTTTTCCTGATCCGATTCAAACTCTTTGCTATTTTGCCTCGTCAATTTATTGTCGATTTCGAGTGTGGTAACATTGGAATTTAGAACAACAGAGGAGGAGTCACTTCAAAGAGAATCACCGGGTGGATTTATTGCTACATTATCTGGAGTACCCAGATTTCATACCCTTAGAATTAGGGGAGTAGTACAGGGCCACAGGGTAGGTGTGTTAATTGATGGGGAGGCAACCCATGGGTGGCTAGGCGGGTTATTCAGATAGAGGAATCTGATGTAATGTCCCCTTCCTTTTAGGCCTTGAGGCCCATACCGCTAACCCATGTGATTCCTGTGGGTTCGAGCGGTTACTGAGAGCTAGGGGATCAGATCAGGACTGATGCCATTCGTAGAAGATCTAGGGCATCATCATTGGGTCAAGAAGGACCACTTGGGCCAAAGGCCACTTTCATGCATGACCATGCTCTTTTCCATGCTCTTTGCATGACCATGTTCTTTTCCATGCTCCATGCATGACCATGCTCTTTGCATGCAAGTCAACGGCAAATTAGAAGATAAAGTGACCTAATTAGGTCAAAGATAGGGTTTTGCGCAGTTGAACTTTATAAATAGAGGGAAAAGCAAGAGGAGAGGACACTTATGATTATTGATTATTTTGGGAGCACTTGATAGCAGCACATCAGTTGGGGTTGGAGACGGAGTCTTCAGCTAATAGGATTTCGGCAGTGAAACATCTGTCCTAGTCTTATCCGGGTAAGCCATACTGGTTCACCACTTGTTCTTC
>LPNX010511591.1:959135-1034608 GCA_001517045.1 Pseudotsuga menziesii | reverse complement strand
AGTGAAAAACTCAGAAATTATCAGTCGTTTATTCAACAACCAATAATAACTAAGGGAAAAAACACCCTAGGCTGATTGGATTGACAAATAAAGTCTAAGAGGACGAGTCTTTTACAGACACTATCATTCTATAACATTTTATTACAACTCCCCTACGGGGTATCAACATGTGATATGGTACAACAATGACTTCCCAGAAGCACTTCCGAATGTCTCATGAAGTCCTAACAAATCATCTTTGTCCGGTTCACCAGGCTCACTTGACAAAAAAATACTAAGTACAACTTAGGTGGTAACATTTGGATCCATCTAGGGACAAATGCTCTGACTAATCTTCTGATCAAAGAAGAGGATGTGAGAACTCCAGAATCTCTGGGTTCTGCATAGCAATTAATGCATGTCAGTAACATGTATATAAAAGAAATCAACTGTAAAAGCAGATAATGTACAAAATTAGTCTATGATGTACAAAAAACAATAATTTACAAGAATAATATACAAAATAAAAATTTCAAGGTTAGTACTATGGTACAAAACATCTATAATACAACAATATGATACATGAAATTTAAAAATACATGTAGGGAAAGGTTTAGAAATTGGCCCTGAAACCACCGATGCCAATAAAGGCATCAAACTGTCTCGGTGAAGAAAATATTGAGAAGAAAACCATTCACTGGTAGGCTTAACCTTTCTCCTTCTAGGTCATTTAGATAGAAAGAATTTGTTCCTGGTACTTCATCAATGATATATGGCCCCAACCATAAGCTGTCGAACGTTTCGTGTTTCCCAGTTTTCTCCCACCGTTTGTCCCAACACAAGACTGTATCACCTACTTGAAAGGATCCAGGCCAGGTAGATCTATCAAAGGTCCTCTTGAATTTGTCTGAATTTATGATACTTTGGTCAAGGGAATTTCTTCTACTTTCATCTAACTCGATCAACTGGTTGATTCTGTTCTGAATGGCATCCTGATCTGAGCTAAAGGTTTGGAGAAGCTAATACATTGGAAGCTTTAAGTGGATAGGTAAGGTGACATCTAGGCCATATACAAGTTCAAAAGGACTCCTTCCGGTTGAACTTTTCTTTGTGATTCTATCGGCCCATAATGCAAACTTGATCTTGCTATCCCAAGCGTTTTTATTATCACCAACATTTTTCTTGATTATGGTCATTAAGTTTTTATTACTTGACTTAGCTAGACCATTTCCTTGGGAAAAATAGTTGGATGAATGGGATAGGACAATGCCGTACTTGAAACAAAAGGATGACATCTCAGAGGAAACAGAGCACGGGCCATTATCTGTGATGATTCTGGATGGCACACTGAATCTTGTGATGATTTTATCTTCTAAGAAATCCATGACTACAACATTGGTTGCCTTCTTGGCGGGTATCGCCTCTACCCACTTGGTGAAATAATCAGTGGTGGTGAGAATCCAAGAAAAACCATTGCTCGAGTTATCCTTGAACTTACTGATGAAATCAAGCCCCCACTACTGTAAAGGGTCTTGGACTACTATTGGGTTTAAAGGAAAGGCTTTCATTTGTTGCTTTCCAGTGAACAAGTGACACTGGGGGCAAACTTTGATAGACTTGTTCACATCTGAAAAGAGCATTGGCCAGTAGTAGCTTGCTCTAAGGATTTTATGGGCGGTTTTTCTTGCTGCAAAATGTCCACCACAAAATTCTGAATGGAACTCAACCATGATTTTTTTGGACTCAGGTTCATCGACACATCTAAGTATTAAACCATCGGGGTTTCTCCGACCCAAACCATCTTTTGTTAAACAATACTTAGTTGATTTTGACCTTAATGCTCTTCTTTTATGGCCAAGTAGGTGATAAGGGCATGTAAGGTTACATAGGAAAAAGATGATGTCGGTATACCAAGGGTGCTGCTCTAATCTCTGAAGCTCGTCTGATACACTTTGTTTTGAATCACTGTTCTGGCAGATTATTCCTAAGGCCTTTTCATTTCCTTGGGTCAACATGTTTGCAAGACCTTGTCCCTTAATTAACTTAGTATGTTTTATCTCTAAATCATACTCTTGAATCTTTGAAACCCACTTACCCCTGATTCCTAGACAATCTTGTTGAGACATGATATCCTTGACAGCTGCATGGGGTACATAGCCAATGATTTTGGAGTATCCTACATAAGTTCTGAAATGTTTAAGGGACTTGACAAGAGCATAAGACTATTTCTCCATGGTGGTATACTTCAACTCTGAATATTGCAGGGCTCTACTTATAAAGGCTATAGGTTGCTCTTGTCCCTCCTTATTCTTTTGAAGCAAAACACCAGCAATGGTGTCCTCCGAGGAAAAGGAAAATATCTGAAATTCCTTGGAATAATCTGGATTGATCAAGATTGGGGACCTAAATATGGCGTCTTTTATAGACATGAAAGCATCTTTCCCTTCATCCGTCCACTCAAATTTAACATCTTGCTTTAACAATTTTTTTAGAGGCTTCATTATTTCTGGTAAATTTGGGATGAATCTCCTTATGAAATTGATCTGACCATTAAAAGACTAGAGAGATTTCAGATTTTGAGGCAAGGGGACTTTCTTTATGGCTTGAACTCGCTCAGGATTTATTTTGACACCATATTTAGAAATGATGTGTCCCAGCAACTTGCCTTCATCAACCCCAAATATTGACTTGGCAGGGTTTAAGGAAATACCATATTTTCAACATCTTATGAAAACCTGCATAAGATGACTTATGTGGTCATATCTTTATTTTGAGAAAACAGTTAAGTCATATTGATATATTCTAATTATTTTTCCTATAAGTTCTTTGAAGGAAAAATCCATGGCTCTTTGGAAGGTGGCACCGGCATTTAATAAGCCAAAAGGCATTCTTAAAAATTTATAGGTGCCCCAAGATGTGGTGAATGTAGTTTTATGTTGATCCTCTTTATTTACCAACACTTGGTTATAACCGGAAAAGCCATCCAACATGGACATGATTCCTAATCCCGTTATTCTTTGAAGAAATGTTTCCATGTCGGGTAAGGGGTAATTATCTTTAAGGCATGATGTATTTAGATTTCTGAAATCTATACATATTATGATTGACCCATTCTTCTTTTTGACAACAACTAAGTTGGAGCACCACGATGAATGTCTTGTAGGTGCTATGATCCGTGCTGCTAACAACTTCTGAAGTTCCTTTTGCACAATGGGGGCCAACTTAGGATTTATTCGCCTAAGTTTTTGTTGGAAAGGCTTGACCTCCTTAGCCTCTTCTGCGAGGGGAATAATGTGTTGAAACACATCTTCCCGATAGGCTTTAAGTTCATCATAACTAAAGGCCAACACATCTCTCTATTTTTTGATTAAGTTGATCAAACTGTTCCTTTCCTTTTCCAAAGTACCTTTTCCAATTTTTATTAACTTGGAGTCCTTATCAAATCCTATGTTTATTTCCATATAATCCCCAATTTAATTTTTTATTTTTTTTATTTTTTATGACGATCCTGTCGATGAAACAGATTTTCAAAAGCTATAAGGCTACTCAGGATGTGATTCCTTTCATTTTCCTTGCATTCCTGATGCTCTTTACCCTCTTGCTGATAACTGATCTTGCAACCTTTAAACTCTTGGAGAGTTGCTCATCATATTTAAACACCTGCTAGTGATCTACATTATCTAGAATTGAAGCTTTGAAATTAATTTCCATTTTTCCATTCCCACTAATCATTTCATTTGATGTATGGAGGGCAGATGCCTCTACTGCCAACTTTTCTGCTAACCTATTAATTTCTCTAGGGACCTTTTGAATGTTAAGTGCATCAAACCATAGCATGGTGTCCCATATGGCATTTCTATAATTCCTTAGTCTGTAATTTTTGCACTGATACTGAATCTTAATCTAGAGAACAACTAAGTCTAAATCACCTTTTATGTTTAGGATCTTTATCCCCATGTCTATACGGTTTCTAAGCGTAGAAGCAATGCCTCATACTCAGCTACATTGTTTGATGCTTCAAATTCTAACCTGAAAGCAAAGTTGTAGACTTATTTGAAGGAGAGATGATCACGATGCCCGCTCCCTTTTCGGCTTCGGAATAAGCCCCGTCAAAGTACATTTGCCAAACCTCATCTATCTTTTCATCTTTAATGTTTTCCTTAATAGGGTCCATGAAATTTGACAAGTTAACATAGTTTCCAAAGTTATCAGTGAAATGAACAAATTCATTTCCAGGCTTCTTAGGGTTTTCTACATGTCCTTTCCTTAGCTTCTCTCTATGGAGTATCACACTAGTGTTTTTTGATGCAGGTATAGTAGCATATGTCCAATCCATTTGAATGTACCCACCAAGAGTTGCGGCCCACTTTATGGATAGCAACATACTCCAATTATCTGGAACATCAATCATGACCACAACCATCGACATGTCGATGTCAGGATATTTGGTCAACTTAAAATGTAGGTTTAAGATTATCCCTACCACATCAACTTCTCTTGCATCCATTGCACAAACATTGTGGTAAGGTTGGGTGACCCTTGGATTTAGCTGTTCCATTACTTTTCTTGTCATGACATTTGATGAGGCACCTGAATCTAACATGCAGTTATGAAGGAGAAGGTTATCAACTAGGAGAGATACATAAAAAGGTAGGTGGTCTTCTCTTTTCGTATCAACACTGTTGAGGACTATATGCATATCCATAGGTTCAATATGTTCAGCTTCAAATATAGCATTATTATTAGGGAGAGGATCCTCTTTGACAATATTATGAGTTTTACTTTGACTATCCTCTATGGCTTTAAAAAACTTTTCTTTTTGACTAGGAATTTTAAGGACATCAGTTGCATAAAGATGAACCTTGGCACTACTTATCCATTCTCCCATGTCAATATTTGATTAAGGGATAACAAGAGGATCTAGGAGAGGGGGAGCGGTTACCTTCGGCTTGTATTGTTTAGATGGTGATGGCTTCTCCTTCCTTCGATAAACTGCACCCTTTAATCTAGCCTCCTTCATTTCCTGAATTGTTTCCGAAGTAGGCATTGCACCATAAAAGTTGGAAAGGAGATCCTTCTCATAACTGTAATCTGTGGCTTCCTGCCAATGATGGTTCGACAAAGGGTAGGTTTGGCCTACCATGTATACATGATTAGGGTCACTTGACGTTGTTTCCTGATGATTGACCTCGGGAATTCCATGTTCCATAACTTGGTTTGCAACATAACAAGTGATTTCTTGGTGGAATTGTTCACAAGGTCTACACCATGGAATTACTTCTTCTACCATGTTAGCAGAGTCTAATTGGCTTGGAATCCTAGGTTCTTGCTGAGGAGCTTTCTTTTGATACATTTGTTTCTGTTTAGGTTGAAAGTTCCTAGATCCATTATTCCTTTCCATTGTGATTATTCTATTTTGCATATGATTTAATTGTGCATAATGATTTGCCATAAGTTGGTTTTGACTAGTAACCAAGTTTTTTATCATGTCCGTAACCTTTTCCATGGGATCTTTAGAAGTTCCCTTTTCTTCTGATTTAATAGCTTTACCCTTAGTCTCTTTGTTGTAGGAAGTGCTTCCCCTAGTGTAACCTGGAATATTAGATTTGCCTGAAGATTGCATATTCTTTTCTATTTTCTCGGCTAATTCCTGGGCAGTTTTTAGATCGGTCGGTTGCTTATCTCTTAACTGGTACCTTAGATCATAGGCGAAAGCTTTGATGTAGGATATAAGGATAGAGGCATATTTTGGCTTGATGTCTCTAGGAAGGTCTGCAACCACATGCCTGAATTTAGTGTTAAATTCATCCGTGGTTTCATTCTCCATCTTCTTTATGCTATGAAGGGTAGCAAGCAGATGTCCTGGTTCCTTATTTTATCCCCATTTCTTCTTAAAACCATCTAGGAATTCACTAGGAGTTTTATATGAATCATCATCTAGGTCAGAGCACCATTCTCCAGCATCATCTTCTAAGGATAAAGCAATGAGATTCATTTTGATATTGTCATGATCATGGGAAGCTTCATTGCAGTAACTGACCAGGTGCTTTTCAAAGTTTTGAAGGTGAGACTTGGTAGTGATGGCATTATTGCCCTGAAATATGGGGAGCTTCTTGATAACATCATTTGGAATGTCATGGGGAGCACCTGCTATCTGAGAAAAGTCCAGGGGTTTAAAGAATTCTGTCATTTATTGATATTGGTGGATATGACTCTCTACAAATATGTGATGGATATCTGAGAGGGATTGGTCTCCTAAATCTTCAAGGTTTCTACGAGAAGTCTGCCTATTCAATTCTTGTCTAATAAACCTTTCGGGATTAGGGAGAGGATTGAATAATTGTCGGTAGTTTCTTCGGGAAGAAATTGTTGAAGGGATGTTAGATAGTGGAGTCTCTATATGGATCGAGTTTTAAGTTTTATGTTTTTTTAAAGACAAGATCAATCAATTTTTTTATCTTTTTAGTTGTTTAGAAAAAAGTTAAGCTAAGTCGTACTTGGGAATAAAAATATTTAGCCCCGGCAACGGTGCCAAAAACTGTTGCCGCCTTTCACACACCTGGGGGGACGTGGCAGAAATATTCAAGCCACTAGGTGTGTCCTTGGGGGAAAGTCTTGAGTGAAGGCTGTCACCTTGTTCTTGACTCCTCCATTTAGGCTCAAATCCTAACGAAGTCAAGGGGGGTAGACCCTATTAAGTAACTAAGGAAGATTACTTTAGTATGATGATGTTAAATGGAATAAGTTGTTTAGGAGTTTTGAATTAACCATAAATGACCAAAGATGACAAGATGAAAAATAAGCACAATAAAGCACAATGCTGAGACACTATATATATATATCAAAATATTTAAACATAGAACCAGTGCCTTAAAAATTATAAAATAATCAAAGTACTTGCATGTGCTTTAGTGAATGTTTTGCGATTGCCTCTTGGTACATTTTAAGTTAATGTGAAATATGAGTGGATTAAAATTAGGCGAGGGGGGACTCCAGATACACCCGATGGGTACTTGGAGTATGTCCAAAAATAAACTTTCATGGCTACCCACAAGGAATATGTGGGATGAATGGAGTCTCTAAGACTATGTTCATAATACACATGAAGGTGTAACAGAGATCGACGCCTCGAGGTCACTGTCCAGGAGTTCCCACTTCCTTTGGGTATTTGGCACCGTTTACGGTTTGATCGAGGCATTAGATTTTTGCTTGATGGTGGTTGATTGGGGAAGGTGAAAACTAATTAATCTAGTCACTCACGTTGCTTTTTACTCAACTTTACTAATCAGATGAACCGCATCCAAGTGCATAGCATACACACCGGAGTCTTGTCAATTTTAGTAAATTTTAAAGGATGTGTTTTTTAGAAAGAAAAACCTTCCAAGAACCTCTTTCGGTCCAAGTGGACCTCAATTGGGGAATCAAGGAAGGCGTTGATTTTAAAATATTGCTTGCAGAGATTAATAATAAGCAGGAAAAAGGAAGCAAACCACAAGTTTTCTAATTAGTCCTACCACTCATCTCTTTCCCCTTTTGGGTCAATCGGGAAGTTGTGGGGTAAGTATTAAGGTTACTTTGATATTGTAATATGGAATATATGATAAATTAATCAAATCATATTATTCTACATCAATGAAACTAATCTAGGGTGAAAAGAAATAAGAAAATGAAAAACAAGACAAAAGGCGCGAATCCCCCAGGGGGGATGGGGAATGGGCTCGAAAGAGCCTATTCGGAGAAATTTTTTATTATATGCTGTTACAATATCAGTAAAATTATCTGAATCCTATTTTTTTTTATACAGGATGAAACCAAGATCTTACAAATTTCCCAAAATTAAAATTACAGTCAAAAGGGAGACCCCTAGGGGGATTCAGATGACCCAAAAGCCACTTTCGAACAGAAGCTTATCCTTTTTCTGTTATGCCTACTAAAATAAATTGAGATTATTAGAATGAAATATTCCCAAAATCACTTTGAAAGTACCTTTGGGTCAGCCTACTTTAAACAAAAAAACACTAAGTTAAAACTAGTTAGAACGGTTAAAAAGGAACCAAGTAAAGCAAGCTTTCCTTGGGATCTTGGATTGCTGTTTGGGAAGCCAATGAGATGTGCACTAATTTCTGGATTTGATATTTTAAAAACGGAAACAGAAATCTAATGCATGCAAACTATGGATTGTCTTTAAATTGCCATGCAAAACGGACGATTTCCCTAAACTAGATCTAGAATGCTTTATGAAACTTTTTAGGAATGAGATTTAGATTATGAGCCTTGAAATAATAGATATATGTAAGTTTTACTTTAATATAATAGATCTGGATAATGACAAAGCTTGTAAACAAAGTAGCCAGGTTAAAAAATTGATTTTTGAAGGAGGAAGAGAGAGAAAGAGTGCTGGAAGCCTGGGAATGTTGGGCTTTGGAGTCTACTTTGGTGGAACACCGAGGGACTATGTCTTCCAAAATATATTGAATATGAGGAATATGAAAACCAGCTCAACCCCTTCTACAAGTGAGATCACCTGCAACTTAGAATTCCTTGCACAAACAGATGCTTAAAACATAGGTGCTGTTGGAAAAAGATAATTGGCCCAGCGTGCAATTAAACTTAAAATACATGCAACTCCAAGAGATATGAAATAAGTGAATAGTAAGAGCATATATAAAACTAGAATAATCTCTTACCCCAATAGGAGGGATCTCTCTCCTTCAAGGCCAACAATTAACCAACATAAAGCAAAGATAAATAACACAGATTATACCTCATAATCACTTGACAATCACCATCCACACATGAAGAGCATTAGAGCATAGATATTTCCTACAAAGATTCTTTATTCCAAAATAGTAAACAATACAATACAATATAAACAACTTCTTAACCCGGCTATAACTAGCTTTGAAGAGGAAAACTAAACTTTATTTATAACAAAAATTGGAAATCTAGCCTAGGGGGGCCACAATTCCCAAGGAGAGAGAGATTGTAGCTGCATGTGGAGTTAATCTAGGCCTGATATATGTCTAATTGAGCCTGATTTGAGTCTCACTGAGTGCAACTGTCAATCGGAGAGCTGATCTGATTGACACCTGAACTTGCTAACTGAAGCATCCACCAAAACTCATCCAGATGAGACCACACGTGTGGAGGAGGGAGAGAGGGCACAATTCCCAAGATTGCATGCAATAATGTACTCTTTGTTCATCCCATATCAGCTCCTTCTGTCAAGGAATGGTCAGATCTAGTCAATCCCAAGCCGATAATACTTATTTCAGTCAAATCGGAGCAAATCCCAATGATTTAGGATTTTGAATTTTCTCCATTATTTAATTAATTTATCAATTAAATAATCAATATTTGATTTTTAGGGATTTTTGACTTGAGTGATGGACAAATCACTCAAAACTTAGAAAAAGTGGATCTATGGGTTTACATGGCGCTCTGAGCTTGAAAATGAGCACCCCCATGACTGAAACTGATTTTTGAGCCCACTTTTATTACAAAACCAAATTTTCCAATTAGACTATTAAAAAATAGCCCAAGTTTTGTGGAAAAATTAAAATTAAAAAAACTTAAAAAATAAAAAAAAAATAGAAAACCTAGGGGGACTTAGACATGTTCATATGACTTGACCATAATGCCTAGCATGTTTATACATTGACACACAGACTCTAATAACCTCAATAGGCCTAAATGCCAAGCCGACCACCCCAACTTTGGAGGTATTGAGTGAAAAACTAAGAAATTATCAGTCGTTTATTCAACAACCAATAATAACCAAGGGAAAAAACACCCTGGGCTGATCGGATTGACAAATAAATTCTAAGAGACCGAGTCTTTTACAGACAATATAATTCTAGAACATTTTATTACAAATCCCCTTTGGGGTATGAACACGTGATATAGTACAAAAAGAACTTTCCAGAAACACTTCCGAAGGTCTTCTGAAGTCCGAACAAATCATCTTTGTCCGGTTCACCAAGCTCACTTGATAAAAAACCACTAAGTACAACTTAGGTGGTAACATCTGGCTCCATCTAGGGACACATGCTCTGACTAATCTTTTGATCAATGAAGAGTATGTGAGAACTCCGGAATCTCTGGGTCCTGCATAGCAATTAAATCTTGTCAGTAACATGTATATAAAAGAAATCAACTGTAAAAGCAGATTAATGTACATAAATAGTCTATGATGTACAAAAAATCAATATTTTACAAGACTAATATACAAAATAAAAATTTCAAGGTTAGTACTATGGTACAAAACATCTATAATACAACAATATCTATAATACAACAATATGATACATGAAATTTAAAAATACATGCAGGGAAAGGTTTAGAAATTGGCCCTGAAACCACCGATGCCAATAAAGGCATTAAACCGTCTCGACAAAGAACATCTTGGGGAGAAAACCATTCACTGGTAGGCTTAACCTTTCTTCTTCTAGGTCATTTCGATAGAAAGAATTTGTTCTTGCTACTTCATCAATGATATATGGCCCCAACCATAAGCTGTCGAAATTTCCATGTTTCCCAGGTTTCTCCCGCCGTTTGTGCCAACACAAGACTGTGTCACGTACTTGAAAGGATCCAGGTCGGGTAGATCTATCAAAGGTCCTCTTGACTTTGTCTGAATTTCTGATACTTTGGTCAAGGGAATTTCTTCTACTTTCATCTAGCTCGATCAACTGGTTGATTCTGTTCTGAATGGCATCCTAATCTGAGCTAAAGGTTTTGAGAAGATGATACACTAGAAGCTTTAAGTGGATAGGTAAGGTGACATCTAGGCCATATACAAGTTCAAAAGGATTCCTTCCGGTTGAAATTTTCTTTGTGATTCTATCGACCCATAATGAAAACTTGATCTTGCTATCCCAAGCCTTTTTATTATCACCAACAATTTTCTTGATTATGGTCATTAAGTTTTTATTACTTGACTCAGCTAGAACAATTCCTTGGGGATAATAGTTGGATGAATGGGATAGGAAAATGATGTACTTGAAACAAAAGGATGACATCTCATAGGAAACAAAGCACGGGCCATTATCTGTGATGATTTTTGCTGGCACACCGAATCTTGTGATAATCTTATCTTCTAAGAAATCCATGACTATAGCATCGGTTTCCTTCTTGGTGGGTATCGCCTCTACCCACTTGGTGAAATAATCAGTACGATGAGAATCCAAGAATAAACATTGCTTGAGTTATCCTTGAACTTATCGATGAAATCAAGCCCCCACTACTGGAAAGGGGTTGGACTACTCTTGGGTTTTAATTCAAGGTTTTAATTTGTTGCTTTGTAGTGAACAACTGACACTGGGGGAAAACTCTAACAGAATTGTGCACATCTAAAAATAGGTTTGGCCAATAGTAGCATGCGCTAATGATTTTATGGGCGGTTGTTCTTGCTGCAAAATGTCCACCACAAAATCCTGAATGGAACTCAACCAAGAGTTTTTTGGACTCAGGTTCATCGACACATCTAAGTATTAAACCATTGGGGTTTCTCCAACCCAAACCATATTTTGTTAAACAATACTTAGTTTCTTTTAACCTTAATGCTCTTCTTTTATGGCCAAGTAGGTGATCAAGGCATGTAAGGTTGTGGAGGAAAAAGATGATGTCGGTATACCAAGGGTGCTGCTCTAATCTCTGAAGCTCGTCTGATACACTTTGTTTTGAATCACTGTTCTTGCAGATTGTTCCTAAGGCCTTTTCATTTCCTTGGGTCAACATTTTTGAAAGACCTTGTTCATTAATTAACTTAGTATGTTTTATCTCTAAATCATACTCTTGAATCTTTGAAACCCACTTACCTGTGATTCCTAGAAAATCTTGTTGAGACATGATATCCCTGATAGCTGCATGGGGTACATACCTAATGATTTTGGAGTATCCTACATAAGTTCTGAAATGTTTAAGGGACTTGACAAGAGCATAATCCTGTTTCTCCATGGTGGTATACTTCAACTCTGAATGTTACAAGGCTCTACTCATAAAGGCTATAGGTTGCTTTTGTCCCTCATTCTTTTGAAGCAAAACACCAACAATGGTGTCCTCCAAGGAAAAGGAAAATATCTGAAATTCCTTGGAATAATTTGTACTAATCAATACTGGGGACCTGGATATGGCATCTTTGATAGACTTGAAAGCATCTTTCCCTTCATCTGTCCACTCAAATTTAGCATCTTTCTTTAACAATATTTGTAGAGGCTTCATTAATTCTGCTAAATTTGGGATGAATCTCCATATGAAATTGATCTGACCATTGAAAGAGTGGAGAGCTTTCAGATTCTGAGGCAAGGGGACTTTCTTAATGGCTTCAACTCGCTCAGGATCGATTTTTACACCATCCTTAGAAATGATGTGTCGCAGCAACTTGCCTTCATCAACCCCAAAGATTGACTTGGCAGGGTTTAAGGAAATACCATATTTCCGACATCTTATGAGAACCTGCCTAAGATGACTTATGTAATCAGATATTTCTTTTGAGAAAACAGTTAAGTCATCTTGATATATTTCGATTATTTTGCCTATAAGTTCTTTGAAGGAAAAATCCATGGGTCTATTGAAGGTGGCACCATCATTTAATAAGCAAAAAGGCATTCTTAAAAATTTATAGGTGCCCCAAGGTGTGGTGAATGTAGTTTTATGTTGATCCTCTTTATTTACCAACACTTGGTTATAACCAAAAAATCCATCCAACATGGACATCATTCCTGATCCCGTTGCTCTTTGAAGCAATGTTTCCATGTTGGGAAAGGGGTAATTATCTTTAAGGCATGACGTATTCAGATTTCTGAAATCTATACATATTCTAATTTACCCATTCTTCTTTCTGACAACAACTAAGTTGGAGCACCATGATGCATGTCTTGTAGGTGCTATGATCCCTGCTACTAACATCTTCTGAAGTTCCTTTTGCACAATGGGGGCCAACTTAGGATTTATTCACCTAAGTTTTTTTCAGGAAGGCTTGACCTCCTTAGCCTTTTCTGTGATGGGAATAGTGTGTTGAAGCACATCTTCCCGATAGGATTTAAGTTCATCATAAATAAAGGCCAACACATCTCTATATTCTTTTATTAAGTTGCTCAAACTGTTCCTTTCCTTTTTCTGAAGTACCTTTTCCAATTTTTATTAACTTGGGGTCCTTAACAGTTCCTATGTTTATTTCCATATAATCCGCAATTTTTATTTCTTCTTTTTTGTTTTTATGACGATCCTGTCGATCAAATAGATTTTCAAAAGCTATAAGGCTACTCGGGATGTGATTCCTTTCATTATCCTCGCATTCCTGATACTCTTTACCCTCTTGTTGATAATTGATCTTGCAACCTTCAAACTCTTGGAGATTATGGATGAATCTCAAGAGTTCCTCATCACCTTTAAACACCTACTAGTGATCTACATTATTTGGACTTGAAGGTCTGAAATTAATTTCCATTTTTCCATTCCCACTAATCATTTCATCTGATGGCTGGAGGGTGGATGCTTCTACTACCAACTTGTGTGCTAACCCATTCATTTCTCTAGGGAACTTTAGAATGTTAAGTGCATCAAACCATTCCATGGTGTCCCATATGGAATTTATAAAATTCCTTAGTCTGTCATTTTTGCACTGATACTAATTATTAATATGGAGGACAACTAAGTCTTAATCACCTTTTATGTTTAACATCTTTATCCCCATGTCTTTAATGATTTCTAACCCTAGAAGCAATGCCTCATACTCAGCTACATTGTTTAATGCTTCAAATTCTAACCTGAAGGCAAAGTTGTAGACTTATTTGAAGGAGAGATGATCACGATGCCCGCTCCCTTTCCGGATTTGGAATAAGCCCCGTCAAAGTACATTTGCCAAAACTCATCTATCTTTTCATCTTTAATGTTTTCCTTAATAGGGTCCATGAAATTTGAAAAGATAACATAGTTTCCAAAGTTATTAGTGAAATGAACAAATTCATTTCCAGGCTTCTGAGGGTTTTCTACATGTCGTTTCCTTAGCTTCTCTCTATGGAGTATCACCCTAGTGTTTTTTGATGCAGGTATAGTAGCATATGTCCAATCCATTTGAATGTACCCACCAAGAGTTGCGGCCCACTTTATGGATAGCAAAATACCCCAATTATCTGGAACATCAATCACTACCACAACCATCGACATGTCAATGTCAGGATATTTGACCAACTTAAAATGTAGGTTTAAGATTATCCCTACCACATCAACTTCTCTTGCATCCATTGCACAAACATTGTGTTAAGGTCGGGTGACCCTTGGATTTAGCTGTTCCATTACTTTTCTTGTCATGACATTTGATGAAGCACCCAAATCTAACATGCAGTTATGAAGGAGAAGGTTATCAACTAGGAGAGATACATAAAAAGGCAGGTGGTCTTCTCTTTTCGGATCAACACTGTTGAGGACTATATGCATATCCATAGGTTCAATATGTACAGCTTCAAATATAGCATTATTATTAGGGAGAGGATCCTCTTTGACAATATTATGAGTTTTACTTTGACTATCCTCTATGGCTTTAAACAACTTTTCTTTTTGACCAGGAATTTTAAGGACATCGGTTGCATAAACATGAACGTTGGCATTACTTATCCATTCTCCCATGTCAATATTTGATTAAGGGATAACAGGAGGATCTAGGAGAGGAGGATCAATTACCTTCGGCTTGTATTGTTTAGATGGTGATGGCTTCTCCTTCCTTCGATAAACTGCACCCTTGAATCTAGCCTCCTTTGTTTCCTGAATTGTTTCTGATGTAGGCATTGCACCATAAAAGTTGGAAAGGAGATCCTTCTCATAATTGTAATCTGTGGCTTGCTGCTAATGATGGTTCGACAAAGGGTAGGTTTGGATTACCATGTATACATGATTAGGGTCATTTGACGTTGTTTCCTAATTACTGACCTCAGGAATTCCATGTTCCATAACTTGGTTCGCAACATAACAAGTGTTTTCTTGGTGGAATTGTTCACAAGGTCTACACCATGGAATTAATTCTTCTACCATGTTAGCAGAGTCTAATTGGTTTGGAATCGTAGGTTCTTGCTGAGGAGCTTTCTTTTGATACATATGTTTCTGTTTAGGCTGTAAGTTCCTAGGTCCATTATTCCTTTCCATTGTGATTATTCTATTTTGCATATGATTTAATTGTGCATAATGATTTGCCATAAGGTTGTTTTGACTAGTAACCAAGTTTTTTATCATGTCCGTAACCTTTTCCATGGGATATTTAGAAGTTCCCTTTTGTTCTGATTCACTGAGCTTTACCCTTGGTCTCTTTGTTGTAGGAAGTTATTCCCCTAGTGTAACCGGGAATATTAGATTTGCCTGAAGATTGCATATTCTTTTCTATTTTCTCGGCTAATTCCTGGGCAGTTTTTAGATCGGTCGGTTCCTTATCTCTTAATTGGTACCTTAAATCACCATCGAAAGCTTCGATGTAGGATATAAGGATAGAGGCATCTTTTGGCTTGATGTCTCTAGGAAGGTCTGCAACCACATGCCTGAATTTAGTGTTAAATTCATCCATGGTTTCATTCTCCATCTTCTTTATGCTATGAAGGGCAGCAAGCAGATGTCTTGGTTCCTTATTTTCTCCCCATTTCTTCTTAAAACCATATAGGAATTTACTAAGAGTTTTATATGAATCATCATCTAGGTCGGATTACCATTCTCCAGCATCATCTTCTAAGGATAAAGCAAAGAGATTCATTTTGATATCATCATGATCATGGGAAACTTCATTGGAGTAACTGACCAGGTGCTTTTCAAAGTTTCGAAGGTGAGACTTGGCAGTGATGGCATTCTTGCCCTGAAATATGGGGAGCTTCTTGATAGCATCATTTGGAATGGCATGGGGAGCACCTGCTATCTGATAAAAGTCCAGGGGTTTGAAGAATTCCATCATTTGTTGATATTTGGTGGATATGACTCTCTACAAATATGTGATGGATATTTGAGAGGGATTGGTCTCCTAAATCTTCAAGGTTTCTACGAGAAGTCTGCCTATTCAATTCTTGTCTAATAAACCTTTCGGGATCAGGGAGAGGATTTAATAATTGTCGGCGGTTTCTTCGGGTAGAAATTCTTGAAGGGATGTTAGATAGTGGAGTCGCCAGATGGATTGAGTTTTAAGTTTTATATTTTTTTTTATCTTTTTAGTTGTATAGGAAAAAGTTAAGCTAAGTCGTACTTGGGAATAAAAATATTTATCCCCGGCAACGGCGCCAAAAAGTGTTGCCGCCTTTCACACACCTGGGGGGATGTGGTAGAAATATTCAAGCCACTAGGTGTGTCGTTGGGGAAAGTCTTGAGTGAAGGCTATCACGTTGTTCTTGACTCCTTCGTTTAGGCTCAACTCCTAACGAAGCCAAGGGGGGTAGACCCTATTAAGTTACTAAGGCATATTACTTCAGTATGATTATGTTAAATGGAATAAGTTGTTTAGGAGTTTTGAATTAACCATAAATGACCAAAGATGACAAGATGAAAAATAAGCACAATAAAGCACAATGCTGAGACACTATATATATATATCAAAATATTTAAACATAGAACCAGTGCCTTAAAAATTATAAAATAATCAAAGTACTTGCATGTGCTTTAGTGAATGTTTTGCGATTGCCTCTTGGTACATTTTAAGTTAATGTGAAATATGAGTGGATTAAAATTAGGCGAGGGGGGACTCCAGATACACCCGATGGGTACTTGGAGTATGTCCAAAAATAAACCTTCACGGCTACCCGCAAGGAATATGTGGGCTGAATGGAGTCTCTAAGACTGTTTTCATAATACACATGAAGGTGTAACTAATATCGACGCCTCGAGGTCACTATCCAGGAGTTCCCACTTCCTTCGGGTATTTTGCCACCGTTTGCAGTTTGATCGAGGCATTGGATTTTCACTTGATGGTGGTTGATTGGGGAAAGTGAAAACTAATTAATATAGTCACTCACATTTCTTTTGATGTAGATTTACTAATCGGATGAACCACTTTCAAGTGCATAGCATACACACTGGAGTCTTGTCAATTTTAGTAAATTTTAAAGGATGTGTTTTTTAGAAAGAAAAACCTTCCAAGAACCTCTTTCGGTCCAAGTGGACCTCAATTGGGGAATCAAGGAAGGCGTTGATTTTAAAATATTGCTTGCAGAGATTAATAATAAGCAAGAAAAAGGAAGCAAACCACAAGTTTTCTAATTAGTCCTACCACGCATCTCTTTCCCCTTTTGGGTCAATTAGGAAGTTGTGGGGTAAGTATTAAGGTTACTTTGATACTGTAATATGGAATATATGATAAATTAATCAAATCATATTATTCTACATCAATGAAACTAATCTAGGGTGAAAAGAAATAAGAAAATGAAAAAAAAAAGACAAAAGGCGCAAATCCCCCAGGGGGGATGGGGAATGGGCTCGAAAGAGCCTATTCGGAGAATTTTTTTATTATCTTCTGTTAAAATATCAGTAAAATTATCTGAATCCTATTGGTTCTTATAAAGGATGAAACCAAGATATTACAAATTGCCCAAAATTAAAATTACAGTCAAAAGGGAGACCCCTAGGGGGATTTGGATGACCCAAAAGCCACTTTTGAACAGAAGCTTATCCTTTTTCTGTTATGCCTAATAAAAGAAATAGAGCTTATTAGAATGAAATATTCCCAAAATCACTTTGAAAGTACCTTTGGGTCAACCTACTTTAAACCAAAAAAAACTAAGTTAAAACTAGTTAGAACGGTTAAAAAGGAACCAAGTAAAGCAAGCTTTCCTTGGGATCTTGGATTGTTGTTTGGGAAGTGAATGAGATGTGAAATAATTGATGGATTTGATATTTTAAAAACAGAAACATAAATATAATGCATGCAAACTATGGATTGTCTTTAAATTGCCATGAAAAATGGACGATTTCCCTAAACTAGATCTAGAATGCTTTATGAAACTTTTTAGGAATGAGATCTAGATTATGAGCCTTGAAATAATAGATCTATGTAAGTTTTAATTTAATATAATAGATCTGGATAATGACAAATCTTGTAAACAAAGTAGCCAGGTAAAAAAAATGATTTTTGAAGGAGGAAGAGAGAGAAAGAGTGCTGGAAGCCTGGGAATGTTGGGCTTTGGAGTCTGCTTTGGTGGAACACGTCGATGTGAGGATATTTATCCAACTTAAAATGTAGGCTTAATATTATCCCTACCACAACAAATTTTCTTGCATCCATTGCACAAACATTGTGGTAAGGTCGGGTGACCCTTAGATTTAGTTGTTCCATTAGTTTTCTTGTTATGACATTTGATGAAGCACTTGAATCTAACATGTAGTTATGAAGGAGAAGGTTATAAACTAGGAGAGAGACATAAAAAGGCGGGTGGTCTTCTCTTTTCAGATCAACACTGTTGAGGAGAATAGGCATATCCATAGGTTCAATATGTTCAGATTCAAATATAGCATTATTATTAGGGAGAGGATCCTCTTTGACAATATTATGAGTTTTACTTTGACTATCCTTTATGGCTTTAAACAAATTTTCTTTTTGACCAGGAATTTTAAGGACATCAGTTGCATAAACATGAACCTTGGCACTACTTATCCATTCTCCCATGTCAATATTTGATTAAGGGATAACATGAGGATCTGGGAGAGGAGGAGTGGTTACCTTCGGCTTGTACTATTTAGATGGTGATGGTTTCTCCTTCCTTCGATAAACTGCACCCTTGAATCTAGCCTCCTTCATTTCTTGAATTGTTTTTGGAGTAGGCATTGCACCATAAAATTTGGAAAGAAGGTCCTTCTCATAATTGTAATCTGTGGCTTGTTGCCAATGTTGGTTTGACAAAGGGTAGGATTGGCCTACCATGTATACATGATCAGGCTCGCTTGACATTGTTTCTTGATTACTGACCTTGGGAATTCCATGTTCCATAACTTGGTTCGCAACATAACAAGTGTTTTCTTGGTGGAATTATTCACAAGGTCTACACCATGGAATTACTTCTTCTACCATGTTAGCTGAGTCTAACTGGTTTGGAATCCTAGGTTCTTGCTGAGGAGCTTTATTTTGATACAGTTGTTTCTGTTTAGGCTGAAATTTTCTAGGTCCATTATTCCTTTCCATTGTGATTATCTATTTTGCATATGGTTCAATTGTGCAGAATGATTTGCTATAAGTTGGTTTTGACTAGTAACCAAGTTTTTTATCATGTCCATCACCCTTTCCATGGGATCTTAAGAAGTTCCCTTTTCTTCTGATTCAACAAATTTACCCTTGGTCTCTTTGTTGTAGGAAGTGATTCCCCTAGTGTAACCTGGAATATTATATTTGCCTGAAGATTGCATATTCTTTTCTATTTTCTCGGCTAATTCCTGGGCAGTTTTTAGATCGGTCGGTTGCTTATCTCTTAACTGGTACCCTAAATCACCGGTGAAAGCTTTGATGTAGGATATAAGGATAGAGGCATCTTTTGGCTTGATGTGTCTAGGAAGGTCCACAACCACACGCCTGAATTTAGTGTTAAATTCATCCATGGTTTCCTTCTCCATCTTCTTTATGCTATGAAGGGTAGCAAGCAGATGTCTTGGTTCCTTCTTTTCTCCCCATTTCTCCTTAAAACCATCTAGGAATGCACTAAGAGTTTTATATGAATTATCATCTAGGTTGGAGTACCATTCTCCACCCTCATCTTCTAAGGATAAAGGAAAGAGCTTCATTTTGATATCGTCATGGTCATGGGAAGCTTCATTGCAATAATTGACCAGGTGCTTTTCAAACTTTCAAAGGTGAGACTTGGCAGTGATGGCATTATTTCCCTGAATTATGGGGAACTTCTTGATAGCATCATTTGGAATGGCATGGGGAGCACCTGCTATCTGAGAAAATTCAATGGGTTTGAAGAATTCCGTCATTTCTTGAGATTGGTGGATATGACTCTCTACAAATATGTGATGGATATCTGATAGGGATTGGTATGCTAAATCTTCAAGGTTTCTACGCGAAGTCTGCCTATTCAATCTTTCTCTAATAAACCTTTCAGGATTAGGAAGAGGATTGAATAATTGTCGGTGGTTTCTTCGGGTAGAAATTCTTGAAGGGATGTTAGACAGTGGAGTCGCCAGATGGATCGAGTTTTAAGTTTTATGTTTTTTTAAAGACAAGATCAATCAATTTTTTTATCTTCTTAGTTGTTTAGAAAAAAGTTAAGCTAAGTCGTACTTGGGAATAAAAATATTTATCCCCGGAAACAACGCCAAAAAGTGTTGCCGCCTTTCACACACCTGGGGGGGACGTGGAAAAAATATTCAAGTCACTAGGTGTGTCCTTGGGGGCAAGTCTCGAGTGAAGGCTATCACCTTGTTCTTGACTCCTCCATTTAGGCTCAACTCCTAACGAAGTCAAGGGGGGTAGACCGTATTAAGTTACTAAGGCAGATTACCTTAGTATGATGATGCTAAATGGAATAAGTTTTTTAGGAGTTTTGAATTAACCATAAATGACCAAAGATGACAAGATGAAAAATAAGCACAATAAAGCACAATGTTGAGACACAATATACATATCAAAATATTTAAAAACAAAACTAGTGGCTTGAAAATGGAGTCATAAAATAATCAAAGTACTTGGATGTGCTTGGAGTGAATTTTTTGCAATTGCCTCTTGGTACGTTTTAAATTAATGTGAAATATGAGTGGATTAAAATTAGGCGAGGGGGGACTCCAGATATACCCGAGGGGTACCTGGAGTATGTCCAAAAATAAACCTTCACGGCTACCCACAAGGAATGTGTGGGATGAATGGAGTCTCTGAGACTGTGTTCGTAATACACATGAAGGTGTAATAGAGATCGGTGCCCCGAGGTCACTGTCCAGGAATTCCTTTGGGTATTTTGCCACCGTTTAAGGTTTGATTGAGGTGTTGGATTTTTGCTTGATGGTGGTTGATTGGTGAAGGTGAAAACTAATTAATATAGTCACTCACATTGCTTTTGATGCAGCTTTACTGATCGGATGAACCGCAACCAAGTGCAGAGCATACACACCGGAGTCTTGTCAATTTTAGTAAATTTTAAAGAACGTGTATTTTAGAAAGAAAAACCTTCGAGGAACCTCTTTCGGTACAAGTGGACCTCAACCGGGGAATCAAGGAAGGGGTTGATTTTAAAGTATTGCTTGAAGATATTAATAATAAGCAGCAAAAAGGAAGGAAACCAGAATTTTTCTAATTAGTACTACCACACATCTCTTTCCCCTTTTGGGTCAATCGGGAAGTCGTGGGGTAAGTATTAAGGTTACTTTGATACTGTAATATGGAATATATGATAAAGTAATAAAAGTATATTATTCTGCATCAATTAAAGTAATCTAGAGTGAAAAGAAATAAGAAAATGCAAAAAAAGACAAAAAGGCGTGAATCCCCCAAGGGGGGATGGGGAATGGGATTGAAAGAGCCTATTCAGAGAAATTTTTTATTATATGCTGTTACAATATCAGTAAAATTATCTGAATCCTCTTGTTTATTATACAATATGAAACCAAGATCTTACAAATTGCCCAAAATTAAAATTACAGTCAAAAGGGAGACCCCTGGGGGATTCGGATGACCCAAAAGCCACTTTCGAACAACAAATTCAACTTTTTATGTTATTCTTACTAAAATATAGAGAGCTTATTAGAATTAAATATTCCCAAAATCACTTTGAAAGTACCTTTGGGTCAGCCTACTTTAAACAAAAAAAACTAAGTTAAAACTAGTTAGAACGGTAAAAAAGGAACCAAGGAAAGCAAGCTTTCCTTGGGATCTTGGCTTTCTATTTGGGAAGCCAATGAGATGTGCACTAATTGATGGATTTTATCTTTTAAAAATAGAAACAGAAATCTAATGCATGCAAACTATTGATTCTCTTTAAATTGGCATGCAAAATGGACGATTTCCCTAAACTAGATCTAGAATGCTTTATGAAACTTTTTAGGAATGAGATCTAGATTATGAGTATTGAAATAATAGATCTATGTAAGTTTTAATTTAAGATAATAGATCTGGATAATGACAAATCTTGTAAACAAAGTAACCAGGTAAAAAATTTGATTTTTGAAGGAGGAAGAGAGAGAAAGGGTGCTAGAAGCCTGGGAATGTTGGGCTTTGGAGTCTGCTTTGGTGGAACACCAAGGGAATATGTCCTCCAAAATATCATAAATATGAGGAATATGCAAACTAGATCAACCCCATCTACAAGTGAGATCACCTGCAACTTAGAAATCCTTGCACAAACAGATGGTTAAAACATAGGTGCTATTGGAAAAAGATAATTAGAAAGCATGCAATTAAACTTAAAATACATGCAACTCCAAGAGATCTGAAACAAGAGAATAGTAAGAGAATAAATCATACTAGAATAATATCTTACCCAAATAGGAGGGAGCTCTCTCCTTCAAGTCCAACAATTAACCAACAAAAAGAAAATATAAATAACACAGATTATACCTCATAAGCACTTGACAATCACCATCGACACATGAAGAGCATTACACCATAGATCTTGCCTCCAAATCTTCTTTATTCCAAAATAGTAAACAATACAATAGAATAGCATCAACTTCTCAATTCAGCTCTAACTAGCTTGGAAGAGGAAAACTGAGCTTTATTTATAACAAAAAACTGGAATTCTAGCTTAGGGGGGGCGCAATTCCCAAGGAGAGAGAGACTGTAGATGCATGTGGAGTTAATATGGGCCTGATCTATGTCTAACTGAGCCTGATCTGAATCTCATTAAGTGCAACTTTCAATCAGAGAGCTGATCTGACTGACACCTCAACTTGCTAATTGAAGCATGCACCAAAACTCATCCAGATGAGCCCACACATGTGGAGGAGAGAAAGAGGGTGCAATTCCCAATATTGCATTCAATAATGTACTCTCTGTTCAGCCCAGATCAGCTCCTTCTTTCAAGGAATGGTCAGCTCCAGTCAATCCCAAGCCGATGAGACTGATTTCAGTCAAATCGGAGCAAATCCCAATGATTTAGGATTTTGAATTTTCTCCATTATTTAATTAATTTATCAATTAAATAATCAATATTTGATTTTTAGGGATTTTTGACCTGAGTGATGGACAAATCACTCAAAATTGAGAAAACGTGGGTCTATGGGTTTGCATGGTGCTCCGAGCTTAAAAATGATCACCCCCATGACTAAAACTGATTTCCGAGCCCACTTTTATTACAAAACCAATTTTTCCAATTAGATTATTAAAAAATACCCTAAGTTTTGTGGATAAATTAAAATTAAAAAAAACTTAAAAAATTAAAAAATTAAAAACCTAGGGGGACTTAGAAATGTTCATATGACTCGACCATAATGCCTAGCATGTTTATACATTGAAACATAGACTCTAATAACCTCAATATGCCTAAATGCCAAGCCGAGCACCCCAACTTTGGAGGTATTGAGTGAAAAACTTAGAAATTATCAGTCGTTTATTCAACAACCAATAATAACCAAGGGAAAAAACACCTTGGGCTGATCGGATTGACAAATAAAGTCTAAGAGACTGAGTCTTTTACAGACACTATCATTCTAGAACATTTTATTACAAATCCCCTATGGGGTATGAACATGTGATATAGTACAACAAGCACTTCCCAGAAGCACTTTCGAAGGTTTTCTGAAGTCCAAAAAAATCATCTTTGTCCGGTTCACTAGGCTCACTTGATAAAAAACCACTAAGTACAACTTAGGTGGTAACACTAGGGATAGTCCTCCACCTCATCCACCTTTGAGAAGAGCCTCGAAGCTTCATTTTTTTCCATAAAAAAACCACCGGCACACCTTTCATGAAGGGAAAGAGTGCTGACGCACCATTCCTGTTGGCCTCTTTCTCCTTCTTTTTTGACCCGCGGTTCAACAACAACACAGTATGAGCAAGACACCAAAAGACATCGGGTCGACAGATTAATCTATGTCAGCAACACCCACGAGGCAGGCACAGTCTCACTCGAGATATCTTAATGGGTAATTGCTAGAACCATGTTTCCATAGTTGGCGAGGGATCATAGTTCGTTTGCGCGCGACCAAGACGCTCGACAAAGACAAGGGGATGGAGTCCTTCACTCAGTGACAACAACATAATCAAGTGCCACAGACCACTTGCATGACACGACCCTGTCCTTACAACTTTAACAACTGGTGCAACTATGCGACACAGCTGATTCCTTATACTTGAAAGACAGTGCATGACTTATATTTTAACTTAGCAGCTTAACCATGAAATCATACACAATAGTCTAGCAATACTTTTAAACAGTCATTCATTCATACTGTGACATACATTTGTAACTGTAATAATGTAAGATAACCAAAAATTCACATAAACATTCACCATTCAACAACATTCATCCATATAACACATGAATTAACATGGAAAACCATCTGGGAAAAACCACCAAGGTGCTCTTCATCTGGCATGAGAAATATAGGTAGAACCTTGCAGCCTGCAACTTGTAGACTGTTATTAATATTTCTCTTTTTGACTCAACCTTCTTTCTCTCATGCTCTCTGGTTTATTCTCTATCTACTCCTACTGATCCGCACACAACCTGGATCGACTCTTCTACTTTACTAGCAGTTTGCGTACACAAATGCAAGATCTATGGCTCAACAACCTTCTCCTTCTACTAGAATCCTCTCTGAGTCAACTACTGAACTAGAATGAATCTAACTAAGTGAATGAACTGAACAACGAACATCCAACCGAATTGACCGAACCAGGAACCCTTATATAGAGCGGGTTCCTTCTATTTATAGCATTTACAAGATCACGTAGGGTCGACTGAGTACAAATCAGTTATTACAGACTTAGGTAGCTACAAAATATATCTGTTACATTAAATGTTAGCCCATACCCACCCCATACCTAGCCATGAAATTCCTGTAATGCATTAACCACAGCCTTAACTAGTCGCAGAAATGTCTTTCAGCTTGTCTATACTAGTCATAAGCCACAAAACTGTCCTTCCATCTTCTGCTGGTTCGTCCTTCTATAGCCTTCCTTGAATTTCTCCTATCCAACATTAACTCTTCTACCTACCTCTTCCATCGACTCTGGATGTGCTTTTTCCTGTCGCACCAACCTTGTCTTAGCTTCCTCTGCTCTACGCTTCCTTTCCATCCTTATCCTGCCTTTCATTGCCATGCGCATGTTTTATCTTTCTGCGCCGGTTCATTTGCTTCCTTCATGACCTGCCTTTATCCCACCACACGCACACTTTTCTTCCTTTGCTTGTGCGTCATATTCTTCCTTGTGTACTTTTCCTGGCCCAACAGGCCCCCAATAGGCCCCCAACACTCACATGTGGCTCATCCCAATCCACTAAGCACAAATGGGATGTCTCCACAAAAATGTAAATGCCTGCAACTTAAGCCTCCATCTCGAGCTCCGGCCCAGGCTACGCTAGAGGACGAAACTTGTCCTGAAATTCCTTCACCATATGTTGCACTTTAGCAACTTCTGCTATTACTTCCTCTGCCTGTGTAGCCAATTGCTCCACCCGGTTGGAAATGATATGTTCTGATGGTCCTACCTCTAGCGATTGTGCAATGTGCTGAATTTTCTGCTGCACAAGTTGAACAAGGCATGTGATTCATGCTGCTTCTAACTGGTGTGCCTCCACTTCTGCTCCCCTAGTCTGCTCTTGGTCATAGAGAGCTTGGAATTCTTCCTGCAGCTGCTTGATCTCATCCATCTTCATGACCTTTTCCTTAAATGACAACTTCTTCATTTATGCCTTTGTCGCAGTGATTTTTTGCTCAGCTTATTGCATGTCTTCCTTATAATTTTCTCCAGTCTCATCCTCCAGAAGTGCTTCCCGTATTGTGGAAATGGCTTCAACTGCCTTACTGCATAGTTTTTCTCCTTAGCTTATCTTTCCAACAGCCTCAGACACTATTGTGCTTCCCTCTTCGAGCACCTCAGAAGGTGTGCTCGGTCCTTGCTTAGCCTAAAGCTCCTCAACTTTCTTCTTCAGTTCCACCATAATCCGTGATAGATGGGCGACCTTAGCAGCTGAATCTTCATCTTCCTGGACCGCTTCTGGTGGGAACTTCATGACCGCGCCTTTAATGGCTTTAGTAAGTGCAACGTGTCTTTGCTTGAGCACCATAATTTCTTGCTCTTTCTCTTTTAGAAGGATCTTGCACTGCTTCGCCTTCCCTTGGTACTTCGTTTCCTGATATGCAACAACGTTCTCCCGAAGTCGTATTTCACTTGCAACTTCCTGTTGTAGCTCGTAGAATTCTCCCAATGTGAGCTTGGAGAAGTCAATATGCAATGTGTCAAACTATTTGACAACATCATCAAATGCACCTGTGCCCATCCCTATCTCCATTGCGCATCCGTGGATTTCTACTTTGATTGGCAGCACTAGCTATGGTGTGACTAACGAGACATTGGGATCTACACCATATGTTTCAGCCTCCACAATGGATTTGACCTTGTTAATGGAATCTATGAGCTTATTGAGGTGCTCTGCAACTTGACTAGCCAAGTTTTCCTACTATGTATTAAGAAACTCAAGGATTTTCTTGGCGACCTCCGCTACAACATCTGCTAGTGCGCGAATATCGTCCTCAGTCAATGTGTCAGTGTTAGTTATTTTGTTAGCTTTTCTCTTTTTGTGGTGTGTCCCTAGTTGTTGTTGTTGTTCTTGCTAGAGGTTGCAGATTTCCTCATTAGTAGGTGTCTATTCTCCATCACCTCAATTAGAGCCACCATTACTATTGTCATCATCTTTTCCTCCTTACGACTGATTGTCTTGATCGTCGCCTCCCTCATTTTCTTGCCCAATTTATTGGTCAAGTGGTGGGTCTTCATGGCCTTCGCCTCCTGCCATTGGCTCTGCTACTGGGATGTGCCATTCATCAGGCCACTCCTTGATAATTGCATCGACATCATCATCAGTGATCATGAACCCTGCCTGGTGCTCTTGCTTGGTTGAGTCATTCTTCGGCTCCAAAATAGTGTTATGAGAACCCGCTTGGAAATTGATTAAGGTCACGTATATGTGCACTGTAGTAGCCAAAACTTTGTGGGATCACCTGATAACATCGCGTAGCACCTCGGCATGAAGAAAAAAATTAATTACTATTCATCTAACGGATCTTGTTTTTCTTATCTTTCCACAGGTTTTGGTACTTTGCGCCAAGGCAAGTTAGTGGGACATCCATTGGTTTGTAGTCTGGTGGGTTGGACCACAAGGTGAACGAGATCAGGATGAGCAACCAAGAATAGTGAAATTTGTATTCAGGATCCTCTTGGGCATGCGTTGCATTGTCTATCAATTCATTTAGTAAGAATTGCGACCAGTTGAAAGTCACACCTTAAGCGCTTTGTTCTGCAAGTTCTACCAATCCAGTGGTGCATTTAATCGGCCTCATCTTGTACAACATCTTGTAAGACAGGATCCTTGTGGTGAACCACACGCTGACATATTTGATAGGGCCAATCAGGAATCCCCTACCCGTGGGATGAGGCTTATACTTCAGTTTCATCTTGGTGGTATCCCTGTTCTGGCACAAATACGACACGAGGTCATATTCTTTCTTCGGAAGTCCTATGATTGATGAGATAAGATCGACTTCGACTGGGTATGTTTGATCGAGCCAAAGGAAGCCTCTGTGGAAACATACTAGGAGTTGTTTCACATATATATTGGCCTGCATGATGTGGACAAAATGCGACATGAACAATAAGTTCATAAATCCTACTTGGTCAACGCCAGTAGCCCACTTCATCGGCTTTAGGACCTCGGGATTAGTTGACTCGGCTTGAACTGTGACCATGCAAATATTTATTTCCAAACCTAGCTATTGGCGAGTGTCAACATCCTCGAATTCCAACCTGGTGAGCTTTGGAATTATGTCCATTAGTAAGGGTACGCTATAGGGATTCGTGGTGCGGCTAAAAATGTGCACACTTTCTTGGGAAGCGTCACCGGCTTCGCCTTGGATCTCCTCGGCTAGAAATAGTGCAAGAAGTTTTCTTCTTCCTCCTCATCATCTGAGTCTCTATGGGGTGGGGATTCTTCCTCCATCATCTCTTCCTCCAGCAAGTCCTCCTCCATCACCTCTTTCCCAAGGTTGTCCACAATGACCTTAGCCTTGCGTTTCCTTGACAGTCCTGGCCTGGACGACTCTCCAGACGCTCTCTCCCCAGCCTGTCTTGGCTCCATGATAGGTTGTGTAGGTGAAGTTAATGGGTTCTGAACAAGGTTCGAAACAGGTCCTGAACCAGGGGGTGGAACAGTGGTTGGAGTAGCCGCAAGAGTAGGCTGCTTTCTTGTTCGCGCCATCGGGTTGAGTTCTAGTTCTTGTTTTGGTTGCTGTACTTCGAGCGATACGATCTCCTCTTCAATTGGACACCCCAAGGTGATAGTTACATCGGATAGCTCACTTGCACTGAAGATCTCTATTACCATGGGTATCGGCTCACTTTGTGACACGCTTCAGCTTTGTGAACTCTTTAGCTCTGGTTTTCTCGTTCTCTCTCTATGTGAGTAAAAGACTGCTTGATAGTGAAGCGTTGTATTTATAATCACCTATGCGTCCTGTAGTCATCATGCGATGGGAGGTCGAGGTCTAATCGATCACATGGGATTCTCGGCCGATGCATTCCTTCATTAACTCAACTACTTGAGTGTTGTGTTGTACCTGTCAACACAATTATGGTAGTTATGACGCAGATGGCTGATGGGACCAAAGATCGTGTCGTCATTCTCCTCATATCTCGTTGAATCAATGATGCTTAGTTGTCATACCTACCTCAATATTTGTCAGATATTCACACTTTAATGTCAGCTAGCCTGTCATTCCCACTTTTTCCTGCGCTTTGGCTGGTTCCGCCGTAGATGTGCAACATAATAGTTTCTTGCGTTCCCGCATTTTTTTTTTCATGTAGCACAACTTTAGCCAAGCATGTCGTGACCATCATAGTAAGGTTGCACACAACTTCCATTCACCATTCCTGTGCCATAAGTTCCATATAGTCTCTATAGTTTTATTGTGCCTGCATCAGTGATGTGCGTGATCACATATGGCCCTAGCCAATGCGTCTTCAGGTTGCCTGGGTGTTTGAAAAATTTGTTGTCATACAGCAACACAAGTGCTCTAAATTTGAATGGTTTGAGCCGAATATGGTGATCATGCCATGCCTTGTGCCTTTTCTTTTTGATGAAATCCTATGACGAAGCGTTCCTCTTCCATCCAAACAAGCTAGGACAACCTCTGTTAGACAACATCTCCATCGGTAATCTCCATCAACGCAACAATCTGTAGATTCAACACTATATAATCGATTGTAACAACAACTTCCTATCCATATACTAGTCTGAATAGGGTGTGCCCTATCAGTTGTTTGCAAGTTGTGCGATACGCCCATAACAAAGATGATACTTTCTATTCCTAGTCATCTCGGTGCATGTTGCACACTTTGGTTAGTGCATTCTACAGAATCTTGTTAAAGATTAGACCATTCCATTCACCTGAGGATGATAGGGTGTCGTATTCTTATGCTAGATCTAAAATTCTGCAGTAAGCTCACCAATCATTTTGTTATCAAAATGGGTACCTTGGTCACTTAGTAGAATTTTCGAGCATCCAAATCTAGTAACCACATTTTCAAATAAAAACTTCGCTGCAGTTGTAGCGGTGCAATCTTTAACACGTGTGGCTTCAGGCCATCTAGTTAAATAATCTATCATAGTGACAATGTAGCACGTGCCAGTTCTTTTGCATGGTGGACTGATCGGTCCAACAAAATCAACGAACCACTTGTTGAATGACTACAGTGTTATATGCAGTGCAAGTGACATTTCATCGCGGCGCGATGGTTTTCTTGTTCTCTGGAAGATATCACAGTGCCTGTAGAAGCTCTTTGTATCTATGTGTATGGTTGGCTACCATAATCCTTCCTGCAATATCTTGCACACAGTTTCCTTTCTCGTGTAGTGTCCACCTGTGACACCAACATGTGCTTCACTCATAACCCAAGGTCGCTCATAATAAAAAACACAACGGCGTAGTATTTCATCTACGCCCAACTTGTACAAGTGTCCCGTGATCAATGTAAAATCAGCATCTCTAACAACCAAGTGTTTCTTTTGATTGACGGAGAATCCTGGAGACGCATAGCCTATACTCAAAAAGCGGATGATTACGTTAGACTCCTTGTTCTAATCTTCTATCATGGTAACTGCAAACAGTTGTGGGCCATGCAAATTATCTTCTAGGATGGTTCGTTCTTCATCACTTTCTATCCTTGATAGGTGGTCTGTCCCAACATTCAGTCAACCCGGTTTGACAATGACCTCAAAATCAAATTCTTGAAACATGAGAAACCATCTACAGATATTCCCCCCCAACACTGGCTTGTTGACTAGGTATTTTATCCAAATGATCAGTGTACATCTAGAAATTTCCACCCAACAAATACTGTCTAAAATTTTGGAGCACATAGACCATAACAAGGCCTTCTCTTTCTATTGTTGTGTAGTTCTTTTCTGCCATTGATCTGCTAGCAAGAGAAATAGGGTGGTCAAGCGCACCCTCTCCTAGTTGTGTCAAGAATATGTCGAGTGCGATAAATGACGTGTCGACATGAACATGGAATTCCTTTTTCCAGTCCAGGAATACTAGTATTGGTGCAGTGGCCATCTTGTTCTTTAATTTGTCCAAGCTTTCCTGACAAGCTGGTGTCCACTGAAACTTTGCATCTTTCTTCAACAGTTTCTCCATAGGTGCAGTGATCTCTGCATACCCTGTGATGAACTTCCAATAGTATCCTATATGTCCTAGCCCTGAATTGAGTTGCATGACTAATGTAGGTGGTGGTAAGTCAATAATAATCATAACTTTTGCTGTGTTGACCAAAATGACATTGCGACACATGATGTGACCCAACAAAACACCAAATGGTGCGCAAAAAATACATTTCTTGGAATTGAGCGCGATCTGATACTAGCGACAATGGCCCAACGTCATGCACAGACTCTCAATATGGTCTCTTACTAGACCAAACACATTCCAATCATCAAAGTAGACCTTAAGGAATTTATGTATGAAATCTTTAAAAGTAGAAACTACCATTCTAGAAAAAATAGAAGGTGCATTCTTGAGTCCAAAGGGCATTACCATATACTGGTAGCATCCCCATTCTATGACGAAGGTAGTTTTGTGGTGATCCTCCTTCGCAATTTTGACTTGATGGTATCTAGAGAAGCCATTGGTGAATGAATACATCTCTTGTCCTTCAACGCTTTCAATTACTTCATCTGTAAATGGTGTTGGGAATGGATCGTGCAAGAATGCATCGTTCAACTTTCTCAGGTCAACATAGATCCTAACTTCGCATGTTGTTTTCTTATCCTGGATCACTATAGGGCTGATCCACTCCAATTCCTCAATAGGTTCAATGATTCTTGTGTCAAGCATGCGATCCAATTCTTCTTTTACCATCTCTTTATATCTTGGATCCAGTATATACGGGCGCTATTTATTGGGTTTAGCATCTGGTCACAGGGGTATTTTCATGTCCCCTAGATACCCTACTATCCCCTTCATATCCAAAAAGTTGGTAGGGAATAGGTCCTAATACTAATGCAGCAAGTCTGTGGTATTCACAACTATCTCTTTATCCCAATAATCTCCTATATTGGCGAACTTTGGGTTCTCTAGCGACCCAATGTTTACTTTCTTGATTTTCAGCGGCTGTAGGAACTGGTCACTAGAAATGCCACTTCCTTCCACTACGCATGTGCCCTCTGATTCTGGTATGTTTATATTAGTCGGATCATCATCTGGGTTTGTAGTTAGATTGTAACAAACCATCCATTTTTGAATGGTCACACTACACTGGTGAGAATTTGCCTCTTCGACAGAAATTTCAACAAATATCTTCTCCTTTATTGTTTGAAGCCCAACATCAACTGTAGGTTGCTCATCAACAAATTCAAATGTTTGCCTAAACTACTTAGTGAGTCCTTCCCAATTTTGGGTTCCTTGTCGCAACTCCATAGATGCATACCATGTTCTAGGTGTCATTTCCAACATGTGAATGAAATGGTGGACCCATTCCTGTCGCAGATATTATGCAAATACGGTGTGACACTGATTTATGTGTTGTATAGAGCTTGACAATCCTATGTACTTGTGACTCATTGTGATGAATTATTCGCTGAATCCGACTTCCATCATCCTTCTTCATTGTGTCCATTCTGTTATGAACTGCTTGTGTGCACCCCACCATCTAGCGGGTGTAGCCTTCAGCACATGGTCTAATGTAGACAAGCATTGTGACTTTGTTACAAGGCTTTCAAACTTAGTTAGGAAGGTTGCAAGGTTAAGTAAATCCTCATATGTGGGCAGCTCTTGTAGCTTGTTTTGGGCAGGTTAAGGGCAGCGATGCGCAAGAAAAGGAGGAAAAGTGCATGTGCGGCGGATTAAACGCATGTCAAGAAGGAAGCAAATGAACCAGTGCAGAAAGATAAAACATGCGCGTGGAGGAGAAAGGTAGGATAAGGATGGAAAGGAAAC
Source organism: Pseudotsuga menziesii (assembly GCA_001517045.1). Taxonomy (NCBI): domain Eukaryota; kingdom Viridiplantae; phylum Streptophyta; class Pinopsida; order Pinales; family Pinaceae; genus Pseudotsuga; species Pseudotsuga menziesii. The sequence goes on along the minus strand of LPNX010511591.1, from coordinate 1,002,034 downwards.
ACAGAGCAGAGGAAGCTATGGTAAGGTTGGTGTGATGGGGAAAATCATATCCAGAGTCAGTGGAAGAGGCAGGTAGAAGAGTTAATGTTGGATAGGCGAAAGTCAAGGAAGACTGCAGAAGGACAAACTAGTAGAAGATGGAAGGACAGTTTTGCGGCTAGTTATGACTAGTACAGATGAGCTCAAAGATGTTTTCATGGCTAGTTAAGGTTGCGGTTAATGCATTACAGCACTTTTGCAGCTAGGTATGGGCCAACATTTAATGTAACAGAGATATTTTGTTGCTACCTATGTTTGTAATAACTGATTTGTACTCGGTCGACCCTGCGTGGTCTTATAAATGCTATAAATAGAAGGAACCCACTCTGTATAAGGGTTCCTGGGTCAATCAGTTCAGTTGGATGTTCATTGTTCAGTTCATTCACTCAGTTAGATTCAGTCTAGTTTAGTAGTAGTTCACTAGTTGTCTCATAGAGGAGTCTAGTAGAAGGAGAAGGTTGTTGAGCCATGAATCTTGCAGCTATGTGTTCAAACCGCTAGTAAAGTAGAGGAGTCGATCCAGGCTATGTGTGGATCAGTAGGAGTAGATAAATAATAAACTATAGAGCATGAGAGCAAGAAGATTGAGTCAAAAAGACATATCTTAAGAACCGTCTGCAAGTTGTAGGCTGCAAGGTGCTACCTATATTTCTCATGCCAAATGAAGAGCACCTTGGTGGGTTTTCCCATATGGTTTTCCACTTTAATTCATGTGTTATATGAAGGAATGTTGTTGAATGGTGAATTTTTATGTGAATGTTTTCTTTATATTACATTATTACAATTATAGTTGTTGTTGAATGTATGTCACAGTATGAATGAATGATTGTTTAAAAGTATTGCTGGACTATTGTGTATGAGTTCATGGTTAACTTGCTAAGTTAAAATATAAGTCACGCATTGTCTATCAAGTATAAGGAATCAAATGCGTCGCATAGTTGCGTCAGTTGTTAAAGTTGTAACGACAGGGTCATGTCGCGCAGGTGGCACTTGATTATGCCATTGTCGCAGAGTGAAGGAATCCATCCCGTCGTCTTTGTGGAGTTCATTGGACACACACCAAAGGACTATAATCCCTCACCAACTATGGAAACATGGTTCTAGAAGTTACCCATTAAGATATCTCGGGTGAGACTGTGCCTAACTCACGGGCGTTGCCGACTGAGCTTGCTCTGTTGGGCCGATGTCTTTTGGTGTCTTGTTGGTATTGTGTTGTTGTTGAATCATGGGTTGAGACAAGAAGGAGAAAGAGGCCAACAAATAGCTATGTTGTCAGGACCGTTAATCATTTGATTCGAGGGAAATGTTGTGGCATCCAATGAAGAACGAGATAGCGGACTGGCTAGAATCTAAGACACTAGAATTCACGCAAGAAGAGAGCACAAGATATCAGTTAAGCACAGAAAAATGGGTAGACTAGTACATATACACTGATATTCATGAGATACTCTTTGCAGAGTTTCCCATTGTCTTGCACAAGTGGCTATCAAGATTGGCACGAAGGTAGACAAATTTCCAGAGAAGAGAAGCATTCGAGTGGAGTGATCAATTGATGTGCTAAGTAACCAATGTAAGTAACACCATCTCTAGAGGTATTGATTTTTGGGTTGACAGTATTTTGCAAGGATATATTACTAAGTTTGCAGTAGAGGCTATAACCTCATATAGTGAGCCTGAGAGGATTTTTTTCCAAGGACCCCGAAGAAGATATTTGTTATCTCTCAATACATGGATCAAGATGCTCGTTTATGATAAGGGTATCTTGCAGTTGAGTATTTGAGTCATGTACCCCAGAGGAAGGCTATGTCGTAGACGCTTGGCAAGAAAATGGGAAATGGTGAGTTGAGATGTTCCCAGGAAGTACAAAACCTGAACTAGAAGCTAGATTCCTAAGGAGTGGAAGGAGATTCAGATCAAGGAAGAGAAGAAAGACAGAGGAGGTCGACAAGATCCTACTATGTTCTAAGAGAGTGAGCACGAACTTCAATCACAGGTAGACGAAGGATACTGTGATGAAGAGGAGGAATATAGCCCGATTTTGGAAGGAGCAGAAGACTCTGAAGAGACTATCAAGACACAAAAGTCAGGATGCAAATACATCACACCAAGAGTATCACCAGAGGTAAGGTCTAAAGCCTCATCTCTTGAAAGAGTTGTTAATACTGATAGTTCTAGCACTGTGACTAGCACGCAAGAGAAAACACCCTCGTTCAATCAGTCATCAAATAACCACGAAGAAAAATCAATGGCTAGGGCGGATATTTGCTTACCCACATTCAATGGAAATGAAGCAAAAGATCCAGAGCAACATTGGTTCATCTGTGAAGTTGTTTGGATGGTTCGCTTAGTTCAGAACATGGAATTAAACAAAGTGCAAATGATCATAACTCTAAGGGGTCATGCACTGGACTGGTTTATGAAGCTTTGCATATTACCACCAGGAGTACCACAGAAAACCATTGAAGAGATAGGAGCTGCAATTATCTCTGAGTTTAGAAAACCTAAATCTGAGTCGCAGTGTATCACTAAGATCAAGGAAATCAAACAAGCATTGGCAGAGTCAGTATGGGACATTGACCAACGGTTTAAAACTTTGATGGCTAAAGTAAGCTTACAAATATAATATGTACAGCATAAAGAGTGGTTAATTTCTACACTATTACCGCACATCCAAGTTCCATTGATGCAACAAAAGATCGAGTCACAGATGAAAGCACTAGAATTGGAAATGAATCTGGAATCCTCGCCAATTGGGGATGGTGCTGCAGGAATGGTACAGATTTAGTCGCAATTGGATAATCTAACGATACAGCTTCAAAACATAAAAAAGGGTAAGGAATCCCATGAATATATATGGTGCACAAAATGCACAACGGACAGACACACCAAGGATAATTGTCCGACCTTCATGAATTACGTCTCATCTGGTGTGCCAAACCCATTAAGTGCCCATGGACTACCCTGGTGTTGCATATGCCAGATTAGAGGACACCGTGATGAAGAATGTCTATACTTGCAAAATATTGTAAGCACTCCAGCAAACTTGATCTGTAAATTTTGTAAGTCAATAGGGCATGAAGAGAAGGATTGCAGAGCATACCAACTCTTGCAGGAAAAGACGGTTGACACATACTTAATGAAGAATGAGGGGAAAAATTAGGCTAAACCAACACAAGCATCATATCAACCTACACATTTCCCGCCCAATCAGTTTCAGAACCAGTACCAGCCTCAGTATGTGCCACAACAACCATACACGCAGCAGAATCACTATCACCCACAATATCAATAGAATCAGTACTCCCCGTAGCAACCACACCCTCAAGGAAGGGGTGGTGGAAACTTCATAGGCAGGGGAGGAAGAGGAGGATTCGGTGGAGGAGGAGGTTAGGTTACATGCTATAACTATGGAAAACCAGGTCACTATGCCAGGGATTTCCTGGAGCCTGCAAAGACATGCTCATAATGTAAGGGACATGACCATAATGTGGAGCAATGTCCTTAGTTGATTGCAAAATGGAAAGAAAGGACCATCACAGATCCTACCCCTGTGCAGAATCTGAACCCAAACCCCAATCCTAACTTAAATGTCTGAATCATTGTTGTTGAACCAAGAGATCCAAACATTGTTGTAACACGAGGAGGTGCTACGACTGGGGATGATCAAAAAACCCAGAAGGAACAACTGCAGCCGCAAGTACAATCCAAGACGCAGAAGAAGGATCCATTCGATGCTCAAAAATAGAAGAAATTATTCATGGATGTGCGATGTGAGTTTGTGGATCAAGAAGAACCGTCGACATCAGAAGAATTCAGGGAGATGCCTGAAGGATTTCAGCAGATATTCCAGAAGAAGACTCCACAAAATTTTAGTAAAGTCAAGTCATTTCTGTCAAGTTTCTTAGCGTTAATTCAAGATAAAGAAGCTATCGCATAACTACAAGCACTGATAGAATAAAAACCAGTAGAGCCGCATCCTAAAAAGAAAGTTAACCAGGTCAACAGGAAATTCAAAGTTGGACACGAGTTAAGAATGATTGTGCAGATAGGGGATTATGATATGGATTATATCATTTTAGACCTGGTCTCTGATGTCAATATTTTTCCATGAAAAACTTGGGAAAGTATGGGAAAGTCACACCTGGACTGGTCTCCTATCCAACTACAACTTTCAAATCAAACGAAGGTTCTACCAATTGGTAGATTGAGTCAAGTTCGTGTCAACATTGAAGGGTTGCACACATTTGCATACTTTGAAGTCATTAACATTGTTGTTGACACCAATCCATATCTTGCACTGCTGGGGATAGATTGGGCCATAGAAAATCAAACCATTATCAACTTCAAGAAAAGGATTCCCTCATTCGAGGATAATGAGATGAGAGTAGTGTCGTCCATTGATCCATTGGAAGGACAAAGATATGTCGAGCCTATATACAATGAGGGATAGGGTGACTATCTCAACCAGATATACAATGTCACTACCATGCAAGAAGATTATATCAATACGATAGCAGATGGAAACCTGAGCTGGAAGGGTTCTAGATCCTGCACATCCGACTCAAGGGAGGCCTTAGAGAATTGGAAAAACCAGTTGCATGAGGTATCTATGAGAAGGCGTGCCCTGCTTGACCTTCTTTCCTTCTTGACATGCGTTTAATCCACCGCACATGCACTTTTCCTCCTTTTCTTGCGCGTTAGATTCTTCCTTTTTCACTTTTCCTAGCTCAACATTTCCTTAGGAAAAATAGCACCACCGACACACCTTGCATGAAGGGAAAGAGAGTCGACCTTCTAGAGAGGGTAAAAAGGGTAGGAACAACCTCAAATCAACCCAGTTTAGTAGAGAGAACTTTATGGATTAGGCATGGGGTTAACACATGGATCAACATGATGAGATTTCAGTGTAACAATGGATTTCTTCAAATATCTGTGTTCTCATCACTTGCAATGCAGTATCGATTGAAGGATGGTCATCTGTGAACTCAAATGTATGTGTAAATATAGAAGCTAACTCCTCCCAATCAAGAGTTCCTCGTCGCAGCTTTACTAATGCATACCAATTCCTTGGTATCATATCCAACGTATTTACAAAATGATGAACCCATTCTTGTCGTGGATATTCCTGCCATGTCGCACGACAATACTCAATATGTTCAACAGGATTTGTCGGTCCTGTATATTTCTGAGTATTATAATTGATCTCTTCTCCAAATATGATCTCTAGCAATCTTCTACATTGCGGCCATTCGGAGATAGATTGTTTATGTGTACCCCACCATCTAGCGGGCGTAGCTTTCAACACAAAGTCCAAGGTGGATAATTGTTGTGATTCTGTAAATTTTGCTTCAAATTCTACTAGAAAAGACACAAAGTTAGGTAAACCTTCCTATGTAGGTAGCTTGTTTTCCTCAGTGCCTTCCTGTTGCACAGATTGTGTAATTCTTGCGCATCTTCTCACAGATACTTCATGTATCCGATTCTGCCAATTTTCTAATGCTTCACCTGAATCTGATGTACAAGCGATAACACTCTTTCAACTCATATTTCCGTCAACTGTTGTATATATATAGTGATTTCTTGAAGACATGACGTTATATATATGATCCAGGTAATCACCTTGTCCTTCACTATGCATTGGTTCAACATATCTCTATCCTTCGAGTGGATCAATTGGCGTAACCAACCTTATCTCTGAATATTCAAATGAAAATATTCTTTGCTTGAAATTTATGATGGTCTGATTGTCCATTTCCCAGTCGATCCCCAAAAGTGCAGGATATGGGTTTGTATCATCGACAATGTTGATCACTTCAAAATATGGATATGTTCTCAGGCCTTTTACCTCAACAAATACTTGAGTCAGTTGACCAATAGGTAGGACCTTTGACTGGTTTGCTAGCCTGAGTTGAATGGGAGACCAATCCAGTCACGGTTTTCCCATGCTTCCCCATGTCTGTCTTGTTAAAATATTAACATCAAAGACCATATCTAAAATGATATAATCCATATCATAATATTCTATTTTAGTAGTTCATTCGCAATTGATGACCAATATTTGAACTTCTTCCCACATGGTTGAATCTTCTTATTGGTCGTATCTCTTCCCAAGTTTCTTCTATCAATGCTATCAATTCTACGACAACATATTTATCATGGATTAATGATAAGCAACTTTTGAAAAACTATTTAAGTTTATTAACCTTTCCCATTGATTGCTTTCATAATATTTGGTCAAATTTCTTAGGCATTTGCACTATCGGCCTTCCTGACATTGACTCTTGATTCTTCCCGACAAGTTTTGGTCAAATGTCCAAGATACTTCCTTTTCTTTCTGGACATCGAATGGTACTTTCTTTTGTGCTGTCGGTTGCACTTGCAGTTGTCCATGTTATGTATCTTGGTCTGCTCCAGTCGCAACACCTCCTCTTGTTATGACAACAATGCTTGCTTCTCTTGGCTCAGAAGAAATCATTTGGATGTTCTGATTAGGATTTGGGTTGAGATTCTGCATAGGATTTGGATTTCCCACTGTTTGAGCCTGCCAGTTTACAATCAATTATCGACATTATTTGACAATATCGTCAATTTCTTTACAATACTAACATGCCTTCACAGGACTCACAAAATCTTGAGTAAAGTGTCTTGGTTGCCCACATTTATAACATATTACTTGGCCTCTTCCTCGACCAAATCCTCCTCCCCCTTGTTGTTGTTATCCTCGGCCTTGAAAATTTCCACCCACCCTAGGTTGAGGGTATTATTGATGTGGAGGATACTAATTTTGTTGATAATGTGGCTAAGGATACTGCAATTGTTGATATTGATTTTGTGCTCGTTCAACTTGCATATGCTCATCATTCTTCATCAAGTAGGTGGTCAATATTTCTCATCATGTCCTACAAATTTACAAAATTTACAATACAGATTAGCCAATGCACTTACAATCGTTTGTAAGTAGAAGCACTCTTCCAACTGATGGCCTCAATTCTGACATATCCTACACCAAGGAATCCCTTGGTTATTTATTGGGTTCGTTGCTCCTGCTGTGACATAATTCATGAGCACTGAGCAATTATCTTTATGGTGCCCTTCATATTGACCATGACCGAAGTTCTACCTTGCTCTTGCAGACATTCCCTGTGTAGATTGCTCTGTGTTTCTTGGTATTTTTTATCTCATAGCCTAATACATATTCACCATTTTTCGACCACCAATCCCTGAAATATATTCTGTGACAATATATCTGGCCTTGTTAAATATTTGTGAGATATCCCTCTCTGGAAATGGAGAAGCCAACTCCATTTCCTAAAGTGGTTCTATTGTTACCTCAGGGTCTACCTTTCCACAACCTTGGGTTCGATTCTGGGTGCTAACAACAACATTATTCCCTTTCCTTTGATGTTGCTTCCTTTGTCATAGCTCCTTCCTATTCTCCTTTACACTCTTCTTCCATACTTATGCAGAGTTCTACATGAATTCTTCCGTGACTGTCCCAAGGCCCAACAATTGTTAAACCTCGAATTAAGCAAGTGGAAATATTGTGTTGGCCAGTACAAGGAAGGAATGATCCCCTTTCATGAGCACATTAATGCTATTAAATAGCTTAGAGAAAGGTGGGTTTAGGATCTCTTCTTCTATAAAATTCGTTGGGAGAAGTTACAGGAAGAACTGAAAGAATTAAGGAAGTTCAAGTTTATGCAAGAGGAAAAGGAGAATATGTACACCTAAATTCAAGAACTGTTGAGCTACAGAGTTCCATTGCCCTCCTATTCTGTATTTCTCTTTGAGAAGATGACCCTGTTCAAAATAAGAGCTCTGAAAGAAGGTAATCCTTATCATATCATGACAACCACTCAATTTTTGGATACCTTCACTCATAGTGATTTTCCTGGACAAAATCTGTTATGTGAGCTATACCTGCATGAAATGACATGCCGTATGGGCTCCCGGTCTAATATTTCTCCTCACATAGAGGACATTCACCTGAGTTCGTTCACTTATTTTGTCACTAATAATATGCACTAGTAGAAATCTTCTCAGACTCTTCACATGAATGAGGATACTCCACTCTCTGGATTCAAAGTGAAGCACAGTCCCCCGTGCCCTTGATTTCTAGACACAAAAGACATCTTTCATCTCCTGAAAAGGTTAATCATCTAATTGTATTCCAGAGGGATATTATTTCTACTTGTGTTAGCATGATCTCTCAACGGGAGGCTTATGCCTTGAAAGGAAGAAATTATCGGTGGGAAGCTTCTTCCATATCCTTAAGGAAAAATGATCTGTATTGTTTTGATAATTTTAAGTATGACTTGTCTCGAGTGCTAGGCTATGTTAAATGCATGGAAACATGTGCACCAAGATGGTTGGGGTTGAAGTTCATATTTCCACTTATTTGGACACCAGAGAGGCAATATAAGAGGATCAATAGGTTAACCAAGAAAGCAGAGAGAGATTGTTGGGCCAACCTAATTGCAAGCAATGTATTTTTACATACAAGAGAAAGGCCTGAATATTCCTTCAACTTCACCAATATCCATAGAATAAGTTTGGATTCAGACTCAAACTTGGACTAGATGGAGGTTGTTGCATGAGGACATGCAATAGGATAGTTGGGGGGAGATGTTGGGTGCTAGAAATGCCCTTTTTTCCCAATCTAATTTAGTCCCTTTTCCTTGATTTTGCGTCTTATTTATGACCAGGTCATTACCTCCCCAAAGAACAAGCATGGATTTGAAAGTTATAATTCATTGTTGCTCTATTTCATTAATGCTTGATTTTGTTTATGGTTATGAAATTTATCTTTGAATTGCACTTTATCGTGATTGGTTTTATAATAAAAGTGCAGAATCTCCAGATGTTCTAAGTGTAACAACTTGCTGAACTCAAGAGGAAAAGAATGCCTGGAGTTGGTTTCCCTTTTCACGATCTGGTCGAAGTCATTGATGAGATAAGCTCGGATGTATTTCCATGCAAACAACTGTAATAACCCAAGCATCTTCGTTCATCAGCTGAAACACGTTCGACCTTTAAACAATTCAGATTAAAATCTCATTCATGATTATGAACTAATTCCATGTAATGCAATAATAGTTGTAATTGTTTCTGTTTGATCCGACAGCCTAAATATCATAGATCTTCATGGATGCCCGATATTAGTGGATATGAACTACTTCATTCCTGTATAAGTATGCATAGGAAATTTGAGCCAGGGGGTCGAAAATATTAAAGAAGAATTGTAGCAATGAGGAAATTGTAACTGTATTTTAATCATTTCAATAAAAGGAGTAGTAATTCTCAATACCTTTTGTGTTGTATATTTCGTTAAGACTTTAACAACATCTCTGTTAGGAGGCGAGGGCTTGCCTTCTTATAGAGTTGCCGGTGTTAGTAGATGTTTTAGTTTTAATTATTTTGGCTTGGTGTGGAATTCCAGTCAGGTGTATTTTTAGATGATTGCAACAGTAGCTATCAGATAATTGTATCGTTATACTTTCCTTTGGTTTGTTGCAATAGTGTGGTGTGAACAGTTGACTATGTAGAGTAATTTCTTTTCTTATGAAAAGTGTGCTAATTAATATCGTTGTTACAATCATGCTCAGCTCATGCGCATTGTTGTTATTTATCTTTCCTATAATTTACCGAATCAGATAGATCATTGTCTTCATGAACTGAATATTTTCTTGATGGTCTGTAATTTTCTTAATTTGGTATTTTAGGATTTAACTTCTTGCAAAAGCAATTCTAGTTAATTCATTCTTAAGTCAATAGTTGTAGGATTGATATTGTAGGAATTAGGAATCCTTTGAGTTCTTAGATTGATAATTAATATTGGTTTTCATAGGGAGTTGAGTTGGCTGACCAGTTGTTAGGATGAATGATCTGAATTTCATTAATCACCTACTGAAGTATTTATGCATATATTTTGCTTAGTTACCTTTAAAATAACCACACTTTCATGGGTTGACAATTTATATTGATCACTCTGCTTGTTAATGAAATCAATGAGCATATAGAGTAACCAATAGTAGACTTCATCTTTAGCTGAGTCTATACATAAATGGTCCTAGTACATTGTGTAATGGATTCTTTATCTAGTGAATCTCCAAGTGTTCTCTTCCATCTCTCTCTATTTTAATGTGCACAATTTCATGTCTAAAATTGCTAATTCTTGGGAATAAGATAATTAAATGAAAAAAGTGTTTCCATGCTCATGCCTAATACTTGAATATGATGATTGACATCTATATTTACCTGTATATTCCACTCTTGCAGAAAATCGTAATCCTCTAGTGCTATTTGGAAGGCCAGAAACACACACTCTCTCTCTCCTCACCCTTCATACCCTATCTCACTCCTAAATCACCCAAACGTACCCTTGTCACTTATTGATAATTATTGTACATTTAAATAGTCCGTATATAGACATACCTTTCAGAAAAACCCATCCTACCCTTTATATCCTTCCCCTTTCATTGTTCTTCCCCGCCCCTTCTCTTTCACTAGCCAAATATGACTAGTTTTGGAGTTTTGATAAAAAAAAGGTTACTTCTGCTCATACAAAAAATATATATAATACCAAATATGGAATCTAGACAGAAAAATGGTCCATATCCAACATTCATATATTAAATTTGGATGCGTTTGACATGGTTAAAATCATGTTGAAGATAAGGAAACTACATAGTCCCAAATTGTTAAATTCCACTCTTGGAGTGCCAAATAGCCAAATAGACCTCTCATTTTTTTGCAGACATTCATGTTATAGATACTAACATTCAAGACACCAAATACCATCTCCATAACCCTTCCCTAACTTCCAGAGTCTCCTACCCTTCTGAAACCCCATTTCTAGCCTCTCCTTTGCCACTTTGAATTAGTGTGTCTTCCTTGCAAACTAGAAGTGGACCATAATCATGATGAAATTTATATGAGATATGTAGCAGCAGACCAAATTCATTATTTTAGATATTTTTATATGGTGTTTTAGGCCCTTCCTAGTTGGAACTTCATAGTGGAATAAGAGCTTAGCCACTTCGGTTGAGTTTTGATTTGGTGTACTTAGATTCCAATTTGGGTACATCACAAGTTAACTCAATGTTTTCATACTCAAGAGAAGGTTATCCTCATCCTCTTCATTATTTGATTCTAATACTACTAGTTGCTATTTTCTTTTCCTACTATAGAACTTAGAATGAACGACTTCCACTTGTCTCTTTCTAGGGGGGAAATTGCAGAATTCGATAAGGGGGATTCTTTTTCCTTCTTTGAGATGACTTAGGGTTCCTATATTTTTTAGAGGAAGAAACTATACTTACCTCTTGAGGATGAAAAATCTCAATTTCAAACCCAAAAAAGAACAAGAAATGATCCCAACTCTAGTGAAACTTAGCCAACTCTTCTGTTAGCACTCAGAATGTACCCAAGGCTATAAAGGTAAATCCCAAGGTAACAGCAAAACCACTTTAGAAAGAAACTGGTTTTTCTTCCAGAGAGGGATCTCTCAGTACAGATTTAACGAGACCAGATATAACTAACATCCAAATATTTGTATAGATGGTTGAAACAACACATAACCATTGGGCATGGAGTCACATAAAAATAAAAATATCACAAAGACATATACATGAGATTTATCAAAGGCAAGGTAAGCATTTCATCACAGTCATTCATTTAGTTCAGGTGAGACAAAAGAGACAATGAACAACCCATTAATACAGAGCATCAAAGATGAGTTCTATATTAATTTTTGTAGAAGAATGTATAAAATATCCAAAACGATGATCAGAGCATAAACATTATGAATTCTAACCATCAAATACTGTGTTTCAGATATGAAGAAAAACAGAATGAAGTGCTATACTGGAAAACACAATCACATAAGGAAAGAAATACAGACTGTAATGGAAATGACACAGGAATCTCTGATAATTCTTATGCATTCGCTCTGTTATTCAAAAATAATATGTCTTTCAAAACATTCAACAACAAGATGGGTTCCAACCCCCATCAAATAAAATAGATGCAAATATATACATAAAATGATTCATCTTCCAAGAAGATTCATAACTGAATGACCGGCTTAATTAAAGTCTTGTAACTAAATTCCTAACTTCTAGGAATAAACTACAGCTTCAATCCTAACAGATCACTAAGTTAAAATCAACTTGATACAAGGCCTATCCCAGTAGCTCCTCAGCGCGCGACATCTGTTTTCATGAATGAAGGATGTATTTTGTCTTTCCGAACCTCTCCATGGCCTTCCATTGCTCCGCGCTTGGGGTATCATATTCCATCATCTCTCGAATTGACACTTCCAGCTCCATGTAAGCTTCATATGACACCTTGGGAAATCCTCCCCTGATAATCAGGAAATTTTGTAAGATTTCGAAATCCTCTGTCAGTTCGTCCACAATAACTTTCCTTGTTAGGCCTTTTTCCAAACCATCAAATTTGGAATGATCCATGCGGCTTTGAACTAACAAGCTGTGATAGTGCTCCTGAGAAAACATCCGTCCCTCCTCGTCCCAAAAGGAAGGTAGGCCGTCCTCAAATAGCTCTTTGAAAACCTGCTTGAAGTTATTAACCTGTGAAACCATTCCATCAGCTTTGTCTTGGACCATCTTCATTAAATGATGCTTGTGGATAAAATTTTTAGCCCATAGTACTATTGATACTCTGTCCTTTACTCCTATATCATGAAATTTCTGGTATGTTAATGAATTTAAAAAATTCAATGTGTTCTGGGCTGTGGCAAGGGTTTTCTCTCCATATTTTCATTCACTAACTTTAGCCTTTGGTGAGCCAAATTGATCAATATGCTTTTATCATCGATAAAGTTCAGATAGTGCCTGAATTTAGTAATTTCCATAGATAAGGTGTCCCAAATGATGTGTTTTGCCCCCTGGAGAGGACCTTTCCCAATGTTTCTTTCTTTTAGTTCATTGAATTTCTTTTGCAGCTGATTTCTGTCTTGCAATATTTTATTTTTATTCTCACTCACTTTGGCTAACTCGGACTTGATCTTTTCATTTTCTACCTTCAACTCTTTTATTTCTTCATCCTTTAGGCTTACCTGGGACATAGGTACTAACAAATCATCTGCAGAAAAATCATTTAATGGTTTCTCAATATTTACAATATACAGGTCCTCATCAGTGGGAGTCTGACTCATCAATTCCTCCATGATCTCCTTTTCATCATTTTGGTCATTTTTTAGTAGGGCGATTTGAGATATCAGCTCACTCTGTTCAGTTTCCCACCTGTCTTTTTCCTCTTGTAATTTAACAGCTCTTCCTTTATGTTCCATCATCTCCTGGTGGATCTTGTATTTCTCTTCTTGCAGTGCCAATAATTCGAATGATTGAACATGCTCAGTGCTTGGGATCTTCAATTTTTTCTTCAAAACTTGGAGGGCGTTGTCCTTTTCTTCCAGCATTCTTCTGATTGCTTGGGTGTTATCTTTTTCACTTCTTGAACTGATAATATCTGCTTGTAGCTTTTTAATTTGAATGGCATTGGCCTTATTTTCAACTTTTTCATGTTTTACTTGAACCTCTAACTTATCTACTAAAATTTGTAGCTTATTGATTCTCATCATAGCTTGCAATAGGTTTGAATAAATAATGTCACTTGTTTGCTTCTGTAGCTATATCTTGTCGGCTACACTAATCTTGTCCAGTCTTACTTCCATCTTTGTCATCTTTTTATCATTTACCATGGCCAATTTGAAGGTGTTTCTTTCTACATCTCTGGCATAAATCAAGGAGGTTTTTGGATTGTTCAAACTCCTTACTCGTGGGAGCAAATTCCTTGTCTCTTCCAGAGACTGCTTTCGCTTCTCCATATAACTGGCCTTGAGTTCCTCTTTGGACTTGAAAATTGGGCTTGATTCTGAACCATCTACACTTTTAAAAGAAAATTGATTTACCTGTACAGATTTTGTTGGGACTGAAGCAACTATCTTGAAATCATTAGAAATCTCTTCACTTAAAACTCCACCAACTTGAAACAATTTGGCCTTTTTGTGTGACCCATCTTCATCTACTTCCATGCTTTCGACCTCGGAAAGAATCCTTTTAATTACAATATTAGGACTCTCTGTCACTTGGGATACTACAACTGGTAAAGTACTTTCATCTTCATCAGACCTTGGAGTCTCCATAAACTGCAACAGATTGGCTATTTCATTCAATCCTTCAATAAACTGGTGGTCAAATGGCTTGTTTTTGTTTGCCTGCTTCCTCAGGGAAATTATATGGTGGGGATCATAATTTACCCTTAGTTCTTTTTGAAATTCCATGCTTCCCAACAACTTTTCAATAAACACCAGGGCACCTTTATTTTTGAAAATAAAATATCCAACCTTGAGAGGGAATTTAATATTTGAAGATTTTTTAAAGGCTCCAAAATTCTCTTCCTCTGAGTGCAACCTTTGCCTCATGAATTCTAATGCAAAAATTCTCGGAGTAAGGAAAGCGGGTAACCTATAAGGTTCCCCAGTAAATCCATATATCCTCAAAACAGTGGAATCTTTATCCAGGAACCAGTCTCCAACTCGATCCTCAGGCAAGGACTGCATCAGGCATTTCATATCTTCTAACACACGGGGCAACATTTCATCGAACAACATTTTATATATCTCTGAAATGATTGAATTTGCGAATTCAAACATGTTGATTTTCTTGGGCAAATCCGAAAAAAAGATTGTTTTCAAAAACTGTAATTCAGTGACTTTTGAACATAGCAACATGTTCAACAAGTAAGTTTGAAATTTAAAGAACCTGACCTTTGGGAATTCACTTAATTGAAGATGGATTTCTTCTGCCAAGTATTCATCTAGACTGAATACAGGAACCGACTGAGACTCAGAACCTAATGAACTTATTTTCAATAAAAAACCAAGGATGACTTCGTTTATGTGACAATCATCGTCAAGACCCAAGATTTGACAGACCAGGGATACCACTAATTGAACTTAATTTTTGAAAATATGAACATGGTAAGGCAGGAAGAGACCATCTAACGACTGACCCTCTTTCAAAATGCTGGATAGGAATTTGCAACGGACTTCAGTACCACAAATTTTGTACAATTCAGCAAGAATCGACTCATTTACAGGTTCACGACTGTCAAGTTAACTGTCAGGAAAGTTGAGGTTTTCGTGGATGACTTTGGCATTAATTTTACAGAGTATTCGAGACGTAGACTGACTCACAATGACTCTCTAAGAAGGGGAATAATTAATCGCGCACCATTATGTGAATTCGGGAAAATGTAGGGTTTGTTCAACAGCGAAATAATATAAAAAGGATTTACAGAAATTTAAGACATCATTATATTGCTACAACCTCTCTTTACTAACTGATACACTTCCTATGGACAGGAAAGGGTCACACACTCCTCTGTCTCTATCAACCAGATAATCTTCCCTGTCATCTAAAATACGACCAGACCCTTGCAATTCCTTTCCTTGGTCCATAACTTAGTTGATAATGGTAATTAGATGGATGAATTATGGGCGTTTGAGCCTTACCTGTTACTGTGGTTGCATGTGTTCGAAATTGACAGTCGAAGGTTGACGAGCACACAGGTCTTTTTTGATTGTTCGGCACCAATAAAATGATCACCGAACAAGTCAACTATGCTTTTATAGGACCCCACACCAGAGGCTCCCTTTGGCAGTTTCCACCAAACCACTTTTGCCTCCGGAATGCACCACGATCGACCACGTGTACAATGGTTTCTATTCTGATACTACCCTTTATTTCCAACTATCGTGCAACTTCCCACTTCGGATCCATCATTGACCATTGATCTATTTCACCTTTACTTTTCAGCCATTGGATCAAGCGACATGTACCTAATTCCGCCGAGCGTCCTCTTCTTATCAAACACGCAAGTTCCTGTTGAAGATTCATCCACGATCGTTGATGTAATCCGTCTTTATTTCCCCGCCATCAGATCAAGTGATACGTACTCGATTCCACCAGGTTCCTTTGTTTAACAAATGTGCAGGTTCACAAGGCGGAGTTTACACAGACCGTAGATCTCATCAAGTGGATTGACGACTGTTGATCCATATATTACATCAAACACCTGCACGTATTTATCCTTCTTGCATCTTTTAGAGAGCGGAGACAATACAGGCCGTTGATCTTCATCTTTTCGCTTCGCACCGTTAGATCCTTTGATAACTCATCGCTTTCGCCTCTTGCCATACTTTTATACCATAAAATTTTAACCAAAGTATTATAAATGGCCATTACCCCTTCTTCACTATGATCTTTTTGAACCTCTGCTAGGTAGGGTTGTTAACATCTTCAACAATTAATAAATTTTTATCAATGCTTGGTGGTAAATACCAAGGTGTGTTTATGTGGATAACCCATGACTTTTGTTGACATTTTAGTAAGACTTTTAAGTAGAAAATAGGGAAAATTAAGCAAAAGCATATTCAATTATATGCAGCAAAAACATCATATGATATAGGTAAACTAATGAGTACCTTCCTTCTCTAGTGAAATAGTGTCATATAGAATACAACAACTCCTTCCATTATGGCTTCAAACATGTTCTAGGAATTCCCTTCCTCTAGTTGGTATTTTTCAATTCTGGCTTGAGAAATTGGTTTTAATTTGAAACAGTGAAGTCTTGATACTTGAACCAACATTATCCATATGTGGGTAGATTCTTATCCAAGGAAATTGATGATTCGGTTACTCTAAATTTTTGGTGCCCTACCTTTGCTTACTTCCCGTTGAATCCTTCCATAAAATCCCTACCTACTCCTTTGTGATGCCCCTGCAATTTATGGTAGAAGTCAATACACCCAACAACTTTGAACTTGTCACCGAATTTTGGATAATACTCAATCACCTATATTCCCAAAGGTCCATACCACGCCAAATGACCACTCTTCTTTTGGGAAGACATTGGTATGAACTGGGGATGGCGTAAGTAACTGCAGAATGGATGCTATAAACACTAAAAAAGAAAAGTACTATGAAATTATATGGTAAGAGTAATCACATTCAACATAGGTTACAAGAAACTACAAATCCTCAGTTTTAAAATTAATCATGAGAAAAATGAAAGGGTGTGTTAGTACTAGATTTGTATCCTAGTTCTACCCTAGGTGTTTTCTTAGAAGATCATTTTCACCTTGAAATTAATTAGGTTTATTAGGTTATAGTAAGTACCTTACTTATTCATTAGGTTCCTTAGGTTGTAATTTACCATTTACTTGTTTATTTGATATGATAAATTGGAAAAAAGTGGCTCATTTTCATTAATTCTTCCAAGTTCATTATAAATATGATGTAATATATTAACTTTGGGTGAATGATACACATATTTCAAAGGTTTTATATTACAATTGGTTATAGTAAATAGCGGTAGAAGAATACATAATGTGGTTACAAGATGGTGCTGCTAGATTGATCATATTTGGAAAGTAGCTTTTGACACTTGTCACAAACTGGGCACGTATTTAATGAAGGAGCCTCTGCTCATAATGACTGGCAGAGGTTGTGTCACCAGTTGTTCTTGATATGCTAAAATTAATTGAACTAAGTGTTTTCCCTCTCCATTGATTTATGAAATTTCATGGTAACAGTTTTTTTGGGAGGAGGGACACTCATCAAATTCGAAGACATGACCTAGTAGGAGAAAAACTTGCCATGATGAATAAAGGGCGTGATAAAATATGCAGATTTGAACTAGAAAATGTTAAGTGCTCTAAATAATTACTAAAGGTGCATAAATGATACAGAACACGGGGTGGTTTTCATTCTGCAAAAGATTCAGTGGTCATAATGTTGAGGTGACAAATTCTTTTGTAAAGAATTATAATGATTTGTCTGTTAGTTTTCATTAAACCCTAATATTCAAAGTAAATGAAGTCAGAATTGGGGAAGCAACGGGTATAACCCTCCTAAGTGAAATATGGTTTAAAAAACATTTATTTGAAGTTGATTTAAGCATGCTTTTGTTTACTAGTTATGAAAAACTAGATTGGGGTAAAGGAATTCATTTGAATAATGTAAAACCATAATGGAGGGATGTGCTTAATGTTGTTTAGCACTACATCACCTATGAAGGTCGATTTGCGACAATGTTCAGGTATCATTGGAGGTTTTTATTGCATCTAAATGGGGAATCTAGGTTAAATCTACCTTATTATTTGTTTAAGAGCCTAGAAAAAATGGTCACAAGGGTAAAAAAACACCTTGACCATACCAATCATTCTATTTTCCATCATGGCTTAATAAAATTACTAATAATCACTAAATTAAAGAAATTGGATAGATACTGGTAACATATTTTTGTTTTGGTCTAGATTTGAGCCATAGATACATGAAGCCCAGATGCATATCGATGGTAAAGAGACATATAAGAAACGCAGAGGTTCGAGAGGGAAAAATAGAAAGGTCGAACATCAAAGCAATCAAACAGAAGATGAAGTCAATGCTGATAATGATGTTGTGTCAAAAATTTCAAAAATAGAGGTACAGAAGGAATTGGTTTGTGAGTTTCAAAAGGATGAAATGAATGCTCCAAATACTCCCAGGGACATTGAAGAAAATAAAATGGCTCAATAAATTTCTTCTAGTACAAAAAATGATTATACTCCTGCTCCAAAGAATTATGGAGGAGATTGGAGACCAAAAACTAGGCCAAAGAATAAACTGAGGATGAGCATAAAGGAAATCCTTAATTAAAATTTTTAAAAATATGTTGTAACTATCATAGAATACTCCTCCGTCGATGAAGATATACAAGTTGCAGATGAAGAGTATTATACATTAGATAAAACCCTTGAGGACATTTAGGAATAATTGAGGAATACACCAAAGTTTCCCGAGGAAGCTTATAAAGATAAAGGTAAACAAAAAATTTCTGAATTAGAAATAGGTACTTATTCAAAACCCTCAGATATTGAAGAATTAAATGAACCGGAGGATCTTGCACATCAAAAAGTTATGTAATCATTGTAAGAAGTTGAAGTCTTGAAAAAATCATTACAATATTTTAAGGATCAAAATTGATATCTAAATGATTCAAATGAAAAGTTAATGATAGAAAACAAGAGGCGGAGGGAAGATCTAGAAGATATCTATGCAAGCTATCAAGAACTAATGACATCTTCCAAGGAATTACTAATAAGAAAGAGACTCACTCAACAATAAAATGAGGAGCTCATTGGTCATAATAAAAAACTCCAAACTAAGGTTCAAACAATGGATGTAGAGTATTCTCGGATGCAGAGGAGATCATAGGTGCTTCATGGATTGACAATGTTAGTTGAAGCAGCTAGGAATATTTGACTGATCGTGTTTGAATACAACTCAAAGTCTGTTGACACTATTCAGGCATAGGACTCATGTCATATTTCCATAATATTTGAAATGATAGATGGAAAATTTTATGTTATGTTATTCATCATCATTTTCCAGTTGTTAGTGATTGATGGACGACTTTATGTTATGAGTCATAGATATAGAGAGAGTATGTATCATATTTTTTATTTTTGGTTTATTTGATCCATAAATCTTGGATCCCAAAACTGTTACTGTTTCAAAACATTTTGTATAAATATGAAAATGAAGAATAGGAAAGGCATTAGAAAATGGTTTTGGGAGATCAGGCTAAATATCATATGTATAAGGCATGCATTTTATCTTTTAATGGCTTATATAAAGACTATATTGGAATGATATTATCTTCGATATGAGCCCATTTTTTTCTTTTATCATAATGAATGTTTATGTTCAGCATGAGCACATGATTCATATTTTTGTTCTCTAATAAATGTTTTCTATCCTAGAATACTTGTGAATGGGTTAATGTTCATTATGCATTCTTAAATCATAAGCTTTAACTGTATATAATCCATACTCATATTTTTTTGTTTTCTCATAATTTAGTCATCTCTATTGTTTGATTACCTTATTCATGATCCCCACTTTACCTTTAAAAGATATTCATAAGCCAAAACCTAGTCATTTGACTAAAAAATTCAAGATTGTATGAAGTTTGAGCCTTAGTAATCTAGGTGAAGACTCCAGTGATGACAACTTCTAGAGATGTTGTCGGGGAACGAAAGTAAATCTTGTCGGGGTTTTAAATTTTTAAAGTCTGATTTTCGAAGGTGAACGAAATCAGGGTATTTTGTAGACAACATTTTTCTCCTGTAGTCCAAAAACCATCACAGTGGCTTCCAAGAGAGTTGGAACTAGGGGAAATCCTTCATATCCTTTACATACAGTAGTTCTAGATCTAGAGAAATTGTTAATGGAAGCTAAAGAAAATCTTAATTCTACATCAAAAATTACTCAGCATTATACACCAGTTTCTAAAACATCAAGTGGATTTATTGAACCCTCTTCTTTTGAAGACGAAAAAGGGAAGAAAGAATTATCTATCCTCATTCCTGAGTTTCAGAATCCTAGTCAAGTTGATAGTTTTAGATTTTATTCCAATCATTTTTCAGCTGAGGATGTAAAGGAAAACATTTGAACTCTGAACAATTTGATTATTTTAATCCATCATCATCACTTTATATACCTCTTACTAGTAGAATTCCCATTATCGAAATAAAGGTCAATTTACCACATTCTCAAATTCAATCCTTGACTTTTCAGGTTCAAACACATTCTTCACAAGCTTCCCCAAATATGGCATCTCAACCTCCTAACATGATGGATTCCATAGTAGTTTGTAGATATGCCCCATTTGTCTTACCCCAACCTCTAAATGATCTTCCTGATGGAGATTATCAGAAGTATCTCCCAAGATTCAATGGTCAAGGAGAGGTTATAACAGAGGAGTATTGGAATGCTTATTTTAGTTATTTTGATAACCATAATATAGAACATTAGGATGTGTGGATGCAAGTCTTTGTTCAAATTTTAGATGGAGAGGTAAGGAAATGATTTAGAGAATTTCCTCCAAACTCCATTGATGGGATAAATGTTTTGGAATACGTTTTTATGAGACAATGGGGAGATACCAAGGATTATCTTTATTACATTACTGATTTTGGAGCCTTAAAAAGAAAACAATGGGAGATAGTTACTGATTTTACTATACATTTGAGTAAAATGTATAGTAAAATCCATGCATAAATCAAGCTTACTGAGACATCTACAAAGCTAGCCTATTCAAATTATTTTGATGTTGAATTCTCTTTAATTCTAAGAGAAAGAAGAGTCAATACTTTAGTGAACATGAAATAAACAACTTTGGAGGTAGAGTCAAACTTGGTGGCAGTTAATTAGTTTAGAAATAAGTCAGAATATCATGAAGAAGACAAGAAAAAGAAAAATGAAATGTTACCATCTACTTCAAGGACAAAGGCAGTAGATAGTAAAATGGATGATATGACTAAACTCATTAAGAATATATCTGCAAAAATCAGTAGGATGGAAATGGGAAATAGAAATCAAAATAATGTTGTTTAGGATAATGATAATAGAAATCCTAATCAGTTTAGAAGGCCATTTAATTCTAGGTTTTTTCCTAGAGATAGGAGGAATACTGAAGATCAGAACGTGAATCCTCATCTTCAAAACAATTTGATAAGAGATGATGATTCAAATGAAATAGATGAAATGGAATTTGAAGACTTAGAGCCTGATATTGATTAATTGGATTATGTTTCTTCTTCTCATTTTTTAACTAGGTCTGAGTATCATTATTCAAAAATGGTTGATTATCATGAAGTAGATAATTTTGAACAAGGGTCATACATGTTATATATTTGTAATAAATACATCATAAGTCATATGGTATCAGATCTGGGATAAAACATGCTTCACAAGGAAAGAAGAACGCAAAGAATATTCCTGCAAAACAAGGATTGTCTCTTGAGAAGAAACATGATCTAAAAGGAAGTAGAGATAGTGTTTCAGACATATAAGAAGTAGGAATAAACCCTATTGGTTTCAACATGAAATTATCAAAATAAAAATTCCTATTCCATTGACTGAACTGATTAAAAACCAGTCATACAGAGAGCCGACTCTCAAAATCCTAAATTATCCAGCAAACTCCATTTCTTCAGATGTGATTAATTTACAAGATGAGAATTCGACCATTATTTTTGGTCCCAAAACATTTGATAAGCCATATGATAAATCTAATTACCCTCCATTTTATATCACTCTTATAGTTCATGATCAAATGTTGCATAATTGTCTTCTAGACTCTGGTGCTTCACATAATGTTATGCATAAGGCACTCATGGAATCTTTAGGGATTATTGTTACTAAAACCTATCATGATCTATATGCTTTTGAATCTAGAGTAGTAAACTATCTTGGGATCATCAAATATCATGTTGTCAACATTACACAATAGCCAATGAAAAGTGTACTCATGGATGTTGTCATAGCTGATATTTCTCCTAAATTTGATATGCTATTGTCAAGATCGTGGGAAAAGAGGGTAGGGGGAACCCTAAATATGGATCTTTCTTATGCTACAATACTGGTATTTGGAGGTGAGTACAGAAGACTTTATAGATAAGTACAACTTGCATATTTTGTAAGTGACAATAAAAATCCCACAAATCATCCAATCTATTCAGTTCAAGAAGATTTTTGTTCTTGTATGTTACATATAAATGATGATGCCACAAGTATTTTACAAGTTGAGAAAGATCATAAAGTTCATCCCAAAATGAGGGATCATGATTGTTAATGGAAAATTTACTTCAATGGTTCATTATGTAAAGAAGGAGCAAGAGCAAGTATTGTACTTATTTCTCCTACAGGTGAGATTATTTCCTTAATGTATAATATGGAATTCCAAACAACAAATAATATTTTTGAATATGAAGCATTGATTATTAGGTTAAGGGCTGCAAAGGACTTAAAAATTCAGCAACTTACTTTGTTTGGCGACTCTGAATTAGTAGTGCAACAAGTGAAGAATGTATCTCAGGTCAAACAACATTTGTTGAAAGTATACTGGAATGAGGTATGGTATTTGGTTGATAATTTTTTATTATGTTTCAACATAAATTATATCCCAAGAGATTATAATCAAACAATAGATTCAGTGGCTTTGGGAATAGATTACTTTAAAGTTCCCAAATTAACACAACTTAAGTATCTAATTGAAATAAGATACAAACCTTCAGTTCCAGATATTATTAAACACTGGAAAGTTTTTCATGATGATCAGGAGATTAAATTAGTTTTAGAATTAACAGATGAGTTCTCTACCTCACTAATTCATCAAGATCAAAATGTTGACTCGGATGAAAATGCTTCATGTACAAAATATTTAATTGGTAATCATAAAATAGTTAAACTAAAAGGAAATTTTATTCCTAAAGGGCTTGTTCCTCTTGAAAGATTTTTTTCAAAAGATGATACTTTATTGAATCTCACATTACAATCTACTGAAGAAAATGTCTTAAGTTGTAATATTGGTTCTGAATTTGAACCTAAAATGATTAAAATATCTAAGACACTTCCAGAAAAGGAAAGGAACAAGTACATTAAACTGTTGAAGGAATTTGTTGATATTTTTTCTTGGTCATATGAAGGTTTGAAAACATATAACACCAGCATAATATTCCCTTAAACCCAAATACTAATACTTTTAGACAGAATCTTAGGAGACTTAATCCAACACTGCTTCCAGTTATTGAAAAGGAGGTAAGAAAATTGTTAGATGCAAACATCATAATATCTCTTATATATTCTTCTTGGGTAGAAAATTTGGTACCATTACATAAAAAGAATGGGAAATAAGGCTTTGTGTAGATTTTCGTAATTTGAACAGATGCTCCCTTAAAGACAATTATCCATTGCCCAAGATTTATCAGATCTTACAGAGAGTGATGGGTGTTGTTAGGGAAAATATACCGTATGGATGGGGGTTAGAGGCCACCAACTTACTGAGGGTTTTACTTGCATACAACTAGGGTTTCATAAGCATATATCATAGAATGAGAGTGTTAGAACTTCTCATCATTCTTAGTTCTTAGTCCTTTCCTTTGCTTCAAAATTTAATTTCTTCATTGATGAGATCTACTAGTTGTTTAGTTAGATTTGATTTGAAATTGGTTAGATATGCTTTAGATCTGTCTATATTTGCCTCATATGCTTTATTTCCTTTCTTTTAATTATCATTTGATGCCAGTAAATTGAACACTAACATTTTCTTTTTTGCCTTGTGTCTTGTTTTGGAATTTGCAAGCACCACCATACCTGGGCAATTTACTAAGAGCGGCCGTCGCACTTTCTGCAGAGGAAACAAGCGGTTCCACCACACAAAACCAGTGGATAGAGAGTGGTGCCACAACTATATTCCTGTTGGCAAAAAGTGGTGCTAAAGCAGTAACGCTCTATTCTCTACCTTCAAGCAGTGGTGCCAGGTAGGGTTTTAATCCCAATGGATTTTTCAAGTTTGGAATTTATATTTTTGTTTTTTGAGATTGTTCTGGTTTGTTTATGATAGCTTCATTTATGAATTAAAATCTAGAAACTGAGCTAGGCTTTGCTAGGTTAGATCTCCAAGAACTAGGTTGAATTGGCTCATGAGCCTCTTGTAGTTTTGATTTTGGTTGAAGAAGAATTCTGAAAAGGAAGTGTAGGTCTAGATCTCTGAATTTTTTTTAATCAAATTGAAAGAATGTAGATTTGCTTTTAGTCTTCATTAGTTTAATTTAAGGTTGTTTTCATTCTTTGATTTCAAACATTAAGAGAAAGGTCTAGGTTAAGCTTAGGTATGAGTTGGTAGAGACTTGATTGTTCTTGCAGACTCTCAAGTGTTTAATTTCTGATTGATTCTTAGGTGTTCTTGCTCTCAGAAAAAAAGAAACGTTTGTTGTGTGCATCTTAGTTTTATTTTTGAAGAAGTTTCAAAAATGGTGTGTTGAGTAGTCATCATAGTCTTTCTTTTGAAAAATAGATCTTGTCATTTTCCTTTTCAAATTTCTTGTTTTCAAGTCATGATGTGCTTGCAATAGGTTTAAATATATAGTTCCATATTTGTTTACTTGGGATTTAGTCATTTTGGATAAGTAGGAACCGAACCTCTATCTCTTCCTTAAGTAGGGCATTTTGCGAAAAGTGAAAGAAAGGCTTTGCATAAACATTTTTCATGGCTTTACTTTTATGTACTCACCTCATGCATTCACCTAACCACAAAAGATAAAATCAAGTGCTAGACTTAGGTTAAAATTTGTAGAAAGGTGTGATAGGTTAGAGACGTGTTCCAACATCTTTAAGCGTAGGAGTTGTCGTTGTTTAACTACACTGCATCCCGGGGATCGTGTGGTTCTTACACATACCGCTGGTATATAGAGCGACCTTTCATGTACCCTTGAGGTATATAGAAAGGTACTTCACGTACTCATTTGTATATTGAAAGGCTCCTTTCGAACGATTGTGCATTAGACAACACTACTCTGGAGTGGAGCTCCCATGTACCTTGTGTATATAGGGAGACACTTTCAGGGATCCTGAGACCATTTGAGCATATCACTTTGACTGTCTTATCACCGCAATACACCGAGAACAACACTCAGGGAGATTACTACGCATGTGTCATCTAGGTAGTCGGGTGTTCAGGAAAGGGTACGGTCCCAATCCTCCTTATTGTGTTTCACTATTGGACCCTGCGATATAACATGAGTTGTGGTGGTTTGACAATCTTGTGAGGATCCTGACTTTTAACCACTCCTATCACAAGTTTTGTTTGCTTATTTATCTTGAGTAGCATTTTATGTTCTTGACTAGATAGGGCTTCTTCTTTTTTATATCAGTTTGATTTTTGCAAACTAGTTGATTTCCCATGGGGGAGGTTCCGTCGATTACAAGGGTTATCACTGGAAAATCCTTTGAACCCTCCGGCTCAACCTCCCATGGAAAGAGACATGGAGAACAATTTCAAGGCAGGTGGTGATTCTATTCCTGAACTAGAAGGAATTCTAGTTGAAGAGGAATGATTTGAATCTCCTCTTCCCAATGCTCTCATGATGGACCTATCAGGACCACCACCAGTGGAGCAACCTTCCTCTCAAAACACATCCTTTGTCGTCCCAAATCCTTCCATAGCTAGGCTAAAACAATTTCAGCCTGATGAAAGGGTGGCTCCTATATTTTTTCCTAATGCTCCATTTTGGGAGACTACCCTTGGTCAATCCATATCTCAGTTCGGTACTACTACTACCGTGAATGTATGAGCTATGGAGTTGACCCCAAACTCTATAAGACATTTTCCCTACCTTTTACCTAGTGATATTTTAGGTGGGTCAAAACATATTTCTTCTAGTGTTGTTCTAGCCAATCCTCCATCTGCACCTACGGTATATAGACTTGCCACTCCTTCAAGAGTGCCACAGTAAGCTCAAAATCCTTTGTCAAAATCACAAATGGGAGGAGCTTCTATGCCTCCCATAGCTTTGCCGAATGTTGGAATTCAATTTGTCCCTCCTACATCCAAAACCACTAGAGGATGTTATGTACATGTTCTACATAATATTTCACATCCTCCCCCTCCAGGTGTTGGACCTAGTGGTCATACTAGTCTTGGTCCTATTGGTCTTGCTTCGCAACCTCCTACATCAGCTTGGGTCCCTCCTCAACAGTCTAACATTGGTAATCAATACCTTAGCGGGGCACAATACAATAATCCCTTATATGTCCCTTATCTTGGAGGAGTTACCAATCAGTGAGCTCAACCTACTTATGGACCTCAAGCCAGACTTAACCAAGTGAAACCACAGTTTATGGGTCAAAATGCTCCCAACTATCAACAATTTGGTGGGTTTTACAACCAACCTCAACAGAACTTTGGTCCTACCAGGGTATCCTTACCTTATTAGTATTACAACAACCCACAACCTAACCGACAACTTCCATTTTTTGCTACATTGGATTTTCCTGACTTGTCCAAGTTAATAAATGACCTTATTCAACATGATCCATTTTGGCCTACCATCCCAGTCAAACTTCCGTCAGATATTCCAAAATTTGATGGCAAGCAGGGAGAAGATCCCAAAAATCATGTGATGACCTTCCATTTGTGGTGTTCATCCAACTCCCTTATGGATGATTCTATTCAATTGAGACTCTTCCAGAGAACATTGACCGGAACGACCGCAAAATGGTATATCAAACTTCCACAACATTCGTTTGTGGATTTTAATTCATTGGCAACTGTGTTTCTTACTCAATTCCAATTACGCATCCGATATGAAACTGGTACATATCTCTTGACCTCTCTTCGAAAAAATACCTCTACTCACATATTAGATCACATCCATCAGTGGAGGAGGCGCCGAAGGTTAATCAAGGCTCCCATTCCAGATCAAATTTTGGTCGACTGGTTCACCAAGTCCTTATTGCTTCCGATCACCTGATATGTGGCCATGGGTGGTGCTATCATTGAAGAGTAGGCTATTAGTCGGACCCAATATCTAGACTTAGTCTATTCTCAGTCTGGAACCTTATACAACTTAATTCCCAATGCTCCTCATCCCAGTACCGACCCTACTAAGCCACTTGTAGAGACTCCTGTGGATGGTGTTGTTGGTGTTGTAAAGGAAAGTTTCCTATGGCTAGGGTTTAAGAAGCCATCAACGTACTGGGGTTGAAAGGTGGATGCAAATGGTTCTGCAAGTATATATAACAATATTTAGAGATTAGAAAAGGTTCACACCTGATTAGCTGAAGGCTGGTCCAAGATTTCTCTAGCCCTTCTCATGCTCCTCTTCCCCAAGAGACCTGCAAAACAAGTTATACCTTCCTCAAACCATTATGACCACATATAAAGCAATGATAATAAAATAAGCATGAAATAATGATCTGAATAACATCATCATATGATCATAAACATAAATTCAATCACATTGAACAATTATTTGCAAAGAAGAAGGACATCACATCTTTATTAATCTTGAAAACAAGTACAAGTATACCTTCTCTTCAAGTTCGGCACCTCACGAAACCTTGATTTGGTTCTGCTTCTCTTCTCCAAGAAACTCAGCCTCCAAGCT
The DNA here is from genome assembly GCA_001517045.1 of Pseudotsuga menziesii. Classification (NCBI taxonomy): domain Eukaryota; kingdom Viridiplantae; phylum Streptophyta; class Pinopsida; order Pinales; family Pinaceae; genus Pseudotsuga; species Pseudotsuga menziesii. Next base: position 973,974 of record LPNX010511591.1, on the reverse strand, counting down.
CTGCAACACAAGGAGAATGCTTCTAGGGCAAAGGTGTGGGCAAAGAGAGCTCCAAATCCTCTAGCATAACAATGCAAAGATTCAAGTCTCCTCTCATGGACCTCCCTTACCTCTATTTATATGCTTTATGAAGAGTTAGGGTCGAATACAAAGTAGTTAAAACTAAAGGAGTTAGTTGCATAACTACCCAAACTACCCATGATTAACCAAATTTCAAAATACATATTTTTTTGACATTTTTTGGAGGCGTACATGGGTATTATATAGAGAAAGTCACATATGTATGCGGGTTTCCTTAAGGAAACCCACATACACATCAAAAAACTCATTTTTAGAGTACTTCTAGGCATTTTCAAACTTTGGTGTCTTCTAGAAAGTTTTAACTAACTGAAATATATTTCCAATGCTATAGAGATGAGGTCAAATAGAGTTACAGAACTCAAGATATAAATCCTCCAAGTTAGGTTTTTTTTGAGTGACTTTCATGAAGTGTTGTCATGGAAGTGTCGACATGCGACAGAATCATGGGAAAGTGGTCACAGGTAGAGATGTGTCATTTTGAGCTATAACAGTTGGTACAATCCTACCTTCATCTGCAGCTAAGCCTGTTGAACCACATAGTGCTTCAACTATAAATTTTTCTACTCCTACGGTTTCTGCCGAGGTGAATGCAATTCAATCCTCACAATCACCCAATAATAAGAAGAAAGGAAAATGTAAGAAAAAAAAACCTGGAAACCAACAAGAGAGTACCAAAACATTGACTCCAGATAATGACACAAAACCTAAGTAGAAGGCGAAGTATCCTTGTTTTTTATGTGGAGATGATCACTTCACGAAAGAGTGTCCTCGTCATGAAGAGATTAATAAATTTTTGAAAGCTAACCCCACACCAGCAGTGTTAGCTGACCCTTTCCCATCCCAACAACAAATGATTGATCACATATCTTTTCATGGTCCTTCATCCTCTACTGAATACATACATATGATGTCTACTGAAACAGTTTCATTGACTACCAGAAGTCAGACATATGATAAAACACCTGAGAAGAAAGACGAGGGTCCTTCTCTCGAGAAGACTCCTCCTATCAATCCTTCTTCTCCACCTCCTTCTAATGGTCCTCTCACTATCGAGAAAACTAGTTTTGACATGATCATGCATCCTCCAACGAGTACAATCCATAATTTTTTTTTCAATCCCAGTGCTCAAGTTGCTCTTTTTTATAATATTGTTGAAGAATTATCTCATGCGCCTTATGCTATGTACACGTTGGAAGTACTCCAAAGCTGTCCTACAAAAGGCATGAATTTTTTGTCGGCCCGAGGGGATTTCGATCCTAATAATTCCACCATGATCACCTTTAATGTGGAGAACTATAAATCGAGGCTATCCCATTAGCTCGCTTTTCAAATTACTACTAGAGTGGTGGGTAGAAATGTCCATCGTACCGTCTTGGATGAGGGAGCTTCCACATTGGTTTTGTCTATGTCTTCCTGGAGATCCATTGGTTCTCCTGAGCTTAGTAAGTCACCAACCACCTTAAAAGCTTTCGATAGACGAGGTTTTCAACCCCATGGTCTGCTACCGTCATTTTCCATCGAGCTGGGGGGAAAAACCGTTTCTATTCAAGTAGAAGTGGTTGATGCTCCTCTAGATTACAATTTATTGTTAGGAAGGAATTCATTTTATGCTATGATGGTTGTTGCGTCACCGGTTTTTCCCACACTCCAATTTCCACATCGAGGAAAAATTGTGACTATAGATCAGCTTGATTGTTTCTCATCAGATATTACTGCTTCCACTGCAAATAATGTTCCTATGTTAAGGAATTCATCTCCTCCCTATCAATCTATAGGGGTTGGATTGTTGAAATATTCTTCACTCATGGGAGTTTTTCCACCCAACACTACCCCTCCTAGTACAAAACTTGCCACGGTAAACATGATATCCTCCATGACTGGGGGCATGTCTAAGGGAAAATAGATTGATGCGTCATCTTGTATGAGTCCACACGAAGCCCTGTATGATGCCATTCATTCTGTTTCTGATGCTTACGTAGATGATCATCATCTGGTAGCATCAGATCCTTACCATCTGCCCTACTGGCTAGATCCCCCTCTCCCGAATTTAGATTATCTCTTACATACTTTTCCATCGGATGAGTCTATTATGGAGGTTATGAGTCTGGATGAATCTTTATGGGAAGACTCTCATCAACGAACTTCATTTATTCCTAATGCCAATTTGGTAGATTTAGATTTTGTTTCTCTGATTAGTATTGATATAATTGAGTATCCGCAAACACCTGTATTACTGTAAGGTGTCGATTATGAAGGGACTTTATGCAATATCACCAAAATAATTCCCATCAATATATCGATTAAGCCAGGTGTTGTCAAGCATATCCAAATAGGCCAAAACTGCTCGACAACAGAAATTGAGGAATACCAAGCTATTTTTAAGGAATTCTGTGATGTTTTTTCCTGGACTTATGAAGAAATGCCTAGGATTGATCCATCTACTGTCATACATGAGATCAAGACATACCTGATGGCAAGACTTGTTAGGAAAAAAATTCACCAGGTCCACCAAAGAAAAGCTGAAGTTGAGAAGCTCCTGAAAGCTATTTTCATATACCCCATGCCTTTAACCAAGTGGGTGTCTAATAATGTTCATGTTTCCAAGAAACAAGGCACTATTAGGGCTTTGTTGAGGCCTGGAAAATTGCAGGTAACAACAGTTAGGAATTCTCCCCAGTAAACATTCCCAACTAGACCGTTAGTGTTTGGTATGGGGAATTCGTTTGGTTTACGATCTGGCTACTGTAGGTCAAGTAACAAAAATAAAGGGTTTTACTGGTTGCGGCCTCGTCCACCGTGATGTTTTTAGTTTTTTGTAATTAAGTATGAGATGCAAGTGCCTATCTAAATAATGTAGATTGATAGAGAATACGAGGAGCAATCACAATGTGATGCACATGTTCTTATAGGCTTGTCTTAACTCTCTCACATCTAAACCACACACAACAAGGAAAAAAAAACTAAAACTAACTATCTAACCTATCCCTAGGGAGCAAGATTATCATTCATCAATGAGCAATGTATTTTGCACATGCATTGAGAAAAATCATGGATAGCTGTTACTTATTCAAAACACATGAACATTTATAGATATATGAACAACCAGATAGCTAATTGTTTATGAACAACATTCATTACTCATAGTGGAAATTTCATAGTATAAACTAGAGTGCATTCATAACAAGAACATAGGTTCAAAGAGTTAGAATGATCTCACAGTTAATGGATAACATCTGAAACGAAATAGTTCGCATTCAACAAATCCATAGCACAACATTTGAAACCTTCCACAAAGCGTTCTCCAACATGAAACTTGTAATTTCTTTATCCAAAAGGAAATAGTTCTTCTTACATCAGACTCTCACAAATCTATCTGGGAAAAAGTCCCTCTCTACAAATAACTCTCCTATACTTATACAAAAAGGAAAAACTTTTGGGTTGCCCCAAATGACTCTTGGGCTTACCCAATGTTTCAAATCCCAAAATTCGTCCCGTAGTGAGTGCTCATACATTATACAATATATTACATTTAAAACAAAATTTAATAGAGCACTTTTATGTAGAGGGCCCCACTTGATCATTAAAGAATTTTTTCCACGCCTAGGCCTCTACTGCTATGCTTAAAAAATCTGAAGGTTCAAGAAAAAAGATGTTGATCTCATATTTTGCAGCCTGATTCCTAACCACCTCTATTCTTGTTGGACTCAAGCGTAGCTGATCTTCAAGTAAATGGATGCTAACTACTAAATGAGCTACTATAGTCTTCAAGATCTGTTCATCTAAATCTTTGACCTACTATATCTTCTGTTCATCCTCTTGGTACCTGCTCTGTAGTAGTTCTGTGAACAACTCATGCTCTGGCAATGCACATCCAGTCTTTGTTCTTCAGCAACTTGGCATCAATTGTAGGTGAATAGCACCCTTCTGCAATATTAAGCACAGACTCCTCTCGTTTTCTTCACCGTCCTCTTTAATTCCTCTGCAGTATTTATTGCAAACTCTAATAAGTCGTAGTCCTGCTTTAAACCATGTCGATCCTTAGCCGGTAGCTCTGCAAGGGTTTCTTCATTGGTTTCTATCCACACTATCCTACCAGTCAGGACTTCCAAAATATCCTGAGACCTATCTACAAAATATGAAGTAGTGTCCAGGATTTCTTCCAACCTGCTGTCTACCTGTAAGATTTTACACCTTTCTTCTTCAATGGACACCTGCATTTGGTGCATTCTTCTTTGTTGGGATAGGACATGCTCCTTTAGAGGTTGGATATCAGTTTTTTTTTCACTGACATCCTTCAGTGATGCTGTTAATGAAGCAATCTGTCCCTCAAAACTTGCTTCCTGCACTTGGTATTGTTTTTCCCTTTCTTCTATGGTGGCCTTCTGTGCCTCCAACTCAGCAACTTTGCTCTGCAGCTGGTCCTTTTCTGCACTCAAAGTTTCATATCATAATTTGAGGTCATTGCTCTCTGTCTTCAACCCTTGATACTCTAGCTGTAACCTCTGTAGTTCTACTAGACTATTCTGAGCATCCCTTTCATTTTTCTCTACTGAGACTTCCAAGGACATCTTGCTTTCCTGCAGAGTTTGGAATTCTATCTTCGAAGCTCTTACTTCATTATGCATATATTCAAATTTTCTCTTTAACTTGTTACCTTCATCCCTCTCCTTTTTTAGAGTTTCCTTTAATTGTGCTGCATTTTTTCTTTATTGCTCAAGTTCTGTCATAAGTCTATCCACGTTGTCTTTAGTGGCCTGGGTTAATGCCACCCTAGCTCTGGCCGTCAGTCGTGGATCTGCATATGTCCCATGCACCAAAGTTTTATCAGTAATCATCATACATGATTGTCCTCCCGTTTCGACTTTTTTCTCAGTTCTCTTGACAATCCTCTTCTTCTCTTTGTCATAGAAGATGGTGCTGAAATTAGAGACCTCTTCTCCTTCCTTTTGCATAAAAGGTATTAGATTCAATCCAGAAAAAACATGTTCTTGGGTGCTGCCAGAAGTTGCAGCAGACTCCTGAGGGTCAAGATTATCCTGATGCTCTTGATCTGTGTGATTATGTGCCCCTTATGCATTTGTCTGTTCAGTATTTTACTAGTCTTTCTTAGCTTCTGCTAATCTTAGACCTTCACTTTCCTTTTGTTTTTTCTTTATCTCTTCATCCTCCTTCTTTCTTTCTTACTCTTCATTCTTTGTTGCTTCCTCTGCATCTTTCTTTCATTCTTCTTCTTAATTCTTGAGCCAACTCTCTGCCTCTTGTTCTAGTCTCCTAGCATCCTCTTCCCTCTTCTTGGCTTCCTCTTCTTTAGCTTTCTTTTGTGCAGTTTTGCCTTTACCCCCCACAATGGTGATCTTCTGCTTAAATCTTTTCTTCAATGCAGTCCTGTTCTTTGCATTCCTGAAGACTTCTTCATCCTTGTCCCAGAAGTTTGTATATTCAAAATGAACATTTGCTTCTTTGCAATGCTCTGCAACCTTATTCTGGGAGTCATTCCTGTGGAAATTCATCTCCCCAAAGTGAAAGTGCTCCAACTCTTGTACAAATTCAGTAGTTAGTTTGACTTTTGAAAATTTGTAACTCCCTACCTGGAAAGGTATGGCAAGATAGGATTCCTTTTTATGTTCAAATAGGAAGTTTCCTATACCATATAGATATACTTGCCTAACTGCTTCTTTATGTACCACATAATTAGTGGCATACTTAGGGAGTAAAGAAGGGGCCCTCGAGCAACCATACATTCTAATGTACATCCCCTCTTTAGTCAAATAATAGCTCCCATGTTCCTCAATGACTTTGAATGCCTCCTCGGACATACAGTTGCATTCTGTCAGGAAGATTAAAGTGTACAAAGGCATAATGAAATGTTCACATATCTCTTTATAGTGGCTATAATATTTGTGTGCCCAAAATAGTTTGTATGCAGTGTACACAGGGGTTCTGTCCCTGTCCCAATTGCACCTTAAGGCTAGAAATGATCGGGTACACATTATACAGTCCACTAAGATGGAGCTCATATAGGACTCAGAATTTTTCTGGGACACCCCTCCCAAAGCTGGAGATATACAGGCTGAGAGGATTTTAGACACTATGTTTTCCCAGTTGAATATGGTCCCCTGAGTGGCCACATAGAAAATAATGGGTATCCATCCAAACTTGAAACTTTTACAATGAGCTCTCCCAAACACTATATTCAGCATCGGTGCTATAAACCTATAAGGAGTCCAGAGAGTAGCTGTGTCATACTCTCCTGATGGTCTGGTTCGAAAGTTCTTCCCAGGTATCATCATTCTCTTCATTGTTTCAACCAGGTCCAAATTTATCTCCTTCAGCCAACTTTCAGTTAAGTATACTTGAGCAAGAGGTAGGTGATATGCCAGTGAGAGATAACCAGGACTGTATGCAGCATAGCCCTGTTTAGAATTATTTGCTAAGATCATTGCGGTCACATCTGCCCTAGGCAGGATCCAGCCGATCACCTCAGAGCATGGGAACAACTCAGGTCTAGTGGCTACCTTCATCAGAGCTGTTTTCTCGATGTTGGCATATATGGTTAGTTCTTCAAATCCTGCATCAGGAACTTCCTGATTTGAAATCATCCGATATATCTCACCCCGTTTGTAGTCTAGCTCTACCCTGGTGGTAGCTCTAGTGTCTTCGTAGATACATTCCACCTTAGAAATGATCTCCACATCTGGTTCTCCCTCAGCAACAAGAGCCTTCTTCTTTTGTCTTTTAGACATATCTCCTTTGAAGAATTTTCCCTGACATAGACCAAACATGTTATTAGGCTATTGGAACTTATAGTTAGTGTTCTAAGAATGAAGAAAAAACAATATAAAACAATTACTTTTTCCATATGCATTCTCAACAGATAAACTATCAGAAAATTAATGCATAATCGATAGGCAAAAAGAACCTCTGCAAACTAGGTCTGAAAATTTCTAAGTCCATCTGCAACTAAACATGACCCAGATAGCACATACATCATTTAAACCAAAGTACATCCTAACTCCTCGCCAAAACAAAAAAACCCTATTAGTGAGGCCCATCTTCGAAAGCGAGACCCTATCCAGAACACGCGGGAATCCCAAATGGACTAAAGATCAAACCCTCCGGAGTTCCAAACAAAAAGAGGTCAATGCCTATGACGAAAAGAACTGAAACCTCCCTTCCTAGATGGCCATAGATAACCCCATAAAAACTGGTGCAGACAGCGTAACACTTGTCTGCACCAGCTACCTGAACCTTCAGACTGGGATCGAGTTTTCATAACGGCTTGAAAACAGGCTCAAGAAAACAAACCCCCCATCGTAAATGATGTGAAACTGATCAATACTTCACGCCGTAATCATACTTAGATGACAACTACCAAACGATGGGAAGACCTTACCAGGGGAAAACCCCAGTTCCTAAAACGACTGATAAACTCAAGAGAAAGGAGAAACTGTGGTTGGGCTACCTGGAAAACAAGTTGCAATCGACGGGATGGTCTAAAAATTCCACAGTAGCACTTCGAATGAACGAAATACCGACAGCTAAGCACGGATGCACAATTCGACTCGACAGGGATGGAGCAAGCGTGAGTTTTTACAAGGATAAACAATAAAATAAAAATTCACCCCAAGATATATAGACCTCCCGGTAAAAAAAAAATGTCGACGGGGAAAACCTTCATCGGCGAGCGAGATAACTAAGCATTAGACGACTAATTCACCAAGGAGCCACAATGGCGGGAGCCATACAGCCTAAAGGTTTCACGACAAAATAAAACATCGACAAAATAAACTCTAAAAAACTGCAGCATCGGAGCTCGGAACCACTATAGCATCGGATGACTAGTTCAGTAAAAAGCCGCAACGACGGAAGTCACATGGACTAAGGGTCCCTCAGCAATCAAAAACATCGACGAAGATCAGAACAAATCATCGGCAAACGTAAAACTCGGAGGGCCGTGAATCGACAAAGAAAAAGAATAGGCTTTCGATCAAATGTCAAACACAACCCCGATAGTGAAAGAAAGCAAATCATTTAAAACAAAAAACCCATGGAATCGACAAATATATGGCATTTCTTTGGGGTGCTTGCAATCTGCCATCCAAAATAGTGGCAACGCACAGGACTAAAGCTCTGATAGGGATAAAATATAAAACGCCGATAGTCAAAGTTTTGAAAAATAAACAAAGGAGATAAAAACATCGACGAAAAACATGATTGTCCATTGGGGCATTCATAATTTAGCTTCTGCAACGACGGCTGCAAAGAGGACTACGGCCCCAATTTATTGTTCAATGAACTTCCGACAACGAAAAGAAAATTATCTGCAAACCAAAAGCATCAGCAGACAAAATATAGTCATTGAACTTCTGAAAATGCTAAACACTTAACCCCAATCCATCCTCAAAAGATCCATACTTGTAGCAGAGGAATAACAAAGTTCAACAATCGCAAACAGATCCAGGAAAGATAAAATTAAAAGGAGGGTCCAAAATTTTTAAAAATTTGGGGAATAGTTGCAGCTGCAACATTTGGCGACTACCTGGTGAACCTAGATCTCTGGACAATTTCTTCCTTAAGTAACAGACTGTTTGACAATAAAACCAACATGTTGAATTCTTCTAGAAGTATGGATTTCCCAAATGGAAAATGTATGTACTTTTAATCATTGATGATAGCCCAATTTAGGAAAATGGAAACCAAGATTTCAAAGTCAAGATAACTCTTTTGAGGCCAGGAATATGAGTTTGATTTTTTGCCTCTGTCTTCAGGTAGCTTCCAGCTTGGACCCCACAGGATTGTAACATATGGTAAACATAAATATTCATTTGTTCCTCATTCCCATGCCATTTTGCACTTTTTGTGCTTTTGAAATTTTGTCCTTTCTTTTGAGTCCTCTTGCATGCCTTTCTTGCTAAATTTTTATATTCAGGCTCCTCTATCCATAGTGTCCTTTTGTGTGAGAGATGTATTTAATTTTTATCTCACGGATGGAGAAGAACTTTAGCAATTTTGTACTCATATGATTTAGTACTTTGTTTTGATACATATTGCTTTCTCAGGAGATTCTTGACTCTTATTTGCCTTTTGCTTTCAATTCTTGGCATGGGATCATTTATATATAATATACTGTTTACCTTGCTTCCTTTCCATGGGTCTTTTGCTGTCACCCACTAGGACATTTTTAAATGTGAGATGGATGGAGCCTCGAAATAGTATTCCAGACCTTTTGATCCTGAGTTATTTTACAAGGATTAAGTAGGACTTCAATGTGTTCATAGCCATTTAGGAAAACTGCTAACTAGAAGAAATTCTTTCAGATAAAACAATAGTACATAGTCTTATAATCAAGGATTTTAGTTAATCCATAATTCTGATGCTCTCCATGCAACCAAAAGTTTGCTTCTTTTTATTGAAATCAATCAAAAATCTAAACTAAAAACAAATAGAAATAAAATAAATCAAACATAAACATTCAAATCAATTTATTTATGTACAAGATAATCCAAAAAAAAAATCAAGAAAACTAAAGTTTGAGAACTAAACCACTAACTTGTCAATCCTCTGCCCACCCCTATAAATCTGACAACTTGTAAGTTAAGGGGCTAGGATTGACTACAAAATGAAAAAAAAACTAACCATTATCTAATTCTAGTGTACTTGAATCAAAAAGTACATCTACTATTTTACAATAAATCTCATCAGCCCGTGAAAATCGAAGGAGATCGGGCTGGGTGTCTGATGTATTGCTAGCTTCTTCTTCTTGGTAGTCTCCCGGTTCTAGCTCAATTAGATGATTTCCCAACACAGAATTCACTGGTTCATTTTTTTCTTCCAATTGGTAACATTGTGCTTCATATAGGGCTCTCTTAATATTTTAATATGTTTTGGACTTCCCTTCTGAGGCAGCCACAAATGTGACCAATCTGAAGCAAAATAACCATTTAGTCTTGCTTGATTCAAAATCAGTCCATAGACATCAGGTATGTCTGCTACTACAATATCAATGTACTGACATATCTTTTCATTTGCAGATAAGCGAATCATAACATCTTCCATTTCCCCAACTACTTTCACATTGGTCCTGTCTAACTGACTAACCTCCCAAGTAGTAGGTTTAGGTTGTCCATTAATCCTTTTGCAGGTAGACAATGGCATCACATTGACTGATGACCCTGAGTCTACTAAAAAATTGTGCACATTATGGTTTAAAATCTCAAGGGTCAGGAGTAACGATGGGGTTTTAAACCTAGTCTTACCTCCCACACTTGCTTCAACAATCTCTTCTACAGGTTGGTTGTTAATGGGAAGCTCCTCCTCTGGTACTTCTAGTGCTTTTGACAATTTGTACCCTGTCTCAGGTGCTTTGATATTTTCTTTGATATTATCAGCTTTGTCTTCAATAGTCCTAACAGGCATGTTGACTTGTTTTGGATTTTGACTGCTAATAGTAAGTTCAAGTACTTTATCATTTGTATTGTTCTTCTGTATTTTCTTCATCTTCTCTTGAAATTTCTTAATCTTTGGAAGTATTGAATTGTATTTACTTAACAAACCTTGGCTCCTTGTTGTCACATTTGTTTCTGATATCTCCTCATGCTTCAGAGTACCTTCGTCTTCTGTATCAAAAAGTGAGACACAGTCCCATAAAACCAGAGCATTATCCTCTTGTTTTTTTGTGGATTTATTTCCCTTTTCCTCCTCCTCCTCATCTTCTGTTAGTTTAGAGTAAAATAGCTAATTCATTACTAATGTCATTGAATTGATCCACCAAGGACATTTTTTCTCAGAATGAGGTTGCTGATGAAATGTGCAAAAGTTATCCATCCCTACCTCTGTTAAGTTCATTGATGCAGGACTATGTGGAGGAGGCTTAGATTGATTGTTGTCCTCTCTCCTTTTATAGTAAGGCTTATAAGATTTCTGAGCTTCTTTTTCCTTTTCCAGATCTATTATTTTGTTAGATAGTTTCTGCATCATTTTCAACATTCCTTCAAAGTCATGTGACTGCTCTTCCTTAGGCTTAGATAGTAATAAGGATTTCTTACCAAAAGTTTTTTCTCCCGACTGCTCAGGATAATATTCTATGCTCTCTTTTTCAGATTTTACTCTCTCGGATTCTTCATAAGTTTCTGACAACGTAGGTTTGACTTGTATCTTGGAAAACATGGCCAAGTCAGGCCCTAAAGCTAAAGCATAGTATTCGATCAAAACCTTATCAGACGGTTTATCAGTTGAGAAAAATTCTTAAGATAAGCTGCAAACCTTTGGGTGAAACTATGCACTTTCTCTTTTCTTTCTTTCTTCAAAGCACATAACCCTTTCATTAGAGCTGCATGAGTTTTCTAGGCTACATATTTACTTCTGAATATCCTTTCAAAAGTGTCCCAGTCTGGGATTGATTTTGCAGGCAGAGCAAAATACCATGAGGCTACTGATCCTTTCAGGGTATGTGGAAACAATCTGCAGACTACATCTTCATGTCCTCCAGCCCTTAGTCCTTCTATAGCCAAGTAAAAGCTTTGCAAATGATCATATACTAAAATATTTTCACTTGGGTCAAACTTGGGCAGCATTTTCTCAAAAGCCCGAGGTAAGTCATGCAAAGGAGGTGCCAGGTTTAAAGGTGACCTAGCCTTCCAAGCTGGTGGTGGATTTGGTGGGTTGGGTGGCTGATTTGCGTTTATGTTTTCCATGAGTCTGGGTGGAGAATGAGGTGGTGAATGAATAGGGGTACGAATAGGTGAAAAATAAGGTGTATCTGGGTCCAACTGATTCAGAGGTTGAACAACTTCCTGTAAGGATGTTTCTACTAGTTCTTTAAAATCTCCAACCAACACTGCGTCTTCCAATATAGGACGGTCTTTTTTCTTATATTCTCTTCTGGGCAAGACAGGAATAAATGGTAATCCTCCAATCTTCTTCACATATGCCCTAGTATGTATTCTCAGATCAATAACTACTTCATTATCGACAGAATACAGATGCTCTTTATCCTTCTCTTCAGGAATTGGATCGAGAAACAGACTGCTTTCAAAACTATCACTGGTGGAATAATCTCGAGGAAGTGGGTTTCCTCGGCTAGCCATGCACTGGCTGCCCTCCTTCTAGATCCAAAAACTGTTGAGGCCTGGAAAATCGCACGTAACAACAGTTAGGGATTCTCCCCAGTAAACGTTCCCAACTAGCCCATTACTGTTTGGTATGGGGAATCTGTCCGGTTTATGGTCCGGCTACCATAGGTCAAGTAACACAAATAAAGGGTTTTACCGGTTGCGGCCCAGTCCACCGTGTATGTTTTTAGTTTTTTGTATTTAAGTATGAGATGCAAGTGCCTATCTAAACAATGCATATTTATAGAGAATACGAGGAGCGGTCACAATGTGATGCGCAGGTTCTTACCTCCCGTCTTAACTCTCTCTCATCTAAACCACACATAGCAAGCAAAAAAAAAAACTAAAACTAACTATCTAACCTATCCCTAGGGAGCAAGATTATCATTCATTAATGAGTAATGTATTTTGCACATGCATTGAGAAAAATCATAGATAGCTGTTACTTATTCAAAATGCATGAACATTTATAGATATATGAACAACCAGATAGCTAATTGTTTATGAACAACATTCATTACTCACAATGGAAATTTCATAGTATAAACTAGAGCACATTCATAACAAGAACATAGGTTCAAAGAGTCATAACGATCTCACGGTTAATGGATAACAGCTGAAAAAAAAATAGTTCACATTCAACAAATCCATAGCACAGCATTTGAAACCTTCCATAAAGCTTTCTCCAACAGGAAACTTGTAATTTCTTTATGCAAAAGGAAATATTTCTTCTTACATCAGACTCTCACAAATATATCTGGGAAAAAGTCCCTCTCTACAACTAACTCTCCTATACTTATACAAAAAGGAAAAACTTTTGGGTTGCCCCAAATGACTCTTGGGCTTCCCCAATGTTTCAAATCCCAAAATTTGTCCTGTAGTGAGTGCTCATACATTATACAATATATTACATTTAAAACAAAATTTAATAGAGCACTTTTATGAAGAGGGCCCCGCTTGATCATTAAAGATTTTTTTCCACGCCTGGGCCTCTGCTGCTATGCTTTCAAAATCTGAAGGTTTAAGAAAACAGATGTTGATCTCATATTTTGCAGCCTGATTCCTAACCACCTCTATTCTTGTTGGACTCAAGCATAGATGATCTTCAAGTAAATGGATGCTGACTGCTGAATGAGCTACTGCATTCTTCAAGATCTGCTCATCTAAATCTTTGACCTGCTGTAAATTCTGTTCATCCTCCTGGTACCTGCTCTGTAGTAGTTCTGTAAATAGCTCATCCTTTGGTAATGCATCCAGTCTTTGTTCTGCAGCAACTTGGCATCGATTGTAGGTGACCAGCACCCTTCTGCAATATTCAGTACAGGCTCCTCTCATTTTCTTCATAATCTTCTTTAATTCCTCCGCAGTATTTATTGCAAACTCTAATAAGTCATAGTCCTGCTTTAAACCATGTCGATCCTTAGCCGGTAGCTCTTTAGGGGTTTCTTCATTGGTTTCTTTCCACACTATCCTACCAGTCAGGACTTCCAAATATCCTGAGACCTATCTGCAAAATATGAAGTAGTGTCCAGGATTTCTTCCAACCTGCTGTCTACCTGTAATATTTTACACCTTTGTTTTTCAATGTGTTAGAATAATCAAACCCATAGTATTACCCACTTAGACATTAATTCATTTATTTTTGTCTTATTTGCCTAGTCCACGAGTCCCACCATGTGCAAGTTGCTAATTGCCTATCCATAGAGGTCAAACTTGCCATCTTTGACTCATGTAGCGCTTGGGAAAGCCTTAGGAATCAAATCTGCTTTATTCCTGGCCTCCTAGGCTCCCTTCTTCTTTTTCTGCTTTGTTGACTGCTTTTTCAGTTTTTAAAGCACATAAGGAAAGCAAGACTAGGTGAGGTGAACCTGTTTTATTACCCTTTCATCCTCCCCTCTTTCCTCCATGCAAAAGCATGTATGAGCTGCCATTCCACCACTCATTAGCTTGCCCATGCGCCCTTGCCAATTCGTGAGCCTCATGACATATTTGGGATCAACTTTTTACACCTATGGGGGATTTGCCTATTTTGGGTAAGCCTGCTTTATGCTAGATTTGGATGCTTCCTCATGCATTCAATTTCTTCATGTATTCTATTTATTCAGCAGCCTATGTTATTATAGGGTTGGCTATTGTACACTGAGTTAATATAATTTTGTGTTACAGCTCCATTTTCAGTCTCCATTGTTGACAATTTTGCATGATCAATTTAAATTTGTTGTGAGTGAAATTAATCTATTGCTGGTAAGAATTTATACATGGTATCAGATCCATTGTAGGTTGTTACTCTCCTTCAAAAATTTTTTTGCAGGTTCGACATCAAGACTGGGAGCCTTCTACTGATAGCCGGGACAGTTTTTCTAAAGCTATGGATTCACAGAAAACTATCCTCACTCCCTTCAACTATTTTGAATGGAAATCAGAGATGGAGATCTTGTTGAGAGTGAAAGGCCTCTACAAGGTGACTATGGCTACAGAAGCAGAGCCCAATGCAGCTGCAGAGAAGATCAAATGGCACAATCAGAGAGATGAGGCCTATGGCCTCCTATGTCTCAGTATTTCCCGAGACCTCCTTTTCCATCTCGATGGATTAACTTCACTGGATCAAGTATGGGAGAAAATTTGTGAACTCTTCAGAAAGATAGATG